>CM036761.1:1140000-1540000 GCA_020796225.1 Arion vulgaris
ATTGCCTAGCCATACAAGTGTTCTTTCGAACACAACCAGCTCCTTTATCTATTCTTGGCACCCTTCAGTACGCACACAAGTTGAGTGACATCTACTGCCCGACCCAACCATGATTTTGTCAGCTTCCTTTTTTTAATACTACAGAACCCTTGGGTTTAGTATATAGGGAATTGTTAGAACAGAATAGAAGCAGTGTTAGGGAATACAATGAGAGAATAATTCTGTCATAACTTTGTTGTAGAAATAGATGTAGTCACGGTATGAATAAAAGAACAAACTGGTGAGCACCAATCTTGTTTCACACACTATAATAGAGAGGTTACATAGGGCATGCAAGCAATGTCTCCATACCGTTCTATCCTGGGCAAGTCACTCAATCTCCTTCATGGAACTGAGACCAATATTTTTTGCCTCTCAGCAAAGTTCGTTTCAGGATCTCCTTAGGTCGTCCTCTCTTTCTTGGCCAGACATTTCTCTGATTTCATAACTTCTGAGCCGAGTGGTTACAGGGGCCCAAATTTGGGGTGTAAAGAATAGAACCACTGTTACCTGCCACGCATGTCGTAAGAGGCGACTAAAGAGGTTCGGCTGAAATCAGATGCACATGTCCTAAATGTGTAGAAGTCTATGTGTTTAGGGCCTACCAAACCAATGTGCAACATATACACGTTCTTGGCAAAGACCAGACATATCACAAAGAGTGATTAAAATTGGTCGTAAAGAATGAAGCAAATAAGAAGATAACTTCTAATTTCGTTCCATTTTATGTTCATTATTTTGCGCATTCAACTTACTTTCTATATCTTTATGTATTATACTCACTATAGTATTTATTTTTATAGAAACAATATGAACAGTGCCTTCACTTCATCAAATGACCAGGTCTGCAAGAACTACTGTCTAAACTATATAACCATCGCAATGTCATCATCAGGTAGATATTGGCTCCTTGTGGAGTGGGATTCTCTATGGCCAAGACGTTTGATTAGCATTCGGAAGGTTGTAGGATCAAATCCAGACTGAAGAAATGCAATTTTTCCAGAGATCCATAGCATTCTTGTTGGAACTCATCATCATCAGGTGCCGTCCCCACATCGAAGGTTGGCTGCAATGAATCTCCAGCATCCCGTCTTTCGCCTTGGTATTGCACACTGCCAGACTGTAACCTGTCCATTTCTTAAAGTTTCCTCCCACTTATCTCTCGGTCTTCCTCTTCCCTCTAGTAAATGTTTTATCATGGTGTCATGTCTTTTTATGTGCCCAAAATACTTTACTTGTCTGAATTTTATTTCTCTTAATTGTTTTTTCATGCAATAGTTTTCCTAAAACTTGTTTGTCTGTCCATGAAACTCTGCCTATTCTCTTGTTGGAACTACACAACCATAAGAGGAAACCTGATACAATGAATTCAATCCTTTTTTTAGATCCCTGTGAAGTATCAGAAAACAAAACAGCAGATTGACTGTCCAGATAAGGATGTAGATGAACTCAAATGTTTTGAATGAACCATCAGCATTGCACTTCAGTGAATAACCATGTGTCTTACACAGGAAGATCTGTGAGCAAATTCCATAGCACAGGTGAAGGTTCCTATTGTAATTTTAAAGATATAAATTTTGGTAAGAATTTTATCTTATAAATGAATTTTACCTGGGATAGTGGCTTTGAAGCATACTCTTACAGATTTTCATATGTCAAGAAGTCATTTACATGTTCATCTTGGACCATGGGGCCTGTGTTTTATCATCTGTGTAAGATTGGACTAGGAATATAATCTTACTTTGAGATCAGGGAGTTCTGGAAAATGAACCGAGCTCCTTACCTCTGTGCTACAGAGAAGACAACTACCAAACTATGATTCGTTACTGAACTGACGACATTGCACTCCGGGCAGACCCATAGGTGCCCAGTCACCTCCAACAGATGTCAATGGGTGTGCATACTGATGATTCCTGCGGCTCGCTGGTCAAACATCCAGTTCTACTTGTACAACAGATAACTACAAACTCCTTAAATCGCTGGATCGATTCAACATCTAGTTTAGTGTCTTCCTCCAACAGGCAGAAGAACATCCCTTCAACTCCTGAACAATCAATGCAAGCCTGTCTGATATCTTTGTTGCAAACACCCAGATGCAGTGGGTGGACAGTAGATCCACGTAAACCTCTGGAGGTTAGAAACTTCAATACATAACATCCACAACCTGCAATTTTGGATTTTCCAAAGTACTGACTGAGAGTCAGCTTCACCAATGGCCCCAGTAAACAGAATATCAGTGAATATATAGAGAAATGTTTTCTGTCCGTACCAAGCTTGTATAAGTTTTTCAACCCCACACAATTGTTAAACACTGAGAATTTTGTGATTTGTCCGCTGACAGATAATTACAGAAAACATGCAGATTATACAATTTGGCATTGGCTGCCCAAGAATGTGTGCCACAATCAGAATCTTTCTTCTTCAAACGCTCCATATCGACCACTTGTTAATCCCACTGTGTGATTTGTATGAGTCTACAAGTGGGCCAGCACATCCGATTTCTGCGATGCTTTTTAGTTACTAAGGTAACTTCCCCAGGTCCCACATTAGTAGCCCCTTACGACATGCCTTGTAGGTCACTGCAGTACTATTCTTTGCGGGTCACAGCACCACACAGGTGAATCAGAATCTGAACATTGACAACCATTCTGAACTTTTACAACAATATTCATTACTTAGTTATTGTATTAATACTTCACAGCACGGCAAAGACAGTAGGCCTCAAAATAAACACAGGAAAAACAAAAATTATGACAAACAGTGAAATCCAACAACCAGTAATGTTAGAAGATGAAACACTGGAAAGGGTTGAGCAGTTTACATATCTTGGTAGCGTACTGACACTAAATGGTGGCACAGAGGAAGATATAAAATCGCGTCTGAGTAAGGCCAGAACCGCTTTTGCCAGAATGAAACCAGTATGGAAGTCCAAAATCTACAATAGGACCACAAAGCTTAAACTCTATAAAAGCATTGTTTTGCCAGTTTTGCTCTACGGATCGGAGTGTTGGAGGATGACCAAAGAAGATACTAGCAGGCTGTCAGTTTTCCACCACTCTTGTCTTCGCAGAATCTTGGGAATCTTTTGGCCAGTAAAAATATCCAATAACCAACTACTCCAAGACACAAGACAAGAGCCAATGAATGACATACTCAAAAGAGAAGATGGAAATGGCTCGGACATGTTATGAGAATGAGACAAGAAACGCCTGCAAGGATAGCCCTCACTTGGACACCAGAGGAAAGAGAAAGAAAGGCAGACCACGGACAACATGGAGCGCATGATGGAAGAGGAACTGGACACCGCATCTCTGACGTGGGGCTCTGCGCTGAAGGTTGCACGGACAGGAGAGCATGGAAAGTCCTTTCTGAAGCCCCATGTGTCACTAGGCATGACGGGATTAAGTAAGTAAGTAAAGTAAGTTATTGTATTGTTGGAGATTTGTAACATTCACTATAGTCAGTATAACTTGTATAGAGATGTGACATGAGAGCATACTTGTATAGAGATGTGACATGACAAGTCATACTCGTGATCATACAACTCACAAGATACACAATAAATAAATTGAACAACAAGAAAAAGGTAAAAACTAAAACAAGATTTCCATGTCTGTATTCATTCAAGTTCATGTCTCAAAGATTGATACATTAAAACTAAAGTTATACAGTTTTTTCAAATGTTCATATTTAAATAATTGTCAATAAAATGTTGGATCAAGACTTGAAGTTCTGTCAACAATTGTTCCCATGGTCCATCCTGTAATGTCTACAATTGTAGAGATGAGGATCCAGAAGTCCAGAAGTGGGAGTATACGTTTGCAGATTTAATTCTTAAAATGGATGTCTTGTAGAAAATGAGAAAAAAAATATGATAATATATAAACAGAATGATAATGATGATAAGAAAATGACAAGCTGGCAAGTGAAGAAAGCACAGACAAATGTAGAGTATCTTGAAGACAAATCTGCTTCGCTACTAGAGAAGGTTTTCATTGGCTAACAAGTTCTTCAGGTCCTCAAATGTCTGGGGAAAAACAAAAACACACAAATTACAAATGTGAGGGGTGGTGGTGTTTGGTGGGAAGATAGGGGTAATACCTGATGGAAATTAATAGTCATGATCACATCTCTCCATCTACTAGCCTAGCTCATGTTTGGCTCCTCATGTCACCCTCCAGGCAACAGTCTTGGACGACTGGCTAAACAACATGACTGCAAGTGGGAGATATCCAACGAATATGGGTTTTTAAGGTAGGAAGATCTATTGGACAGCATAATGCTGCCAACTCTATTCATCAAGTAGTAGTGTGTCCCTTGCGGAACATCGTTTTCATCACAGCGCCAAAAAAACTGTCTCTAGCATGTTCTCCCACATCCTCCAGCATCATGTTCAATATTACTTTGATGTCCTGCTACAGCCTTCGCATCTTGGTCATGTCCTGCCTCGTACTCCAGGAAGCATGCATTCCATTACCGTTTTCTCCAAAACAATGTTGACGTTTAACGTGGCCAAAATATTTCATCGCCTGGGACATGTTATTTATACGCCAGTGCTTCTCGATAGGCAAGTCCTGTAGGATGTCTTTTTCTTCTCTGTCCAGGATGTTCTAAGAACTTTTCGGTAACACATTGTTTCAAAAGCTTCAAATTTATTCTTTATATTTTTGTGTTATGGTTGTCAATTTTGCTTCCATTTGTTGACACAGGGGAAAATGCATGTTTTCAGAAGTCTTACTTTTGTTTCTTTGCTTGTGTCGTGCCATAGTTTGTTGATACTGGCTACCTTCTGGAATGTCATGGTTAGTCTTCTAACTTCTTTCGTATAATTCCATTATTGTTGATTATAGGGTCAAGATATTCAAAATATGTGACGTTCTCAATGTCTTCATTATTGATGGTCATTTTGGGTTATGATTTTGCTTTATCGGTGGACACAATTTTAGGTTTCTTTGTATTTAGAAAAAAATTATGATCGCTGTTAAAAAAAACCCAAACCAAACTGAATTAGCTGTTCCAACCCCGTGACCCTACGAGAGAAGAAGTGTAATCTGTATACATTAATTCTGGAATCATATGTCCATCAATTGAAATGGGTAAAAAGATGTGAGGTTTTTGTCATTGCTAACATTTCTCATATGTTCTGCGTATTCTATATCATAGTCTACATAAATTACAATATCAAATGTTGCTATCAGCACATCTCAAACAGTCTACATGCAGACAACTTTGTCATATGTACAGTTGAAAAACTGGACAAAAAATGCCCACCTAAAATTAAACTGTACAAAAATGGCAAGTCCAAACTCCCTCTTACTCCACAAAGGTTTAATATTCGCAAGACTAGAAAACAATTGAAAAGTTCAAACAGGCAGAGCTAGATTTCTTGGAATGAATTCTTGACAGAATCACTTGGAAGTGACAAACACAATATTAATGGAATGTCTAATCAACGGCATACTAACATTGATGAGAAAACTGATCAGATACATCATCGGAAGCAAACATAAGAATCTTAAAGCAAGTTTATACAAGGACAGAAGTTTATACATACTAAGAAATGCACAGGTTTATCCATGGGGCTCACTTCTATGCAGAAATGGTATGCCACCTGCAGAGAGCATTGCACAAAGCATGAATAGTTATAGAAATAGCAACCAGTATGGTCTACTCACTTGTAGAATCCAAGTTCTGTCCCGCAAACATTTCTCAAGCACATTGGCATCTCCCCCTGGCTCTAAGGCATTTGTCAATTTGACCTATAGGTGAGAACAATTAGTACATTTCAATACAAGTCATGTCATACAGGTGAGAACAATTATAGTTTGTTCCAAAATTCGTGAACACACTAAAGTTAATTTTGAGCAAATCTACCTGATGCATAACAGTAATTTTTGCAGGCAGTCTTATAAACCTCACAAATTCATGTTTAACTAATTGGCAGGTAGCTTGATTGTTGCACAACAAAACGATGGCAGATGTTTGCAAAGGCGTATCTCTATTACATATTATAAAAAAGCAATGTGACATAGTGAACAAATGATACCTTTCACTTCTATCAATGAAAATAAATGGTGTTTGCATACGCCAATCATTCAAATACAGTGTGGGATCGCGAGAGATACAGTGTGAAAGGATTAATTCTATGTTATTTCCAAATTTTACTGGTTCTGAATTGCATGTGGAGCACGCAAATGCTTAAGGACCGACGGCACCCCTAAATAGAAATATTGAGCATTGAGGTTGCGTTTATGATTTTAAATGATCAACTTGATGTTAAAACTCAGGAGAACAAATTTAATATAGAGGTTTTTTTTAGGTAAAAATGCCCAAAAAGTAGCCTTGCAAAATACAGGATGATTTATGTTCTATTCAGGTTAGCACTATAGAACTTTCAGATGTTATTGTACATCGGCATATCTTGAAATGGTAGCAAAATATTTATAAAGTATAATAAAATGAGTTTTTTCTGAAATTTTTAATGCAAATCCAGATTTTTGACTAAAAAATATGGGGTAGGAGATATTCTTTTGCATGAAACACAAACACTGTTCAATTCTTTTTAAAGTGGTAGGGGATGATCAAATGTGCGTAAGAAAGAAGTGGGCAAATTTATACAGCAATCATTTGAGTAGTTTTTGAAAGAAAGTGTATTTAGCGACATACATTTACGGAAAATAAAAATTTTGAGAAAAAGTAAAAAAAACTAACATATTTTCAATTATTGACCAAATTAATTTACTTTAAGATCCCTAGAGCATACAAACTTGCCTCAGCACATACTTTAGATGCCAACGCTAGTTGTTTTACATCTTTCTATCTTTTTATGCATAAATTCTGTATTAGCAAGGAATATCGAAATAGGGGGAAGACTGCAGTAAAACTTGGTAAATAGGAACACGACAAACAAAGTACTATAGTTTTACAAAATACAGAAACAGTTGATGACAGTTTCTGTATTTTGTAAAATTATAGTACTTTGTTTATACGTGTTCATTAGCAAGGAAGATATGTGGTTTTATAGATGACTGCAAAATGCTGAAAATAATGTTTTCCAAAACAAAAGTTTCATATCTGTACAATTTCATATTATTAACTACAATATTGGCACCATTGACAGTTACTTTTAACCTCCTCAAAGTAAATGAGACCTTAGGACACCAAGTCCATATAAGATTATGGAAAGATTCATTAGCATTGTGAGAACCACCATGAATGTATTTTGTCAACGAAGTTGAAGATAGCTTAGCAAATACTTGCATTATGTTGCCAAAAATAAATTAGGCAGTTTGTTTTTAATCAACTAAAACTTTATCTTTAGGGCACAAGCTACTCAGCCTATTGCAGTTCTCAAAGTTATCTTTGTGATGTTTAAATATGGCTCAGATACTATTTATCCAACCAATGTGTTTTAGTTTCCCAGAATTTTTTATAAAGCTGCATCATAATGACGCTGCATGAGTTTAATGGTGCTATTAGTTAATCTATCTGCACTACCATATTACTATAAACACTTTAGGTATTACCTAAAATATAAAAAACTCAAATTTCATTTTTTAAAGAAAAATCGTTAAATGTAGGGTGCGGTCTGTCCTTAATTACAGGAATACTTGACTAGTACTGTTAAACTTCTACATGTATACCAAATCAACATTGCGGTTATTTTACCAATAACAAATAAGTAAAAGTGTATAGGTTTGGGTGGATAAAAATACTTTAGGAAGGTCGCCACTGTTATAAATAACAAAATATAAAAAGACAATAATTTCTGTCAAGTGGATGATTTGATATCGATCAGTAAAGATGTTAACGCATTTAATACAAGCCATGTTTTGTCATATTGGTGCCTATTGTCATGAGCATTTTAAAATCAGTTTCAGTGAATATTTCTTTGCTGTATGTATGTACAATGAATGTATTGTTAGCTCTAAATTCTCTCTATAATACCAGATAGAATCTATTCTGTCAGCCTTCCTTACATTCATTCTCAATATTGTATGTGTATTCTTCTTCCAACACTCCATATTGACCATTTGTTAAACCACTCTTTGTGATATGTGAGCCATGCCTTAGTGCCAGTTATGTGCTACAAGTAGACCAGCACATCCGATTTCTGTGATGCTTTTATTTACTAGAATAACTTCCTAGGCCCCTATCTCAGTTGCCTCTTATGACATGCTTTGCACCACACCGGCGCACATCACTGTCAGTAAGTATGTTAGTCCAGTGGGAGGGGGTGGTGTGTGTGGCATGTCACACATAGAATAACACGAAAGACGTGTGTGCCTGCATGTCAAACATAAGAGTGTTTACCTTATCCTGACATCTCTTGAGTAAGGTATATTTGAAGTGGATAAGTCCATGATATGCCATCAGATACTGCTCCATGGTACTACCAATAACAACCTCCTGAAACATATATCAATATGTGACTTTCAGTTCAAGTCTGTAGCTGACTCAATAATAATAATAGGTATATCAGGTTTTTATAAAATTATACAATATATTGGGAATATGATGTGGTCAACATTATACAGATGGTATTATACATAAGTGCTATATTGATTCAATACTTCTGTATGGCAGAAATCGTGGACAATGAATAAACAATCAATACGATCACTGCAAGCCACAGAAATGTGGTTGTACAGAAGAATGCTGAAAATTCCATGGACAGCTAAGAAAACAAATGAGGTTTTAAATCAGGCTGCAGACAGAGAAACCTTATCAAAAGAATAAGAATCCGACAATCAAGGTTCTTTGGGCACATAACGTGAAGAGAAGGTTTAGAACATTTGGTGACAACAGGTAAAATTCAGGAAGGAGAGATCATGGAAGACAGAGGGAGAAGATGTTGGATGGCCTGACATCATGGTTAGACACAAGATCAACGTCAGAACTGATTACATGCACCCAGCAGAGAGAGTTGTGGAGAAACATGATCGCCTACGCCGGCAGGCATGGCATGATTGATTATACATAAGTATATTATATTAGAGAAAATGTTCTAAATAAGGCAAGACAAAAATGTATAAGATTTCTAGTCACTTAAAACTGTGGCATGCAGATTCTGAAATATCAAAATAGACAACACAGTATTTACCAGTAGGAATAAGGAAAAAATAAGAATACCAACCAAAAAACACAACCTTTTAGATAGTGCAGTTTGAGAGGCAATTCTTATCTACATAGACTTGTGTGTTTAGTCAAACATTTAGCAAGCACTAAAAGTTAGTGATCAGAGAAACATGAAATCTCAGATAGTTGCACCTGGGATATGTTAGATCAGAGACACAAATATCACCCAAATGACAAAGCCTACGCCCGTGTGCTGCCGGGGCCCGCAAGGGGAGCAAAGAGTAAGCGGCACTCGACCTACAAGGCATGTCGTAGAGGCACTAAGGTGGGTTTGGCGTAGGGCTGGCTACCTATCCAGTAGAAAATTTTAGCCACAAAATCCAACCAACCATGAACAAGTCACATAAAAATAAAATAAAAACTGTGCCAACCAAGAGGAAAGGAAGCTCTTCTAGAAGAGGTATGAAGCGATGCAGAGAAAGCCGCAAGGAGTCTACACAGCAGATTATCTTCCTTTCACCTAGGAAAAGCTCCAGAATTGGCACCTGGAATGTTAGAAGTATGTATGAAATGGGAAAGACAGCACAGGTTGTAAATGAGATGAAATTTCACGGGATTGGCATCTTGGGATTATGTGAAACTAGGTGGAATGGTGCAGGCAAACAACGTCTAAACACAGGAGAAACAATGCTGTTCTCAGGCCATATGGAAGAAAATGCCCCCATAGTGAAGGAGTGGCTTTAATGCTATCTAAAGAAGCGGAGAAGGCACTAATAAAATGGGAAGCAGTGAGTCCTAGGATAATCACAGCAACATTCAGAACCACCAAAAGAAAGTATTCTTGAATGTGACCCAGTGTTATGCACCTACCAATGATAAAGAGGAAAAAGTAAAGAGGAATTTTACATAAAACTTCAAAATACTATAGGTAATCAGAGAAATGGGAACATCAAAATTCTGATGGGCGACCTCAATGCCAAAATAGGTTCGGACAACATAGGCTACGAGGAGATCATGGGGAAACACGGACTAGGAATAATGAACGAAAATGGAGAACTATTCACTAATTTCTGTGCAGCGAATCAATACGTCATAGGTGGAAGTGTCTTTCCACATAAAAGAATACATAAAGCAACCTGGGTATCACCAGATCACAGAACAGAAAATCAAATTGACCACATATGCATAAACAAGAAATTCAGGTCATCTCTACAAGATGTAAGGGTTCTAAGGGGGCAGATGTAGATTCGGATCACCATTTGTTGATAAGTAAAATTAAACTGAAGCTTAAGCGATACATAACATCCCATGAACATAGACACCAATATAATGTAGGATACCTCAGAAGTCAAGAAACAAAGGAACAGTTCACGGTCACAGTCTCTAATAAGTATGAGGTTTTGCGGCAATTAGAAGATGAGGTGAGTGCGGAAGAATGCTGGCAGCAAGCCAAAAATATTTGGAATGAAACATGCACAGAGGTATTAGGAAAGAAGGAGCGGAATCATAAGGCATGGATAACTCCAGAAACTCTCAAGGAAATAGAAGAAAGGAAAAAGAGAAAAGCAGATTTAAATAATAGCAAAACTAGAACTGCAAAAGCCATAGCCCAGGAAAAGTACACAGAAGCTAGCAAGAAAGTGAAGAAACAAATAAAGTTAGATAAAAGACAATACGTAGAAGATCTAGCAAGAGAAGCAGAGGTAGCTGCAGGAAAAGGAAACCTTAGGGATCTTTACAACATCACTAGAAAGCTAGCAGGAAAATACAGACCATCAAATGGGTTGATCAAAAATAGTAGTGGGAAAACTATCACTAATGTTAGAGACCAAATGGAAAGATGGATGGAATACTTCAAGGAACTCCTGAACAGACCAGCACCTGCAAACCCCCAAGATATCCAACCGGCAGAGATTGACTTGGACATCAACTGTGAGAAACCATCCAAGGAGGAGATTAGTAAAGCCATTAAACTTTTAAAAGATGGGAAAGCGGCCGGTCCAGATGGTATTCCAGCGGAGGCGGTTAAAGCCAACATAAACACATCCACAGAAATACTGTATAAATTATTTAGCAGAATCTGGGAGACGAAGAAATACCAGCAAACTGGAGAGAAGGATACCTGGTGAAGCTACCAAAGAAGGGGGACCTTCAGAAGTGTGAAAACTATAGGGAATAATGCTGTTGTCAGTACCTGGGAAAATACTAAGCAGAGTCATCCTGGAGAGATTGAGAGAGGCCATCGATATAAAGCTAAGAGATGAACAGGCAGGCTTCCGACCAAATAGATCCTGTGCTGACCAGATAGCCACATTACGTATAATAATAGAGCAAAGTATTGAATGAAAATCCCCACTTTATATCGGATTTGTTGATTATGAGAAGGCTTTTGACAGTCTTGATAGGGAAACCCTTTGGAAATTAATGAGGCATTATGGAATCCCACAGAAAATTATTAACCTAATAAAAGCAACATATACAGATATGAAATGTAGAGTTCTTCATGAAGGTAAACTAACAGATACTTTTGGAATAGAAACAGGAGTGTGTCAGGGATGTCTTCTATCACCTTTGTTGTTCTTACTGACAATAGACTGGATTATGAAGACCACAGTAACTAACACCAGAAATGGAATCCAATGGACTCTGACAGAGCAACTAGATGATCTGGACTTCGCTGATGATATAGCCCTTCTGTCACATCACGAAATCAGATGCAGGATAAGCTAAACACATTGAATCAAAGGTCCCAGCAACTAGGGCTGAACATTCATAAGGGAAAGACAAAGATATTGAGAATTAACCAAGCAACGACAACTCGATCTCCCTGTGGGAAATCCCACTTCAAGAGGTAGAATCATACACATATTTGGGCAGCAACGTAGACAAAGAGGTTGGAACAGATAGAGATGTTAAAATAAGAATACAGAAGGCAAGAGGAGCTTTCATTGCACTGCGAAACATTTGGAAGTCCAAAGAAATCAAATCTAGAACAAAAATACGGATATTTAACTCTAATGTTAAAGCAGTTCTACTGTATGGGTCAGAAACATGGAGAACAACTAAACAATAGCGCATAAATTGCAAACATTCATCAACTGGTGTCTGGCAGAATAGAGGAATAAGATGGTATGATAGGGTCACAAATGAGGAACTTATGGAGAGAACAAGACAGATTCCAGTGAGCGAACAGGTTAAAAAAAACGCTGGCGCTGGATAGGACACACTTTGCGAAAACCGGAGGAAAATATAACAAGAAGGGTCCTTGCCTGGAACCCGCAGGGGCAGCGAAAGAAGGGGGCCGAGAAATACATGGAGACGAGATTTGGAGGCGGAGATCAACAATATAAAGAAGAGCTGGAGGGAGCTGCAGGAGATAGCTAGAGATAGGAAGACTTGGCATGAGTTGGTTGAGGGCCTATGCCCCAACCCGGTGTAAAAAAGGCAAAGAGAGAGAGAGAGAGACAAAGCCTAAAATGAAATTCTCAGGTGTGTATATAGGCATATGAGAAGTACAGCAAAATCAGTTTGAGAATTCCTGACCAGATTGTATGCATGCACATTCACCCTATGAGGTCATCACCATCCAATTAAACTGAGTGTACATCCCCTATACGAGATATCTTCAGAGACAGCTCAATAGTCCAGTCATGTTTCACAGCAGTCAACATAAGCTGTTCTGGCAGATTCATGGGTACATGCACCAAACATTTGCATGCAATCTGAGAAGAGAATCCTTCACGACTCTACCACACACAACTATTGCAAACTGTAGCATCAAACCATTGATAACATAATACACAATCAATGCTGACCTGGGCAACTTCAACTCCTTTAGATTTGTCTTCCTCCATGACAAATGGGTGTACCATAACTCAAACATCAGGACAGAGCGTACCCTTCTCCAAAGATTTGTCTGTTGTTGCCTGGTCAGTCTGTGACCAGTTTTGTCTGCGGATACTTTTCATGTTGGGCAGTTTCAGTACTCTGGACTGATGACAAGATATTGAATGAGATTAAAGCAATAACAAAGGCATACTCATTTTACAACACAAATATTTATCTAATAATCCACCCAGCTATAAATGTTTCAGAAGAATCTAGCAAATATTCTGGCCAAATGTCATAACAAATGAGGAGCTTTGAAGCAACAGACTGCGCACCCTTGAGACCATCGTTTAGAGAAGATGGAGGTGGTTTGGACATGTATGTGAAGAGAAGGCCTGGAAGCCCAAAGGATACAAGAAGAAGAACAGCGGAGAGTTGAGTGCGGTATGGCGTGTGAGGCGGTTGGTAGAAATGCAGCAGAACAGCAACAGTGGAAGCCTTATGAGTGGAAGCTAAAAGTAACATTCATAAATAGTTTGAGAATATTCAACGAGAGATAGACAAATGTCATGAGATAGTGTGTAATTATCAGATGTCCTTTTCAATTAGGTACACATCTTTGAATCATTCCATCTGATAAATGCCACTCCTTTTCACTAGTGTGGTGATCATTGATCCTAGTTTCATCTACAATGTCGTAATCTTGATTACGTATTTTCCGTAAATATTTACTTCTCATACATACTAAATGTGGCTTCTCGCAGATGACCTTTCTTCCATTAACGTACTTCCTAAACATAAAGCAGATGCTTCTAACAGTTCTCCATAACATTGTTTTCAATACTTCAGTGACATTGTGTATTCTTACCCAAATCTTTAGTATCACCAGTTTCTTTGGAATCAAACATTCTTCATCTCTTGTAATCACATCTCTGTCAAAACTATCTACTACTGCCTTCAGTCCTGGTATTAATTGTACTAAAAATTCCATTAACGTTGAGTAATTGATGAAGATAGCTGTGACTGGTTCCTACCTTAAATTCATCCTTCATACTGACATCAGATTCTATGCTGGAAATTTTATCTCTGATGACAGCATCAACATGGTTGATGGCATTGATATAATGTTGATCTGTTAGACAAAACATATTGGACAATCAATCTTTCAATCATATATCTACACGCTAATCAGACAAAATGACAATCAATCTTCAATCATATATCTACAGCTAGACAAAATGGACAATCAATCTTTCAATCATATATCTACAAGCATAGTAAACAAGTAATCAAAAAATCAAAGACAGAATTGTGGGAAAAATATGGAGAACTGTCATCACTATGCAAAAAACAGCCACAATTTTTTCACAAGTGTCAATTCCACTGAGGATAAGAGCGAAAGGTTCAACCCCACTGACATTATTAATGATAAAACGGTACACCGATATTTAATACAAACGGAAGGAAGAACAGATGGAAAGAATACTTCCAAGAACTACTTAACCAACCATCAACACCAATTGTGAATAGATTTAAAAATAACACAAGCATAGAAGAACCAAATATACTCATCCTTTCTTCTTCTTCTGCTTTCTCACTAGATTGGGATTCTCTAATAAAGGCCGCAGTCTGCCTCAGATTTCAGCCACGCCATACAGTCTGTCTTGGACGCTGGTGTAAGTGGACCACCTCTTTCTTCTCAGGTCTGCATACTGGGGGCAGTTCTGTAGGATATGTTCTGTTGTCATACTTGCCAAGCCACAGGTCGTTGGTGCCTATTTTGAATTTAGTGTACAGGTGGTGTCTCATTCTGTTGTGACACGTCCGGAGGCGAAGTATAGCTATCTGGTCCCTTCTGGACAGTTGGTAATATCCATCATTCTTGTTGTGTTTTGGGTGTTCTTTATACCATTTTGCTTTGTAGTGCCCTTTGACAATGGTTTTTGCTTCTTCATAACTAACCAGGTTGTCATCTTGAGGAATTCCTGCGCCCTCTTTAGCCAGTCTGTCCGCATCTTCATTCCCCTTGATCTTGCAGTAATCCACTGGATTACTACCCTCTCAGATTCATGGGATAACTGGGCTAAGGTTGACCTGATATCACTTAGTTCTGTGTTCCTTTCAGATTTCAGTGCTGAGATAGCAGACAATGCTCAGTCAAGAGTCATATTTTTCCATGTATTTGGTTCATATTTTGTAGTGCCATTTTGCAGCTGCACTGAGGGCCTCCACCTCAGCCCTGAAATTGGTTGAGAACTTGCAGGTGGTCAGAGCTAAGGTTAGTTCTACTCCATTTTTTAGTCTGAGGACAACTCCCCTCCTCCATTGTGGGTGGCATCTGTAGCAGAGCCATCTGTGTATGCATGTGTCCATGAGTCCATTGGGTAGTTTTCTTTTATGTGTTTTTCTGCGATGAGCCTTCTCTCCAGGTCTGTTTGTGCTCCTTTCTTGCCAATGCCTCTTATTTCTTCTGAGAGCTCTGGGAGACTGCATGCCCAGGGAAGGGAGGTGCTGGCTGGTTGAATGTGTCTTGGTTGAGCCAGTGCCAATATTGCATCTTTGTGGCAAGTTCTTTGGAGTTTGCCACAAGTTACTTCTTTCAATCTGCCCCTACCATAGCTGTTGATTCGGAGGTACATTGGATGGTTTGTCAGTCTCTTGAATTTTTCTCCTTGTTGAAGAACTTCATGTCCCATCCTGTCCTCCATTGTCTGGAGCCCTGTCACAGTATCCAGTACTTCTATGGGGTAGATTTCAGGGCTCAGTGATGATCCGTGAGGCCTGGTTTTGAACTCTGCTTAGCTTTACAAATTGTGTCTTGGATGTTGTGGCCCAGGCTGCTATGTCATACTGCAGTACTGGTCGGACTCTTCCTGTGTATAACTTTTTCAAGATACCACAATCTGCACCCCAGGTGGTGCCTGCTAACTTGTTCATAATCTTCATTCTCTGCTTTGCTCTTTTTCCAGCTTTGTCTATCTGAGTTTTCCAGGTCATTCTGCTGTCCATAGTGATTCCCAGATATGTTGGACATTCCTCCATTGGGAGTAGGTGGTCAATATACTCATCCAAGAAATAGAAGTTGTGAAGAAGAGTCCATGTCACAAGACAGCAGGCATAGACGGTATAACCAATGAAGCAATCAAGGCATGCGGAGAAACAGGAATACAATGGATATGTAGAATCTTCAAGTCAGCCTAGACAGAAAGAGAAATCCCCAAAATTGGCAGAAAGCCATCATAATACCAATATGGAAAAAAGGGCAACAAAAGAGAATTCAATACATACAGAGGCATATCGTTTTAAGTCATGTTGGGAAATTATATGCTAAAATTTTGGAATCTAGAATCAAACCTATAATAGAACCACAGCTGAACATCGCTCAATTTGGGTTCAGAAAGGAAAGAGTTGCACGATGCCCTGTTCACACTAAGGCAACTCAGCGAAAACACCATAGAATATGACAGACAGCTTAACTTAGCATTCATAGACCAAGAAAAGGCCTTTGATAGAATAAACAGAAACAAACTATGGGCCATACTAAGTGAATATGGAATTCAGGGCCAACTATTAGACAATATTAGAGCGCTATACCAAACATGCTCCAAGCGTAGTGCAGACAAGCGGCCTGACAGCAATTTGAATTATCATCAAAACAGCACACAACAATCTTTCGCCTAAGAACAGGTCACTGCAGGCTCAACCGCCACATGCACAGAATAAAGCCTGCTCAGACTGCACAGTGTGCATGCCAGACAGAAACACAGACTCCAGAGCACATCCTGCAGTCATGTCCATCATACATACACCAACGAAATGAAACATGGCCTCATGAACAAAGCTTACAGACCAAGCTATGGGAACTCTCGAAGAACTTCAACTGACATGCAGCTTCATAGAGGCAACCCATCTCATGATTTAGACAAGCATACGAAACCGAACGCAAAGAAGAATTATCATCAGGAGTAAGGCAGGGATGTGTGCTTTCGCCTATACTTTTCAATATTTACATAGACAGGATAACGCAAGAAACCAAGACAGATAACAACTACAATTTAATAAACGAACTACTCTTTGCAGATGATCAGAGTATAATTTACAACAACGAACACAAACTTCAACAACACATAAATGCACTGCAAGCGACATGCGAAAAATATGACATGAAAATAAACACCTCCAAAACAGAAGTCATGACAATAAGTAGTCAACAGGTCATCTAAATATACACGTGAATAATGTCAAAATACAACAGACTCCAGATATCTCGGGAGTATATTCACAGCAGATGGAAAAATGGACAGAGAAATTGAGACTAGATGCCAGAAGGCAAACGCAGTGACATACCAACTATCACCACTATTAAAACATCCAAGCATTAACATGGCAGTCAAACGACAACTGATAAACTGCATATTTATTCCAGCTCTCTGCCATCAGTGCCAAACATGGCCCCTGACTAAGACACAAGAAAGAAAGATTACAACATGTGAAATGAGATGTCTGCGAAAAGCTGTCAACGTTACAAGGCGAGATAGAGTGAGAAACGAGAATGTCAGAAGCATCGTTGGTACTATACCATGCATACAGTACATCGAGAAGCAAAGAATCAAGTGGTTCGGCCATCTAATGAGAATGGAACCACATTTACTACCATCATGTGCCTATAATAATCGACACTCAGGACGCAGAGCATGAGGCAGGCCAAGAACACGAAGGATAGATAACATCTCAGAGTCCCTGCGAAAGCATGGACTGACAACGTCAAGCACAACACACCTGGCACAAGATAGAAACAACTCTCCACCGACAAATGTGGTTAAGATAAGATCTACAAGCAAGTCAGACAAAATGCAAAATCAATCTTTGAATCATATATCTACAAGCTCATTTATCAGACAACAAAGAGTTCAACACGTGTCAGTGGCCTCTACATAAAAAACTCATTTCTGAGTGGTCTCTCACCATTTTCCATTTTAATCTTCTTTAAGAAGCTTGAGTCTGCAGCTTGATGAAACAAGGCATCTACATAGATACTGTAGGCAGGAAGTAGCTGGTCACCAGAATGTTTGACTTCAAGGCTAGATTGAAACAAATGAGAAATATGATGCAATTCAATTGATTAGAAACATGGCTACTCTATAAAACTACATGGTTTCAATACAGATCCCCTTTTTGTTTGAGAACCATAAATACACCCATTACATCAACACATCCTTGATTAGACTTTCTGGTTTCTTTGTTTATCGTTGGATGATCATCATGCAAACTAACCAAATAATCCATAAGTGCTCTAATTTCCTCTTCAGTATGTCTCTCAGTTTAGTCGTTGGATGATCATGACTGCACATTGCCCGAGTGGTTACCGGGGCCCAAATTTGGGTATAAAGAATAGAACCACTGTTACCTGTCATGCATGTCGTAAGAGGTGACTAAGGAGGTTTGGCTGAAATCGGATGCATGTGTCCTAAGCGTGTAGAAGTCTATGCGTTTAGGTGCCTACCAAACCAATGTGCAACGTATGCACGTTCTTGGCAAAGATCAAACAAATCACAAAGATTTATTAAAATTGTGCAAAGAATGAACGCAAAGAAGATCACTGCACACATACCAAATAGTCCATAAATGGTCTGATCCCTCACAGTATGTCTCTCAGCGTGTGGCGACTAACGACATGATTGTTGTTTTATTATTCTTCTTTGGCTACCAGCATAGTACTCTTAAATAAAAAGTGTAGCAGAAATCAGATGTGCTGGCCTACTTGTAGGCGCATAACTAGCACATCATACAATTGCTCTTAGACTCAGATCACATATAAATCACAAAGAGTGATTAACAAGTGGTCGATATGGAGCATTAGGGGACAATGTTGCGCCAGGATTAGTGAGCTGGCTGGTTAATCGGGTAAAGCTCGTGGGAGAGCTACTCTGGTATAAGTAGTGATGCAGACGCAGTTACGTTGGATGAGATCCGCTCCCAACACAGACTAGCAGAATCCCAGAGTGACTATTAATGCACGTCTCACCTGACCGATGGAAAAGGGAACAAATAAACATAAAGGGATGCATCCAGAGAAAGGCGTGGGCCCACATGGCACGAAACTCAGAGCCCTTGGGTGGGGGTCAGAATTGAGTTGTGTGTCCTAACAGTCTCAAGGCATAGTAAATGTGAGCACAGTGAGAAACACACCCATGCTAGGGCTGCATAAATCAGATTTCCACATGAATAAAGAGGACGGAATCCTAAAATACAACAGCAGAGTTTATGGGAAATCTGGTACATCAATCTAAGAGGTGATCGAAGAGAGATATGGGGCGTTCAAATTAACATTACATCAAGACTGAGATTGACATTACATCAAGTCTGTGAGTCTAACATTAAATCAAGTCTGTGAGGCATCAAAATGAATGTCTGTTTGGCTGAAATCGGATGGATCTGTCCTAAATGTGTAGAAATCTTTGCGTTTAGGCGCCTTCCAAACTATGATCCTGTCAAACATATCACAAAGAGTGATTAAAATTGGTAGTAAAAACACGCAAAAGAAGACTTAACAAATGACTGGAGACTGTAAGCTCCTGACCATGTCCAGTTACCTGCTCAAATCTGGTGGTTTAGGTACACAGTCTTGACTAATCTCCACAATAGTTTCACCATCTTGTGAGGATATCTGATTGACTTGAATCTTTTCATACAAGTCTAGCATAGACTGTGCCCACGATGAGTACTAGGAATAGAAACACAGCTCAGGTTAGCTTATTTACACAACACACCGCACACTAATTATTCATATTATCTACACATCTTCTGCAAATGCAGACAAATATTTATATAAACTTTCTTCAACTTACTGAATACAAAGATTTATATAAACTTTCTTTAACTTAATGCATACAAATATTTATATAAACTTTCTTCAACTTACTGCAAAGATTTATATAAACTTTCTTTAAAACTTTCTAAGCATACAAAGATTTATATAAACTTTCTTCAACTTACTGCATACAAAGATTTATATAAACTTTCTTCAACTTACTGCATACAAAGATTTATATAAACTTTCTTCAACTTACTGCATACAAAGATTTATATAAACTTTCTTCAACTTACTGCATACAAAGATTTATGCCTGACAGCACTATCTTGGGCAATCATTTCGAATTCTAGAAGCATGTTAGGACCCTCCATTCTCCAGATTGGATAATTCTCCAGTCGTTTCATGTCAGATTTCTCTATCAGATACTGTCCTGTCTGTATGATAATACAAATAAGTTTAGACCATCTCTGACAGTGGTTGTTATGTGTCATCTAATGATTACCTACTCCTCCATGAAAAACTAACAGTATTATAGTACTATATACTACTTCTGTGTAAACCCTATTATAACCAAACACACAAATCACTATTTTGGGATCCCTAGGAGAAAATGGTATAGTTTTACTGTTGTGCTCTAATTGTTGTTCTGTTTTATGAGAGCATTAGTTGCTGTCTATGCAACTCTCAGCGGCTGGTGTGCCAATTCTGTATAGAGGGACCAAGTCATATATAGGGAACTCAATGCAATGAATTCAATCCTCATTTATTCAAAGCCCCAAATCTCAGTTTGATTTATGTAGTTGACAAGAGGGTTTGCTCTTCTATAATCTCAACTTTGGTCCGAGCAGCAGCTTTGTAACCGGCTCATGTTACTGTCTCATCTAGCATACACTATTTGATATATTCAATTTGAACACCAGATCTATGTTTTGTTATTCATCTCATATAGGACTAAACACTAGATCTCACCTACACTGAGATCAGGAATCACTAGTAAATAGCCTGACTGCTTTACATGGAACTTGAACCAAGTATATTTCAAGTGGTAGGCAAGCACTATACGTCAACGACAATAATATTAAGTGGCATGTGAAGAATGTGATCAGGAGATCAATAAAACAATATTGGCACTGATTAGAAAAGATTGTGCACAATAGACAATATCCAACTTCCTCTATCCATGTCTGCACAGATGGTTCAGCTTTTAAAGTCACTACCTATGCTGGCTGTGACATACACCTGCAAGTATCCAGATGGAACTACCTATAGTTACTGTGCACCTTGTGGTAATATATGTTCTTCCAACTATGAGGCAGAGATGATAGCCATAAAGACTGTCTTAAACTGATCCAATACCAAGTGTGAGAAAGTACTGTTCCAAAGATAGTATTCGCAATCTATATTACAACCATATCAACAATCTGCTTTCCTATGATATTAATGACATTCTACAGTGGATCCCAGGAAATAACACAGCAGAACGACCATGCCAAACAAGGATCATCAAAACCACAAATAGACAAAGTTGTTAGTATACAAAATATAAAACAGATTCTGAACAACAAGTCCAGAGAAGATTGGGTTAGCCGATGAGCTATGGGGACGACTAGTCGGACCATGTATGCAGAGAAAAACAGACACACTCTTAAGAACAATATAAATCTACTACAATGATAGAACAATCTTCCCCTCCAGCTAAGAAAGGAATATATTAAACTGAATGACCACATAAACAGAATAAACCCTACTCACATACCACACTGCAGAAAGTGCAGTCATTCTTGTGATATGGTACAAAAATGTCCTGCTTCGAGTGCTCTAGGCTACATAGCGCTAGACAAGAAATCCTTCCACCACACCACCTGTTCATATATTCTTATGACTCAACAACTACAAACATATGCAAATTATACAATTTGGCAGTGACTGCTCAAGAGTGAAAACTGGAAGGCCTGGTTTCTGCAGTGATACACTAATCTATTGATTGACAGAACCATCATCCTTACACTTCAGTGAATAACCATGTGTACTCCAATCTCTTTCTTACAGAGGAAGATCTCAGCTCTAGTTGACAAATTCTGTAGTGCAGGAGAGTGTCCTTCATTTTGAAGATGGTGAAAGTTTGTGTATCTTCTCTTCTTTGCATTCGGTTTCGTATGCTCGTCTAAACCATGAGATGGGTTGCCTCTATGAAGCTGCATGTCAGTTGAAGTTCCCCATAGCTTGGAGTTTTTGTATAATTTTACCCAGGCAGTCGCTTTGCATTTTCAACTACCAAGGATTGTTTTACGTGTTCAACTTGAACACAAGACCTACGTTATATCATCCACTTTTGATAGGACTGGGAACTTAATCTTACCTACACTGAGATCTATGGGAACAAAAAACTTACAGGAATCAGTTGCACCAACAGGACCAGGCATGGCCATAATACTATGACAAACCGACGACCTAATATATTTAATTCCAGAGACAACATGTAATAGGATGTTCAAACAAAGGTGGAAGTAGTGTTAGAATGGCTGTTGAGTGATATAGAGCGTGTTCCTTGGAGTAGCGAAATGTTTCTAATATGTACTATGATAAAGTACTGAGGCTGGTATAATAGTTATTTTTCTTTATTACGGCTTATTCACTTTTACATGTATTAAACATACACTATTCATGCTATTTATATGGTCTAGTCTTCCTTATCCTTTCCTAGGTCTATCGATCTCGGTAGGTCCTCTGGATTCTATCTCCTAGGACTCCCTATTGTAAACTTGTGCCCAATTCCTACATTCTCGTACTTGTCCGTTGCTACTAATCGCCTGCAACTTTTGGTGTGCAACTGTCCTCTACATGTTAGTCTTAATGTCTATTCTTCATCTCAGTATGGAAGGATGCCTATGTCCTTCTACAATCAGACATGTATATAGCAGACAATGATAAGGATGTAGTAGAACTCTTGACAAAAGTTAGCTACAATAACATCTACTCACCTTCACAGCATTAGGGTTGCCATCTGTACCATCATCAGCAGCATCCATTCCTGCTTCTTCGTCTTCTCCCTCATCATCCTCCTCTTCTTCGTCCTCTTCCTCATCTGTATCTTGTTTTGTCTTGCTCTTACCTTTACCTTTACCTCTTGCGCGGAATGTCTGCTTTGGTCGACGGCCTTTTCCCTTCTTTGGAACAAAGTCTTCATCATCGTCGTCATCGATGTCCTCCCCAGATTCTACCTCCCCATTATCATCTTCCTCATCTTCCATTTCTTCTTCCTCCTCCTCTTCCTCGTCTGTGGGAACTTTTACTGCCTTAACTTTGCCCTTGGGCCCTGACTTTGCAGGAGTTTTAGCTGCCGGGGTTTTAGCTGCTGGAGTTTTTGCAGCTGGTGTTCGTACAGCTCTCTCTTTTCTCCCACGTGTTTTTGGTGTATCTTCTGTGACGTTTTCACTTGCCACAGCGGGCTGCTTGTCATCCTGACTGGCTGAAGCGATATTTTTCAGCCTGTATTTGGAGAGATAAAGGACAAGAGTCAAGCAAGCCATGAGAGCTTAATTCAACAAACACAAAACAGATCATCTCTCACAGATAAGCAAGTCACCAATTATAATACGGTGACCACAGAAAGAGCCATTATGAAAGAATTAGACAGGTGAGCCATGACTACGACTGATAAGTAATAAGAGGCAATAAGTAGTCATGGTGCCCAAGAGATTTTTGCATGAAGGCTTGCTTTCCTTATCACTAGTGTCTCTCACCATTCAGGTGAGTCTTACTATGAATCCAGAGGTACTTGTAATTTAGATCTTGCCAACACACTCATCCGTGTAACAAGATTGCTCACTCATCAGTGTTCATGGCAGGCATCAAGAAATTGTCAAGTCCAGCTACTTTACTGTGGCTAGTTATGCAGATTTCTACACATATGTTCACAATCATTTACTTGTGCCACCACATCTTCTGTCATGACATTTTTCATGTCTGTCCTTCCCTGACAGCGTCAGGTCATTTATGTATGATATGACCAGCCAGACTTCTTGTGAGTATATTCATTGTGTTACTCATATTCAGTATGTATGTCTGTATGAACTCTGGTGTACTCAGGCAACTCAAAGTCCACCATGATCTACATTGTGAGGCTACTTGTTACTATGTAGGCACTACTCTCCTCCTGATAGTTTTCCAACTCTTAACTTGATGTGAAAGGCCATACACTCTGCTCAACTTGAATCACTGGCTCATACATGTATACTACTTATGTCATCATTTTAGACAGATTTTGGAGTCTCTGATATAGTCTACTGTCTGTTTCAGGACTTTAGTTACATCCTACAGTTTCTCTTTAAAGCTGGTGGGTGTGGACCATATTCTTTTATTGAGGTCTGCCTGCAGTAGACAGTTTTGATGAACATGTTCTGCTGTTTCCCAGTGACAAACACCCAGAGATGACTATCTTGAATTTGGTGTACAAGTGGTGTCTCATTATAATGCGTTCTGTTCTGAGGTGAAGTATGACTACTTGTTACCTTGTGATATCTATTTTAGGCTAGTGCCTTTGGATGGTAGATTTCGCTTCTATGTTTTCTTGTGCTATCCGCTATGTAGAAAGCAGTTATTTCTTCTAATAGTGCAGTGAGATGGTATCTACTAAAAGACCAACTCTCTGGAAGCTATGAAACATCCTTCTTCAGCCAGACTATCAGCTAATTCATTTCTTCTAATAGTGCAGTGAGATGGTATCTACTAAAAAGACTAACTCTCTGGAAGCTATGAAACATCCTTCTTCAGCAGACTATCAGCTAATTCATTTCTTCTAATAGTGCAGTGAGATGTGATCTCACTAAAGACTAACTCTCTGGAAGCTATGAATCATCGTCCTAGAGTTTCTCTGTTCCTTCTGGATACTTCAGTGCATTTATATCTGTTGTCATGAACATTAGTCTCCTGTACATCTGGTAGTTTTGCTGTATGGCTATTTCCCCTACTGCCCTGAGAGCTTCCATTTCTACCATGAAATTATTTGACAAATGTGTGGAAAGTAGTGCGTTGACTCACCCAAAGTAAAGGTTGAAGGTCAATACCAAGTGAAGGTTGTCTGTAGTTACACAAGAGAAATACTCAGCTGGTTTCTCTGTACAATTATGGGTGCTAGGCATAAACAATAGAACGGTCAAAGGACATATGACTTCCTAGTGCAAGCAAGCAAACACACTTGAAAACACTTACACGATCCTAGGATTTCTGGATGGATCTGCCTGGTTAGCAGGGGGGTCAGCTGCTGCCTTTCTTGGCCTGAAATTAACATAGAAAACATAAGTCTACACATTTATCATACAATATCAGTTACCTGTGTGTGTGTAGGTTTGATACCAGGATCAGATTTCACAGTTGGGGTGAAATTTTCCCATACTGTAATTGCTCTCAGGTCGACCAAACTTCAAATAGATTCCAGCAAAGCAACGGGAAGTTAAAGTGACTGGCATGATGTTGACTACATCATACATTGTGTACCAATGGTTAAGGAGAAATAAGGGCATAACACTGTCTAGCCTAATATATTATCTCATGCTAGGAGACTGGCTTGTTTACTTACTTTACTAGGGGGATACACCAGGAATCTAGAACATTTTATAGGTACTACCTCATATCTATTTATATTTCAATGACAATATCAGTATTTAAAGCTAACAAATAAAAACAAGCTAACTGGTCATAACATGAAGAATAAAGATTCAGTCAAAATCTGTTAACAAAAGACATTTTAAATCACAGATGCTTTCATAACAATATCCCTAGGTGCAATGAGTAAGAGACCATAAGTGCAATAATAAGAGCCCCAGGTGCAATGTAAGAGCAACAGGGCAATGTAGAGACAATGAATAAGTTGCCAATTCAGCACCAGTGAAACATGAGCACAAAGCAAGGTTCCATGGTGGCTTTGAAAACACTAAAGCTGCAGTCTGGCAAAGTTAGTGGACAATGAGCAGGGGAAAATACTCATGTGATGAGGAAGTAGTGTGATTATAGCTATAAACAATATGAGATTTACTAGCACAGCAGATGAGCAACATGTCAGTTATTGTTTCTGCATATTTTCTCTCACTGACATTTAGAAATGAAAGTTTCATCCCAGCTTCTGTGCAGTCTTGTTCCAGGTATCTATCCCACCCAGTGCACACAGGTAACGCTAGTTGACAACTTCCTCTCGGTCTCTACCTCGCAGACAAGGTTGTTAGGTTCCCATTTCAGCACTTATGATGTCTGCTGTCCATCCTTCTCCCAGTTGCAATGTAAGCTGTTCCATCTAATTGATCTGACCTTTCATTTGCATTCAACCCTGCATGACCAGATGTGAAGCCCAATAGTTTCTTGAGGAAAGACTACTGAGCGATGCTTGCCAGCATAGACTTTCTTTAAGTATTACTTCTTTAGTTTGTTCTTTACAACCAATTTTAATCACTCTGTGATATGTTTGATCTTTGCCAAGAGCGTGTTATCTGTTGCACATTGGTTTGGTACGCCCCTAAACGCATAGACTTCTGCATGTTTAGGACATGTGCATCCAATTTCAGCCAAACCTCCTTAATCGCCTGTTACGACATGCGTGGCAGGTAACAGTGGTTCTTTTCTTTGTGCATCAAATTTGGGCCCCTGTAACCACTCGGGTGATGTATTACTCATAAAATCTGTTATTATCATTGCATGTGCTATATTTTCTTCTGTCAGCCACAAAATCTCTCCAGAGATGGCAGATATCTCCATTGGCATGTTTGAAGTGGTTCCATCTTCCCTACTGTAATGTTGGTCTGTATACCTGCACAGTTTATAGCCCACCTAGATTACACTCCTCAGATCACAGAACCATCTGTATAGATGATGAAATCATGTGGACATGTGTACCTGTCATTCAGGTTTCTTATCTCTGCATCTGTCTGAGGCCATTCCCTGACCAAGGAGACTATGACCATCTGTTCATGCAACTTCACTTGAGTCTCTGTTTATTATCAACATGGATGCTATCATCAAGTGGAGAAATCTGCGAGACAGTATCCTTCCCTTTCACCATTCCAAAATGGTTTCCTCTTTAGCCCATGCCCTCTGCTAAACAGCATATAGTGGATATCAATGAGCAGAGATACACAAGATGCCTTCATGTGGACAATCTTGCTTCTTTCAGACATGTCTAATAAATTAAGTATTGAATAACTAGGCATGAAGTATCTGATGTGGACGCAAAGATCAATCTCATAGTCTTGTATTGCAACATATCCAGCCTCTACAGGTACAGTGGTTGGTTATACCTAATTATCTCTCATGATCACCGCTTAGACTGGTGTACGAGATTTCCCCATAAATTCCGAAATTCTGATTTTTTTGTCTTATTCATGTGGAAATCTGATTAATGCAGCCTTAGCATGGGCGTGCTTATCCTTCGGCAATGTGTCAGGTTTTAGTAAGCGTTTACTGGGTTCGCTCTCCGTCAGCCTTGGGCTGTCCCCAGCCGACCTGCAAGACAGCAGGTTGCTATTTTCTTTTAGGGTAGCTACCCTTAGACAACCTGCAGGCTGGATTGCTGACAGTCAAAGGCTAACGGAGAGCAAACCCAGTAAATGTTGGTTGAAATTGGACACATCGCTGAAGGACAAGCACCAGAGCTCCAAATGGTCCTGAAGATGTGACTACCAGTAGTACTACCTAATTATTATTGTCAGTGGCTAACATATGTACACCCAAAATTAAAACAACACAGTGTGATAAAACACACAATTCATCATGGTCTGACACGACATATGTGTCGTCATATAGACTGTGTTCTGATAATGACCTCTAGTTAGCTATAATGTAGGAATGTTGACATACCTTCCCCGTGGTCTGCCAGCTGATGCCCCACCTCGCTTCTTTGACTTTGTTTTACTGTAGTTTTCATCTGCACTCTGAGGGTTGTTAACAAGAATAAGAAAGACAAGCAGTGACACAAGGTAGACGAGCGGTGACATGAGGTAGACAAGTGGAGACAGGACAGATAAGTAGTGACATGAGTGGTAACATAACGTGTTCTTAATGATGATAACATTCAAAGTCTCCACAAATCATGCCAACATTTAAACTATGTCTCCACAATCATGCCAACATTTACACTTATGTCTCCACAATCATGCCAACATTCAAATGTATGTCTCCACCATTATGCTAACATATCAATTACCTCATCTGAAAGATCAGAAGTTTCGGCCATGCTGTTCAATTTTCTCTTCCTGGTTGTTCTGCCTGTGAACTCTTCACCTGTTAACAACATTTCAGTACTTATAAATTCATTCTCAGTACAACAAAGTTACATCTCAAAAATGTATCCGAGAGAAAATCTGCAGTGTTCTTCATGTCCTGGAGGTAACATTCTTCACCCCTTCCTGCTTGTAAGTGACAGTATATTCTAAATTTAGTTTTCAAACCAAGTCCTTTGGATCTTCATATGTATTTGCTTATTCTTACTGCCACATCCTTTCCTGAAATCTCTCTCTGTTGAATCTTTACTTATGAGATATATAAAAACTAACTTCTACCGTTTCATTGAATTTTTCTGATTATTTCTCATCCGTTTAGTTTTACTGGTACTAATCTTTATTTACATCTTTTGTGTCCTTTCTGACAGTCTGTCATTGTTTAAACATCAACATGGTGGCATCCTCTATGTAGTCCACATCCTCCAGACAGTCTGTCATTGTTTAAACATCAACATGCTGGCATCCTCTGTGTAGTCCACATCCTACAGACAGTCTTGTCATTGTTTAAGCACCAACATGCTGGCATCCTCTGTGTAGTCCACATCCTACAGACAGTCTTGTCATTGTTTAAGCACCAACATGCTGGCATCCTCTGTGTAGTCCACATCCTCCAGGACAAAAGGTAGGTGTCCATCTAATCTAAGTATGTCTTCCCATTATAACTTTTTTCATCAACAAGTCAATGACCAGAATGAATAAAAATGCTGATAGTATACATCCTTTCATGACCACCCCCTCCCCAGGAGTTGACCAAACAATTTTCTGTCATGTATTACAAATGACCGTGCCTAGAAATTATGTGTATAATTATGTTTTGAACACATTCACCATTTTCTGTGGTCTACCATAACGTGTATGTATAAAATGATAACAAAGATGAACTCAAATTCTCAATACATTTACAGCTTGCAACATTGTCTCACCTGCAGTTTCTTCCTGTGACGGTTCTTTTTTGACCTCTCCAAGGCTTGCATTATTGGCCTCTACTGTCTCTTGCTTGACTGCAGCATTCTTACTAATAATGTCTTTACTCTCCTCTAGATCATAATTAGAAACAGCATCTAAAGCTGCCTTTTCCATCTTAAAGACAAACAAACAAAAATAATATGGTAATATGCATTATTCATCTGTAGCCAGCATGTTCTTATTCTATTTCCTCACTTCGTTGTAAATTTGTTTGTTACAAATTTCTTGGTCCCTTAATAGTTTTATGAACATCACCTTGTGTAATAGCTAAAACTTACCAAAGAAACAAAGATTCTATTAAACAACAAGCATATCTGTCCGGTACCTTGTGTCTACCAAGACTCATTATATTATCCATGTGCATTGATGGTCTAAGTATATGCTTTGTTTTTGTATTATAATAAATTCCAACATAGATGCAATAAAGCAAATTAAAGGACAAATGGCACCAATTTTAAAATGCAAACACATCGTGAACAATAAAAGAGCATTGTACAGCACAATCTTTCTCCGAACATTATGCTTTCAGTGCCAAACCTGAATGTTGACATCAAATAATATAAGAAGTCAAAGCAGAGATGAAGTAAATATGCAGAGAATTATCACGAAGAAACCTGTTTAGAAATGAAGATCATGAAGGCACAAGATCATGAAGGCACAACATCAGTACTGAACATCAAGAAACAACAAATTAAATGGTTTGGACACACAAGGATATTACCAACAGACTGGATTCCGCCTAAGAGAGCAATGTTACTCAGATACAGTGGATTGAAAGCAAAAGGTGAACCACAGAAATAAAAACGGTGGTGAAAGACTATGAAGCACTCACAAAAGCCTGCATTCTGCCGCTGTGAACAGGATAAGAGAAAAGAAATAAAATAATTTTAGAATGATGCGAGTCATAGCACTAGCTGCTGTTCAGCTTTGTAGTTGTTTATTGCAGAGATAGATCACAGATTTAGACCACTTTATTTTTGTCAATGTTATTCATCCGATACAAATATTTCCAGATTTATTTATCAACTATTGATGTGTTTTTGTTATCGACATATGATAGTTTTTATATCTATAACTACTTTGACTATAGCCTGTTCCAAATATTGTTAATGACATAGTTTTATCTTTGTACTAAACAAACAAATTAACACACCATGTTATATTTAAATATATATATATATATAAGCAACAACTGCTGTGTCACTAGCATCAATTTTCAAAAAATGTAAAAAAAAATCTACTATATATAAATAATCAATTCAATGTGCCAATTAAATATAACTAAATGTGAACTCTTGATCAATACTTGGTTGTCTAGAATAAAGTGGTGTGGAGAAATTGCTTGCAGGTCCTATAAAATGTATTAAGAGTAACAGGAGGAATACAATCTCAAAATTAGTCACACAGTACAGTACTACTTACTGAGTACTACACTAATCATAACATGCATGCTATGGGCCATAATGGCTATACTAGCCTATACTGTTGATCACTCAATACAACTACACTATGTATGTACACATAAGGCTTAGTTCATAAAAAATAACTCACTTGTACAGTGTATTCAAATATGGAGTCTTTAAACTTTGCTTTTTTTCAACTGCTATTAACATTGCATTGTTACTTGTAAATTATATTTTGTCAATTGTGTTACCATAATAATTATTAGATAGTCAAAGATAAGATAATTTCCGCTGCAATAAAACGGCAGTACCTACATAAATTTCAGCTATATGTTCATGTCATTAAAAATCTAACACCGCGTGCAAAATTACGTTGTATTTCATGCAAGGGTTATTGAGATATTGGAAGAAGTTTGAGGGCACCAGATTTGAAACGCACTATAATTTCAAATTTGGCTCGGAATATTCCGATTCACATGCCGTGGCTTCATTGAATTATTTGCAGGTTTAGTAAATTTACCAGCTAGTTGAAACATTTAATTATCATTAGGTTGGAAATAACAATAAATTGATTATTTAGCTGCATCACAAAAAAGTCGTAGTGTTCTAGTGATGAATTAATGAATTGTCCAGTTGGCGCGCTGTAGGTCACTTCACCCAATAGTAATAACTCCATTAGATGCTAACTAGACTAGTAGCGTGCGTCATTCGACACTGTCGGCTGCTATCATCATCAACAAAGACGTATAAAAAAACATATAGACGATGTGCACATTTGAAGATAATTGCATAATATTAACGATTTACAATCATTAAAACGAACATACCTTTCATATCCTTGTGAGTTTCCAAATCTCTAGCAATTATTACAAAATGAATAACCCAATGCGACTGTCTCTTGCAAGATGCCGGATGTGATATCTGAAGTTGCCAGGTACAAACAAACACAATCAGTTAGTCATCTTTTAATTCATAACAAACGGCCAAAAACATCGTATTTTGATTATTCTTCCTGTGTCATTGTTTCACAAAAACTAAAATAGTATATATTTCGGTACTTATCGTTTTTAGCTCTCGTTCTATCGAAGTTTCTCATCTATTGAAAATATCGGATTTAAAATTAAAAAATCTAACATGAATTATAGAACAATTTAAACTAAAAAACGCCCGAGTGGTTAGTGGGGTCCACATTTGGGGTGTAAAGAATATAACCACTGTTACCTGCCACGCATGTCGTAAGAGGCGAATAAGGAGGTTTGGCTGAAATCGGATGCACATGTCCTAAACGTGTAGAAAGCCCGTCTGCCCAGCGTGTTCGTAGCGCGTTGGACTACGGGTGACTATCCCTCTATGTGTGCGGGTTCAATTCCGCGGGATGGCAGAAAAAGCCACAGATTATCCAGATTTACGGTGTTCGTGGCACCGAACCGAAGGGTTACGATGTCCATGGCACCGAGCCGAAGAACTGAAAAGCTCAAGTGCTTCTGGATCGGAAAAACAAAAACGTGTAGAAGTCTATGCGTTTAGGGGCCTACCAAACCAATGTGCAACGTATACACGTTCTTGGCAAAGATCAAACATCACAAAGAGTGATTACAATTGGTCGCAAAGAACGAACGCAAAGAAGAAGAAGAAACTAAAACATTCACTAAAAAAAAATTAAAAACAAACGTAAGTTTTTAAAATAAATGTGTTTATGGTGGGTTTCAATTTTTAGTGAATGTTTGAAGTTTAATTTGTTCTATAATTCATATTTGTATTTGCTAATCGAATGTTTGAAGTTTAATTTGTTCTATAATTCATGTTTGTATTTGGTAATCGAATGTTTTAAGTTTAATTTGTTCTATAATTCATGTTTGTATTTGCTAATCGAATGTTTTAAGTTTAATTTGTTCTATAATTCATGTTTGTATTTGCTAATCGAATGTTTTAAGTTTAATTTGTTCTATAATTCATGTTTGTATTTGCTAATCGAATGTTTTAAGTTTAATTTGTTCTATAATTCATGTTTGTATTTGCTAATCGAATGTTTTAAGTTTAATTTGTTCTATAATTCATGTTTGTATTTGCTAATCGAATGTTTTAAGTTTAATTTGTTCTATAATTCATGTTTGTATTTGCTAATCGAATGTTTTAAGTTTAATTTGTTCTATAATTCATGTTTGTATTTGCTAATCGAATGTTTTAAGTTTAATTTGTTCTATAATTCATGTTTGTATTTGCTAATCGAATGTTTTAAGTTTAATTTGTTCTATAATTCATGTTTGTATTTGCTAATCGAATGTTCTTAGTGAATGTTTTAAGTTTAATTTGTTCTATAATTCATGTTTGTATTTGCTAATCGAATGTTCTTAGTGAATGTTTTAAGTTTAATTTGTTCTATAATTCATGTTTGTATTTGCTAATCGAATGTTCATAAAAGGATGAATGTAAGACAGGTCCAGCAAACCGGTAGAGGATTTGTTTGTTCAAGCCCCATTGCTCAAGAATTGTGGGCAAAACTTGCCAAATAGGGACAATGAGCAAAGCGCAGTCACAAAAAATAACTACATGTGAAATGTGGTCCCTGTGAAAAGTTACCAACAACACCAGCAAAGACAGTCACATTCTTCTTCTTCGTGCTCTGGGGACTGCGTAGGTGCTCCACATGTGCAGGCTGCCGAGTCCATGAGACCCATTCTGTGGAGGTGTGCTCTCAGGGCCGTGCGGTGTATTTTCTCAGTATGATGCAATTCTTCGAAATGCAGCCCCTAACAATTTTGCTGCCACCCATTTGTCAACAAAGTCTGGCTCACTGCCACGGTATTTTTGGGCATTGACCCAACCACGACACTGGGCAACAGCCCGGTAATAGTGTGACGACAAAAGAAGAAGATACAATTTTGGGTCATGCTCAATATTGCTTATGCCGAGAAGTGTTGCAGGGAAAATGTGACTATAATTTGTTATCCCTTTGCATGCAAGGTACTTTAAGTGTGTAACTTGGACCGAGCAATGCGAATTGTTTTTAGTGTCTCTTCAACTTCCTTTAAACCAAATTTATCTATGTCATCCTCTTGCTTTGTATTCTGATGGTCTAATGTAGTGTACTTGTGATGCACGTTGTTCGGGTTCTGTTCCAATAAAATGACCGATACATTGAATTCTTCATTGTTAATACGAGTCTTTCAGTGATGTTGTCCTTACATGTTTTCTGAGAATGTAATTTCGTACTCCTACCCTTTCTTGTTTTGCTTGTAACATTTCCAATACGCCTCATCTAATATGGCTCTGCATGAGAGTCTGCATGTAACTCTCGAGAAATCTGTAGGCAGACACTGGTAGTATAACATAGAAACAGAGCATCTATCAGCCTCTTTACTTTTGTTTGTATATTTCCTTTTGGGTTGATGTTTCTTCATCAATCCAGCAGTTCTTGGGCTCTTGCTCTTCAGCCCAATGCCAGTAAGAGCACCTGTATGTGCTTACAAGTTGTTACTTTGTTCTATATATTGTGTGTCCCTTTATCTGGCCTTGAAGAAAGAAGAATATTTCCGCTTCAATGATCTAGCGGCGCTTGGAATTTCGCCCTTGACTCCAATGTCATCATGTAGTGTGCACAGTTTGCCTTCTACTTTCCAATAATACTGAAATTGGCTGGGATCCACTACAGAACCATTTATGTTGTTCTAAAGAACAATCCAACATTGAGTTTTATTTCTTGGATCAGTCTGTCTTGTTTGAAATATAGAATCGCTTGGAACAGTGCTATCCAATGTTTTGATATACTGGAGAGCATCTGACTGATTGGTATACTTGAGAGCATCTGACTGATTGGTATACTTGAGAGCATCTGACTGATTGGTATACTTGAAAGCATCTGACTGACTAATATACTGGAGAGCATCTGACTGACTGATATACTAGGGAGCATCTGACTGACTGATATAATGGAGAGCATCTGACTGACTGATATACTAGGGAGCATCTGACTGATTGGTATACTTGAGAGCATCTGACTGACTGGTATAATGGAGAGCATCTGACTGATTGGTATACTGGGGAGCATCTGACTGACTGGTATACTTGAGAGCATCTGACTGACTGGTATACTTGAGAGCATCTGACTGATTGGTATACTTGACAGCATCTGACTGACTGGTATACTAGGGTGCATCTGACTGACTGGTATAATGGAGAGCATCTGACTGACTGGTATACTGGGGAGACAACGCTCATGTACACTAGACAACGCTCATGTACACTAGACAACACTCATGTACACACTAATACAAGCATCTATGTACATTTTACACATACTCTGTTTGCACTTGACTTAACAGTTTCAATATGTACACGTCATTGATATTTGCTTCTTCTAACATTGTAGATGGGTGCCATATTGAACAAATGATTGTCTAGTACACAGGTTGAGTCGAGTTCGCTAAGGTACACATATCGTCACAGTATATATGTAACTTGTCTAGTACACAGGTTGAGTCGAGTTCGCTAAGGTACACATATCGTCACAGTATATATGTAATTTGTCTAGTACACAGGTTGAGTCGAGTTCGCTAAGGTACACATATCGTCACAGTATATATGTAACTATTTTCTCATGTATTATTTTGAAGAATGTCACTCTCAGCACAGTTCACCTTGCAGAACGTCACTCTGAGCACAGTTCACCTTGCAGAACGTCACTCTGAGCACAGTTAACCTTGCAGAACGTGCCTCTGAGCACAGTTTACCTTTTAGAACGTCTCTGAGCACAGTTCACCTGTAGTACTTTGCAGAATATCGCTCTCCATTCCCAGCCTAGAGATGCTTAATATCTAGCCATCTCTCCCTTCTCCTTCATTTTCCTTCTCCTTCATTTTCCTTCTCCTCCTTCATTTTCATTCTCCTTCATTTTCATGATTTTGGTATCTTCTATTGTCAACATGGTTTTGATTGTTCCCTGTCTCGTTTGTCAGAAACCATGTCTTCTATGATCTTCGATTGTTCCCTGTCTCGTTTGTCAGAAACCATGTCTTCTATGATCTTCGATTGTTCCCTGTCTCATATTCCATAACGTCCGAGTGGCTACCGGAGCCCAAATTTGGGGTATAAAAATAGAACCACTGTTACCTGCCACGCATATCGTAAGAGGCGACTAAGGAGGTTTGGTTGAAATCGGATGCACGTATCCGCTAGGGAATGCTAACCCGAAACAAATGCTTGCAGAAAACGGATGCACCAGGCCGTAAGGAGCATAACATGGTGCAACGACCTCTCACAATGAGGAATGGGATAACAGATTCTACGGTCGCCAATCTGCCTCGGAGATTTAGCCACGCAGTAAGAATGTCAGACCTACTATCACGAGGGTGGCCAAAACTTACTGCGGGAAGAGGTCGGCACAAACGGGGAAGCAGAAATCATAGGAATTATATCCTACAGAAATGCCCCAAGTATGTAGACTTGAGAATAAAAAGGTGGCCCACTAACACCAGCGTCTAAGACAAACTGTATGGCGGGCTGATAATCTGAGGCAGACGGCTGCCTTTATTAGAGTATCCGAAATCCCAATCTAGTGAGAAGGCAGAAGACAAACTGTATGGTGGGGCTGATAATCTGAGGCAGACGGCTGCCTTTATTAGAGAATCCGAAATCCCAATCTAGTGAGAAGGCAGAAGACAAACTGTATGACGTGGCTGATAATCTGAGGCAGACGGCTGCCTTTATTAGAGTATCCGAAATCCCAATCTAGTGAGAAGGCAGAAGAAGAAGAAGATATTCCATAAACCTTGTATTCTATTGTCTTCGATTGTTCCTTGCCTCGTGTTACAGGAACTATGTCTTTATTATTGTCTCTCTCTCTCTCTCTAAATCACTGTAACGTTTATTCTTCTTCTTAAGCTTTTTCATGCCTTTGATGTTCATTTCTGCAGATATCCTCCGCTTTCATTCATCTTTGTTCTTAGCCTTCTCTTCCCAATTGTTGACTTCTAGTATATCTAGGTCTACTTCAATGTTAGCTTTTCATAGTTTTCTAGGTCCGTCTCTTCCCTTGTTGATGTTTTGTTACAGATATAATTTAATGCTCTTTGTTCTCTGTCGTTCTTTCAATATGACATTCTTCTTCTTCTTCTTTTGTCGTCACACTGCTACCGGGTTGTTGACCAGTGTCATCGTTTTCTGTTTTTGTCTTGTGCTGTTCTGGTGGCTTGGGTGATTGTTATTTTTGCTCTTTGACATGATTCTGCTATGCCATCTAACCATCTTTTTCGTGGTCTTCCTCTCGCCTTCTTTCCTGGTCTTCTGTTTTATTATGTATACTGTGAAGTTTGGATGCATTCTTATTAAGTGGCCAAACCACTTCATTCTTTGTTTCTCTTTGTAATTCAAGCACGGTTTTGTGACAACTTTCTTTCTTATGCTGATGTTGGTGATTCTGTCTTTTCTGGTGTTGTTGGTAACTTTTCGCAGGCAACGCATTTCACATGTGGTTATTTTTTGTGACTGCACTTTGCTCAATGTCCATGTTTGGCTCTGGTAACACAAAGTAGGTATAAAATGCTGTTGATCATCTGTTGCTTAGCTGCCTGTGAAATTTTAGGGTGCCTTAACAATGGGGCTAGCTGGTAGGTTACAGCATTTGCTTTTGCACTCTAGCCTCTATCTCTCTATCTAGTTTTCCGTCTTCTGTGAATATGCTTCCTAAGTATTTGAATTCTTTCACTTGGTTTATTTTAGTACCATTGACATGGATGTCTAGATTATTATGTTTTCTTCCCATATTCATTATTTCTGTTTTAGTGTTGTTGATTTTCATGTCATGTTTTACACAATTTTTGTTCAAGGTGTCAATATGATGTTGTAGATCTTGTTTATTTTGATGTATCAGGCACTGATCATCTGCAAAAATAATAAGGCATTGTATTCTATTAACCTTCATGCTTTTGGTAATTAATCTTCTTCTTCTTCTTTGCGTTCGTTTTTTACGACAAATTTTAATCAGTCTTTGTGATATGTCTGATCGTTGCCAAGAACGTGTTTACGTTGCATATTGGTTTGGTAGGCCCCTAAACGCATAGACTTCTACACGTTTAGGACATGTGCATCCGATTTCAGCCGAACCTCCTTAGTCGCCTCTTATGACATGCGTGACAGGTAACAGTGGTTCTATTCTTTACACCCCAAATTTGGGTCCCAGTAACCACTCCGTCGGTGGTAGTTAATGGTGATTTAAATAGCTTTTCCATTATTGTCATTCATGTTGTGCCCCACGATTCGTCTTAAGACTGTTGTCAAAGATCTGTAAGAATGTTTCATCTTACTTCGTTGTGCTCCAGGTTTCAGATCCCAAAATACAATTGCTCTTATTACAGTTTTGTATATTGTGAACTAGTCATGACAGATTTGAAGTGAATTCGCAGAAGGCTGGGGGTAACAAGAAGAGACCGGGTGAGAAATGAAGACATCAGGAAAACAAGTGGGTACAACATCAGTACTAGACTTCATCAAGAAACAACAAATTAAATGGTTCGGTCACATAAGCAGATTACCAACAGACAGTGTACCTCAAAGAGCGATGTTGCTCCAATACAATGGATACAAAGCAAAAGGCCGGCCACGCAAAAGATGGACCTAAGAGATAACAGAGACAACGAAAGACACTACTTATGAAACGCACACAAATGCCCATTCTAGAAATCTCTTATTATCCTGACGCTGTGAGGCAAAACAGGATTAGAGAAAAGAAAAAAAGAAAGTTTATTGTGAGCTTGGTGTTACGGGACAGACACTATGACGTTTAGTGTGTGAGCTTGGTGTTACAGGACAGACATTGTGACGTTTAGTGTGTGAGCTTGGTGGTACGGGACAGACACTGTGACGTTTAGTGTGTGAGCTTGGTGTTACGGGACAGACACTGTGACGTTTAGTGTGTGAGCTTGGTGTTACGGGACAGACACTGTGACGTTTAGTGTGTGAGCTTGGTGTTACGGGACAGACACTGTGACGTTTAGTGTGTGAGCTTGGTGTTACAGGGGCAGACACTGTGACGTTTAGAGTGTGAGCTTGGTGTTACGGGACAGACATTGTGACGTTTAGTGTGTGAGCTTGGTGTTGCGGACAGACACTATGACGTTTAGTGTGGAGCTTGGTGTTACGGGACAGACACTGTGACGTTTAGTGTGTGAGCTTGGTGTTACGGGACAGACACTGTGACGTTTAGTGTGTGAGCTTGGTGTTACGGGACAGACACTGTGACGTTTAGTGTGTGAGCTTGGTGTTACGGGACAGACACTGTGACGTTTAGTGTGACCACAACATTTCAGTTTCCTAAACATGATATTGTCTATCTATTATCTATTCATAGGTGGAAGGATCTAGTTGGCTGTCCACTCTTGCCGTTAAGCGTAGGGATGTTGTTTATAAGTCAATATTCTTCGATATTCAGATCGTGTATCTTCTTTCCTTTCTTCTTCTTCTTCGAGCGTTCTGTATCGACCACTTGTTAACAACTCTGTGATTTGTATATGATCTGTGCCTAAGAGCGATTGTACGTTGTGTCAATTATGCGCTTACAAGTAGGCCAGCACATCCGATTTCTGCGATGCTTTTTATTTTTACTAGGGTAGCTTCCATAGGTCATACATCAGTCGCCTCTTACGACATGCCTTGTTGATCGCAGTGGTACTATTCTTTGCTTTCCTTGCGGGCCTCGGCATCACACGGGCGAGATCGTGTATAATGTCTCTACTCACTGGCCTAACGAAACAACACTCGACAGTGAAGTCTACTCACTGGCCTAACGAAACAACACTCGACAGTGAAGTCTACTCACTGGCCTAACGAAACAACACTCGACAGTGAAGTCTACTCACTGGCCTAACGAAACAACACTGGACATAAAACTACACAGACCTCTGTCTGAGCTACAAAAGACAGTGAAGTTTATACAATAGACAACATTGAATAAATAGACAATATTTCAAGCGAACGTAAGGAAGGATGCATCTACTCCTCCTATGTTGAACTATATGAAATTATTAATACAACTTTGAGAAGAACAGAACAAGATGTGCCCAAACTTCTTTCAACCTTCCATACAACTTCTTACGGAAAAATCGTACGCGTGTTCTGGTCAAGAACTATTTCTTACCAAGAACTACTTACAGTGTCAGCAAGAAAATATAAATCACGTCAGCCAACAGAAATGCTGAAAATAGATCGGATATGTGTATCGCAAGGAGACTAACTTTGTCACAAAGTCTGCACTGAGATTGGTATCACTTTATTACAAAAACTACTGCACTGAGATGGGCATCACTTTGTCACAAAGTCTGCACTGAGATGGGCATCACTTTATCACAAAGTCTGCACTGAGATGGACATCACTTTGTCACAAAGTCTGCACTGAGATGGGCATCACTATGTCACAAAGACTGCACTGAGATGAGCATCAGAGGATAAACAAATATGAGGAAGACAAAAACAACATGGAGGAGAACAATAGAACAAAAATTGAAATAAATGAATCACAGAATTTATTAGTCGACATACATCTCTCTCTCTCTCTCTCTAGCCTTTTAGCCCGATTGAATCATATATCTGCAACCAACTCATGCCAAGTTTTCCTATCTCTAGCTATCTCCTGCAGCTCCCTCAGCTCTTTTTATATTGTTAATTTCTGCCTCCAAATCTAGTCTCCAGGTATTTCTAGGGCTCACTCTCTTTTGTTGTCCATGTGGGTTCCAGGAGAGGACCCTTCTTGTTATATACCCTTCAGATTGTCTCAAAGTGTGTCCTATCCAGCGCCAGAGTCTTTTTTAGCCTCTTAGTTCACTGGAATCTGTCCTGTTCTCTCAATAGGTTTCTCATTTACGACCCTGCCATATTATCTCAGTTCCTCTATTCTGCGCAGACACCCGTTGATGATGTTTGTAATTTATGCATTATTAATTTGGCTGTTTTTTTGCACTGTGATTGTGAAACTTATCATTAAATTGTACATCTGTTTATATACTGTACACATGTTACTTATCATCAAATTGTACATCTGTTTATATACTGTACACATGTTACTTATCATCAAATTGTACATCTGTTTATATACTGTACACATGTTACTTATCATCAAATTGTACATCTGTGTACACATGTTGGTATTCTAGTAGAAAGTATTTATTCTAGGTTACTTGTTTATCATACATAAGCAACATAGTTTTTTTGACATCTATACTACATTTCCCAAAATCTGTCCATCTATACACGGCCTCAGTTTACATCCAAAATTTCCAAAACTTTATAAACAATTTTTTAAGGCAAAATTTAGATCAACTAAGAAAAAGTTTCGAAATCGAATCAATAGTCGTTTAAAAAGTAAATAAATAGAATTTGTGATGTTTCATTCGACATTCTTTTATTACATTCACGTAGGGTCTAACACGTGGTGAAGAAAGGTTACAACCGTCAAAGGGATATAATCACTAAACTGCCAGGTCTACAACATAAACGTGGGTTATGTCCCTTAATCAAAATACGTTATTATAGTCCGTTCAACTTGTCATGTCCACAGATAAAAATTGGTATCTTTGTAACCATTTGATGAAATAACTTGAAAACTTGCATGGGAACTACACATATTCCCGACGCTACAAAATATTTTTGCCATTCAAACAATCATACCATCTAGAAGTTTTGTTGGCATGGTTGAAGAAAACTCATGTTTACAGCAATTTAATACATTGATGACAAAAATAGCAACATTCAGTGCGAAATTCACGGTTTTTGAAAAGTTCTTGCATTTTTCGGCCACCATAACGACTCGGGCTTGAATTTGGTAAAGAATTGACGTCATTAGTGAGAGACGGACATTTAGTTCAAGGCGTATATCGAAATTAGTGTGAAGTTATTTTGTTATATTGTTGACTTCTATATTGTTGACAGTCATTGATTTAATATACATAATGAGTTTGAAGTGCAAATTTATTATACTGCAAAAAGTGTCATTAATGTTATACGCGAATTTCCGACATTATTTAAAAAAAACCCAATAATACAATTAACTATGTCTACATTTCTTGTTTATTTCATGATAATATTGCAAGTATCAACATTGGCCCCATGTATGAGCTGGGATAATACGCCTTTGAATGAGACTTGACATCAAATGTCATATGTGTGCGTTTACTGTAAAAACTAAAATGCTGTATCAGACTTGCCAAATATGCTGCCAACATCAAAGGAAACCGTTATATTACAAAATCCAGGTTTCCTATAGCAATTTCTTCCATCAGAAATTTGCGTCAGTATAATTCTAAGATTGTGTGCAAAGTTTCGCTACTGTGGAATAGATGGTTTTGCTACAATTCCCATTGGACTGTGGGCATGAGTTGTTGAACGGACTATAGTTATTCAACGTATGCTACATATGTGCAAAAGCTATATCAGAAGTTTTAATACGGTATTAGATCAGTTGCTCACGGACGACATGAAAATTGCAAATCCGCGCCAACATAGTTCCGACCGATCAACACGAGTGAACTTATAGCGCGCCTGTAGTAAACGAAGTTGCCATTATCATAGCAGAAAATGATTTGGGAAAGCGGCACGTAATCTTGCAAAAACGAGACAACTAGCTGCAACTTATATCCCGTGCGAAGTTAATTAGCTAGTTGAATATAAATACTAACACAAAAATGCTAATTTAACTGACAACAATTTGAGTGTCGTCTGTTTCAAATTTGGTTCATGTTCACATATTATTTTATAATCCTCTCAAACCGAATGTAGTTTTTATTTGTTGGTCGATGGATTTCAAGCTTGAGATGATTATTTAAGTAGAAACTAATTATATTGTCTTGTCATACAGCGATTTTCATCTTACGACATTGCCCTTGAACCTAATAGGTTGTATGATTATACACGGGCGTTGTCGCAAGTTTGCATCAGCCCATTTTGATTACACAGCTGCGCCCACATGTGAATTACCCCTATGCATTCCTGCTTGCTCACACATGTATATTCTTGTCTCAGGGACTTCATCTATAGAATAGCCGTCCATCGCAAGCGATGGTTACAACGACCCCAGTCTGTGCTGCTGCATCTTTAGTGTGTGCGGAAGTGACTGTAGAGTTCAATCATAGAATACAATCCCCGACCACAGGCGTGGCACATATGATCAAGGTTAGACATGTGGATGTTGTGTTCTGTTTTTCGTGCAGTTCGTTTTCTCTGTCCTCACCGACACGACGATTCTCACCTATGCGCGTTCCTCTTGTGATGTTACAGTGCCACATTTTTCATTTATATACGACATTCTAGTAGGGCTACAGTTACGAGAAGTAACACTATGAGGCACAGACTCGCAGTGACAACACAACCCGAAGACTTTTCAAACATGACCTGAAAGACTGATGGTCTGACACGCTCTTTCTTTTGCTGTATACCTGACTTGTGGTACTGGTAATTGTTCACAAAATTATTCAAGTGTAGTTTGTGACCCAACACTTGTTGGATGTACACTAAGGTCATATTTTTTCAACTGTGCTGATTCAAGTTTTGGTCTAATTGAAGCCAAACTGGTACTCTGTTCATCTTCTGTTTCTGAAGTCAAAAAATCTGATTGAAAGTCGTCTGCTGAAGTTTGAAGTAAAGTATTGATGAAGAATTCTGGCGGTTGGCTCACATATTGATGTAAGTTTTGGTTGTCTATATAATTTGTGAGATCCTTGTTGTCATTTGCAACTAATGTCGAAGAAACGTGTGAAGGAATAGAACACAGCCGGTTAACTGGCCACCATTGTTGTGTCTCAAGTGTTGACTGTACACGTCTAAGATTGCTGAAACTATGGCAGGCAGTCAGAGCAGAATGCAGACATAGTAGAACTAGTTGGTACTCTCTGAAACAAACAAAAATAATAAAAATAATTTATTCCAACTTACTTGCAGCCGTTTTCTTTCTTCTATTACACATTTGTTACACACAATCATGTTATTTCTAGTACTACTGTACACACTGTAGTGTTCTTCATATTATAATCCTACTTACAGACTCTACCTCTGACATTCTTACTTACAGTGAGTAATGCTCTTCATCTACTTAATCCTACTCACCACTATATTATTCTTCTACTTAATCATGCACACACACACGCACACTCATGTTATTCCTCTACTTAATCATGCACACACACATGTTATTCTTCTATTTAATCACATACACGCACGCATGCATGCACACAGTCATATTATTCCTCTACTTAATCATGCTCACACACTCATGTTATTCCTCTACTTAATCATGCACACGCACCCATATTATTCCTCTACTTAATCATGCACACACACCCATGTTATTCCTCTACTTAATCATGCACACGCACCCATATTATTCCTCTACTTAATCATGCTCACACACATATATATTATTCCTCTACTTAATCATGCACACACACCCATGTTATTCCTCTACTTAATCATGCACACGCACCCATATTATTCCTCTACTTAATCATGCTCACACACATATATATTATTCCTCTACTTAATCATGCTCACACATATATGTTATTCCTCTACTTAATCATACGCACACACACCCATATTATTCCTCTACTTAATCATGTACACACACCCATATTATTCCTCTACTTAATCATGTACACAGTACACACACCCATATTATTCCTCTACTTAATCATGCTCACACATATATGTTATTCCTCTACTTAATCATACGCACACACACCCATATTATTCCTCAGCTTACATTCATTGTATTTCCCCTTTACTCAATGGTACAATGACATATGTCTAAATGTGTGGATACTTACAAACAAATATGCACATTGATGGCGTCCGGAAGCTGGCTATCTTTGATAGTAGACAGATCTATCCGGGACACGAAGGGTGTGATACACAACTCTAATTTATGTCCAAACTGACCATAGCAATTCCTGCTCAATGGCTGCGAGTGAACATTAGATTTGCTGAACAATGTTTCGGGAGTGATTACTGCTGCTGAAGATGTTGGCATCAGAAGCAATGTTAATATGAAATAACCCAGCATGTGCATCACAAGTTTCAACCTACAACAGTTTTCTAACAGTAAACGGCACAGGGAACACATACTACGTACACAGATAGATTGATGAGTGTGGTCAGTCATATACAGGCGGCACTGCCATCTGCGTCTAACGAACATATTGAGTATATTCATTGAAGACTTCAAAGTAACTTTAGAAATATTTTTCTCAATGACAAAGCGAACACAAATCTCACTTGTAGACATGAAAGTCAGTCACAATATTTATATATATATATACTCTGATGTGTAAGAGAGTTGAATAGACGAATCAGTAGGTATGTACTTGTGTAACATGCTGCTGCTGCTGCTGGTCATACTGCTACTTGAAACATACACACCGGAAAGTATATATATCTATCTAGTAGCAACTAGTAAACACCGGAAAGTATATATATCTATCTAGTAGCAACTAGTAAACACCGGAAAGTATATATAGCAACTAGTAAACACCGGAACGTATATATAGCAACTAGTAAACACCGGAAAGTATATATATCTATCTAGTAGCAACTAGTAAACACCGGAAAGTATATGTAGCAACTAGTAAACACCGGAAAGTATATATAGCAACTAGTAAACACCGGAAAGTATATATAGCAACTAGTAAACACCGGAAAGTATATGTAGCAACTAGAAAACACTGTATTGTCAATTCAACAGTCCAAATGAAAATCCTACTTGTCAGGAACTCAGGAGACACTTATAAAACAACTGGGACATTCCAACGAACAATAGAGACACCAAAGGAATGTGTTGACCCAAGCCACACGGAGGAATAAAAGAAATCCTGCCTGTCTCCCAAACCTGGACAATGTACCCGCATTCCGACCTTCTAATGTCACACATTCCAACAACTTTCAATTTTTTTTCCCTATTCCCTGGCTAACGCATTGTGTCACTTAAAAAAAAAACCCAGTAGAAAGACTACGCACCCATTCTCCTTCCCCAACCCACACACACAAATATGAAATATAGTATATGGGAAAACGAACATAGACATTTAAAAATACCTGCTTGGCTAGTTGACAATATTTATTCAATATATATTGTCATTTTGTTACCAGTGTATCAGTTATTATTTTGTTACTAGTGTGTGTCAGTTATTATTTTGTTACTAGTGTGTGTCAGTTATTATTTTGTTACTAGTGTGTGTCAGTTATTATTTTGTTACTAGTGTGTGTCAGTTATTATTTTGTTACTAGTGTGTGTCAGTTATTATTTTGTTACTAGTGTGTGTCAGTTATTTTGTTACTAGTGTGTGTCAGTTATTATTTTGTTACTAGTGTGTGTCAGTTATTATTTTGTTACTAGTGTGTGTCAGTTATTATTTTGTTACTAGTGTGTGTCAGTTATTATTTTGTTACTAGTGTGTGTCAGTTATTATTTTGTTACTAGTGTGTGTCAGTTATTATTTTGTTACTAGTGTGTGTCAGTTATTATTTTGTTACTAGTGTGTGTCAGTTATTATTTTGTTACTAGTGTGTGTCAGTTATTATTTTGTTACTAGTGTGTGTCAGTTATTATTTTGTTACTAGTGTGTGTCAGTTATTATTTTGTTACTAGTGTGTGTCAGTTATTATTTTGTTACTAGTGTGTGTCAGTTATTATTTGTTACTAGGTGTGTCAGTTATTGTGTTACTAGTGTGTGTCAGTTATTATATTACTAGTGTGTGTCAGTTATTATATTACTAGTGTGTGTCAGTTATTATTTTGTTACTAGAGTGTGTCAGTTATTATTTTGTTACTGGTGTGTCAGTTATTGTGTTACTAGTGTGTGTCAATAACTTTGTTACTAGTGTGTGTCAATTATTTTGTTACTAGTGTTATTTTGTCAGTTCACATCATTGCACCGGGTTTTATCCCATATGGCTAGGTCCCTCTCCGCAGAAATGGCACGCCATCTCCGAGAGTATTACACAAAACACGAACTCCGTAGAACCAGAAAGAATCTAGGATCTCTGGATATAGAAGCTACTAAGAAGAACTATCAGCAATCTAGCACAATGTACACACAGATAATATATAACAATGAAGACACAATCAAGTTTGAGCAAGTTATACCTCAACCTACTGCTGCCTTGTAGTTTGATTGGGGACAATCAAAGGCTAGCGGAGCATACCGTACACAAAACTGGACGGGCGGCAAACCAAGGTGTCCACAAAACGACCGGTTTGCTGGGCAGATGGCGATCATAAGCCAGGGAGGACAGGTCGTCTAAGAGTCGATGCCCTGAAAGAAAATAGCAGCCTGCTGCCTTGTGGGTTTTGGATGGGGACAGCAAAAGACTAACGGAGAGCGAACCCAGTAAACGCTGGTTGAAACCGAACATACCACCGAAGGATAAGCGCATGAGCTCCAATTAGATCTGAAGACTGTGCACGTACATCCGTTCTTGATGTTTGGCTGTTTATATATCACAATAGAATGATAAAAACGGCTTAAGAACGATCGTGAGAGAGAGAGAGAGAGAGAGAGAGAGAGAACCTACTAGAGCATATCTGAACACATCATATTTGATGGAACAAATCTAGAGCATATCTGAACACATCATATTTGATGGAACAAATCTAGAGCATATCTGAACACATCATATTTGATGGAACAAATCAAACTAACATCATTCCTCTAACCTTGAAAGTAACACTGAACCATTGTCCAATCTTTCGTTGTGGGTGGACACAATGATTGGTGGTCAAGGACGATAACTTTCATCTTCTACTGATGTCCTTGCACGATCAACGACTTTTTCTTCCAGTATGTGAACAATAGTTTCTGCTTGGTTAGACTGTAATCCCGAATTGTAAACATGGACAGTCGAGGAGGCCAGCCAGGTAGGCGTTGCTAGTTGGTTATTCACAACTTGAGACGCTACTGAAAGCACTGGACACGACGAACATATCAAGTGTTCCAGATTACTTGATTTCTGTCCAGCTCTCTCTCTGCTATTGTTTCCGTGGACGCATTGCTGAACTTTGACATCCATGACCTCACGCATCCAGTCAAGAATTAATACCTAGATACGAGAGACGGATTTCAGCAATGTTCTGTCTAAGTCCAAGTCTATCTGTCCCAGAGTTAGAGAGGTCAATCGTCAATGTTCTGTCTAAGTCTATCTGTCCCAGAGTTAGAGAGGTCAATCGTCAAAGATCTGTCTAAGTCTATCTGTCCCAGAGTTAGAGAGGTCAATCGTCAATGTTCTGTCTAAGTCCAAGTCTATCTGTCCCAGAGTTAGAGAGGTCAATCGTCAATGTTCTGTCTAAGTCTATCTGTCCCAGAGTTAGAGAGGTCAATCGTCAATGTTCTGTCAAAGTCCAAGTCTATCTGTCCCAGAGTTAGAGAGGTCAATCGTCAATGTTGTGTCTAAGTCTATCTGTCCCAGAGTTAGAGAGGTCAGTCGTCAATGTTCTGTCTAAGTCCAAGTCTATCTGTCCCAGAGTTAGAGCAGTCAATTGACAATGTTCTGTCTAAGTCCAAGTCTATCTGTCCCAGAGTTAGAGAGGTCAATCGACAATGTTCTGTCTAAGTCCAAGTCTATCTGTCCCAGAGTTAGAGAGGAAATCGACAATGTTCTGTCTAAACATAAGTCTATCTGTCCCAGAGTTAGAGAGCAGTCAATTGACAATGTTCTGTCTAAACATAAGTCTATCTGTCCCAGAGTTAGAGCAGTCAATTGACAATGTTCTATCTAAACATAAGTCTATCTGTCCCAGAGTTAGAGAGCAGTCAATTGACAATGTTCTGTCTAAACATAAGTCTATCTGTCCCAGAGTTAGAGAGCAGTCAATTGACAATGTTCTTTCTAAACATAAGTCTATCTGTCCCAGAGTTAGAGAGCAGTCAATTGACAATGTTCCCGTAAGGGAAGCAAAGAATAGTACCACTGCGACCTACAAGGTATGTCGTAGAAGCGACTGATGTAGGAACTAGGAAGCTACCAAAGTAAATTAAAAGCATGGCAGAAATCGGATGTGATGACCTTGTAGCGGATAACTGACAACGTACAATCGCTCTTAGGTTCAGATGACATACAAATCATACAGAGTGGTTAACAAGTGGTCGATAACTGACAACGTACAATCGCTCTTAGGCTCAGATGACATACAAATCACACAGAGTGGTTAACAAGTGGTCGATAACTGACAACGTACAATCGCTCTTAGGTTCAGATGACATACAAATCACAAAGAGTGGTTAACAAGTGGTCGATAACTGACAACGTACAATCGCTCTTAGGTTCAGATGACATACAAATCACACAGAGTGGTTAACAAGTGGTCGATAACTGACAACGTACAATCGCTCTTAGGCTCAGATGACATACAAATCACACAGAGTGGTTAACACGTGGTCGATAACTGACAACGTACAATCGCTCTTAGGCTCAGATGACATACAAATCACACAGAGTGGTTAACAAGTGGTCGATAACTGACAACGTACAATCGCTCTTAGGTTCAGATGACATACAAATCACACAGAGTGGTTAACAAGTGGTCGATAACTGACAACGTACAATCGCTCTTAGGCTCAGATGACATACAAATCACACAGAGTGGTTAACAAGTGGTCGATAACTGACAACGTACAATCGCTCTTAGGCTCAGATGACATACAAATCACACAGAGTGGTTAACAAGTGGTGCGATATGATGCGTTTGAAGAAGAAGAGGAAGAATGACTTCAAATCTCGTTAGAAGATGTAACTTCAGAGAACGAGAGTCGTAGAATAGTTATCCGGTAAAGCATGTTCTTCATAGTGAATATTATCAGAGATTCGGCACATGTGACTCAGGCGGCGTTATGAGAGTGGCTACATGAAATGAAACATGATTGAGACATGTTATGAGCTCTATGAAATAGAAATCACATGATAAAACAAATCGTTGCTGAAACTGAATTTGTATTTATTGTGTTTCATATATGTCATTGATTGTACATAGGAAAGTATTAGCACAAGAACCAGCCCTCTCTGTCGGCCATATTTACACAATCAGCTTTCCAGATTTATATATTATTTATTAGAAAATTTAAAAGTATACACAAGCTGCTAAATCTGGACAACATTTGATATGATCGGTCATATACCAAAATTAGAAACAGTTATTATAGATAGCAGGATCAATGGTCAGGCAGACAATATCCTGATAGAGACAATGAGAGAGAGAGAGAGAAGAGCGAGAGATAACGGAGGACAGACAACAATCTGACTGAGACAATGAGAGAAAGACATAATGGCAGACAATAGCCTGGCGGAGAAAAGGGGAGAGATAACGGAGGACAGACAATAGTGTGAGACAATGAGAGAGAGACATAATGACAGACACTAGTCTGACTGAGACAATGAGAGAGATAGAGAGAGGGATAACGGAGGACAGACAATAATGTGAGACAATGAGAGAGAGAGAGAGAGAGAGGGAGAGTTATATAACGACAAGTGTATCAAGAAGACAATGAAAGTATGATAGATAAATAGTTGGTTTATGTTACCAATGATAACAAGCAGCAAATTTTCTTTTGTCTGAATTATGACACAGAATCAGTTGAAATGTATGAGAGACAAGTTCAGCATAAAGAAAAATGGAAAGCTGAGATGAATGCACACACACAAGAACTGAAACAATACATACAGCTAGACACATGAGATTTCAATGAGTATCTTGAACAATATGTCCACCATTCTCTTGTTGTCTACTTGTTGTTTATTTTATACAAGTTTGTCCATCTGATCTTCTACTGTTGACAAGTATTTGACTATTTTTCCTATCTAGAGGAAGAGAGATAGATAGATAGAGAGAATGAGAAAGATGTTTTAGTTTGAAGAAAACAGTCTGTCAGTATTTCAGTTTCAATGGATATAGAGAAGAGGATAAGAGGTTTTTGTGTGAAAGAAGATTGCAGTAAACATGTGTGACTAGAGGGCAGCATAGTTCCTGTGATTGTGCGTACGCGGTAGATATCCGTATATGGGTGGCGGGTCAGTGTCCAATAAGTGTCCTTATATCATCTAGCAGACTTTGGTAGCAGTAGTCAGTACTGTTTCTGTCAGGCTGCTGAGTTCTTGGATACAGATGACGGAAGATGCGTAGAAACTGCTAGCGCTCTTGCTGAGATGTAGAGCTTCCATTTTTGTCTTAGTCACGTGATCGATGATGGTGGCAATATTATCCTTGACCTTCTTGATTTTTGGGACCAGGCTGAGGAATCGAATTCCATGTGCACGGGCTATCCTGTCGGCCACGGTCTTAAATGCTTCAGCTGCATCTGAAAATATAATACGTGGACCACATGAGATCAAAATGAAATCATAGAGCTGAAAATATAATAAGTGGACCACATGAGATCAAAATGAAATCATAGAGCTGAAAATATAATACGTGGACCACATGAGATCAAAATGAAATCATAGAGCTGAAAATATAATAAGTGGACCACATGAGATCAAAATGAAATCATAGAGCAAACTTGGCCGGAAAATAATCGAGTAAATATAATACGTGGACCACATGAGATCAAAATGAAATCATAGAGCTGAAAATATAATAAGTGGACCACTGAGATCAATGAACATGATCTGAAAATAATAAGGGAAAGAGAAAAGAAATCATAGAGCTGAAAATATAATAAGTGGACCACATGAGATCAAAATGAAATCGTAATTAAAGTGCAGGATATGATCATGAGGAAAATATAATAAGTGGACCACATGAGATCAAATGAAATCATAGAGCGAAAATATATAGTGGACACGAACCAAATGAAAGTCATAGAGTAAACTTTAAGGGACGACATGAGACAAAATGAAATCTAGAGCTGAAAATAATAAGTGGACAAGAGAAAAAGAAATCATAGAGCTGAAAATATAATGTGACCAATGAGATCAAATGAAATCTAGATGAAAATTAATAGTGGACCATGGATCAATGAAATATGACTGAAATATAATAATGGAAACATGAGATCAAATTCGACTGAAAATAATAAGTGACCCATAGATCAATGAAATATAGAGCTAAAATATAATATGGACAACATGAGATCAAATGAAATCATAGAGCTAAAATATAATAAGTGGACACATGAGATCAAATGAAATCATAGAGCTGAAATATAATATGGACCACATGAGACCAATGAAATCATAGAGCTGAAAATATAATAAGTGGAGACATGAGATCAAAATGAAATCATAGAGCTGAAAATATAATAAGTGGACCACATGAGATCAAAATGAAATCATAGAGCTGAAAATATAATAGTGGACCAATGAGATCAATGAAATCATAGAGCTGAAAATATAATAAGTGGACCACATGAGATCAAAATGAAATCATAGAGCTGAAAATATAATAAGTGACCATGAGATCAATGAAATCATAGAGCTGAAAATATAATAATGGACAAATGAGATCAATGAAATCATAGAGCTGAAAATATAATAAGTGGACCACATGAGACCAAATGAAATCATGAGCTGAAAATATAATAAGTGGAAATGAGATCAAGAAATCGTAGATTAAGTTCAGGATTTGTATACATGGAAGTAAGTATCGCGGATGATGATTCGAAATAGTCAATCATTGGAAGAATCTGAAAGCAATCAAACTTCGACATGTTCAACTACATCTCGCCCGAGTGGTTACCGGAGCCCAAATTGGGGTTTAAAGAATAGAACCACTGTTATCTGCCACGTATGTCGTAAGAAGCGACTAAGTGGCTATCTACCCCACCCCGTAAAAAACGCTATATAGCTACAGAAACCACAACCAAGTATACGGTGGCAATGGATAAGACACACGCTGAGGAAACCCCCTGACAGCATCACGAGACAAGCTCTCCGATGGAACCCCTAGGGCAATAGAAGTAAGGGAAGACCCAGGAACACCTGGAGACGGGAGTTGGAGACGGAATGCAAGCAAATTCTGAGAGAGTGGGAAATTTGGAAAAGATGGCCTTAAATAGGCGGGCTTAGAAGGCCTTGGTTACGGACGTATACCTCCCTATGGGCGAAGGGTGAAGAAGAAGAATTACATCTGGAAAGCCAAAGGATTGAATCATAAAACAAAACTTAAAATATATAGAAGCGGTATCCTGTTCCGAAGGAAGACATGCGTATATCTCTCGGCTTCACTAGAGGTACTCGCATTGTGAAGATTAGATATATGCTTGACATTCTGCCACTACGTCGTTGCTGTCATGCTGCTGTTTACTACAGTAAAACAAGGACAAATATGAAAGCTGAACGTACAATTAAGCAGCTGATAGGAAACAACAATGATGATGGTCATGTTGTTGTATAACATGGATGTATCTGTAGACTTTATGTGGTGAGAAATCAGGCTGGCACTTCCTAGCTAGCGCATAAGGTAGGGTCGTTGAAGAGCGAAATAGAACAACTCAGGACAACTACTTCCAGTGGGAAGATGAAGGTTTGAGTACGTTACTGATGCCCTCCATTTGATCAGCTGACACCGCTTGAAAAATGAAAATCGTGACATATTCTAAAGGACGTAGCCATCAACCACAGTAGGCGAGCCGTTGATTTTCTAGGTACCACTTATACGTTCAGTAGTTTGCCATTGCTTTCTGAACGGTGAGGTCTATTATTACCTTTTGTAAAAATCCGACGAAAACGAATTTGCTTCCAAACATGCCCACCGTGGGGTTTGAACCAGGTACGCTTGGGTCTGCGATCGAGCTCACTATCGCTTGAGCTACAGACGATCACTGATACCGTTTACTGGAGTCATTATTGTGTTCGACTTTTAATCGATGCTTTTGAAGGTTCAACACAACAGGTTACTGAAGAAGTGGGTGTTGTCTAACCAGACTTCCAACCTCCAAAAGCTAATGTTGATATACAATGTCTGAAGGTTCGACATACTGAAGAAGGTGTGTCTACCAGACAATGAAAGATGAATACTGGGCATACTAGAGTGTTCGCGACAATGAAAGATCAGACATGGGCATACTAGAGTGTTCGCGACAATGAAAGATCAGACATGGGCCCCCTACTGAGAGTGTTGAAACGAATGGGAGAGTGTGGAATGAAGATCCGTCAATTCTGCGACTGGATTGATTTCTTGGCAGATTGGGTCTTACTAGAGTGTTCTGCGAAGATGAAAGATCGAACATGGGCATACTAGAGTGTTCTGCGACAATGAAAGATCAGAACATGGGACTATTGACTGAGACGATTGATTGCGACAATGAAAGATCAGAACATGGGCATACTCAGAGTGTTCGCGACAATGAAAGATCAGACATGGGTCATGCTAACTGTTGCGACACTAATGAAAGATCAGACATGGGCATACTAGAGTGGTTCGCGACAATGAAAGATCGACATGGGGCATACCTAGAGTGTTCACGACAATGAAAGATCAGACATGGGCATACTAGAGTGATTCAGAGCAATGAAAGATATACATGGGCATACTAGAGTGTTTGACAATGAATAGATCAGACATGGGCATACTGAGTGTTCGGCAATGAAAGATCAGACATGTTAGGCATACTAAGAGTGTTCGCTGACGAATGAAAGATCAGAACATGGGGCATACTGGAAGTGTTCGTCGCAATGAAAAGATCAACATGGGCATTAGAGTGTTGGCGACAATGAAAGATCAGACATGGGCATACTAGAGTGTTCGGGCGACAATGGAAAGAAATTGAGATGGGCATACTAGAGTGTTAAGAGACAATAAAAAGATCAGACATGGGCATACTAGAGTGTTCGCTGACAATGAAAGATCAGACATGGGCATACTAGAGTGTTCACGACAATGAAAGATCAGACATGGGCATACTAGAGTGTTCGCGACAATGAAAGATCAGACATGGGCATACTAGAGTGTTCGCGACAATGAAAGATCAGACATGGGCATACTAGAGTGTTCGCGACAATGAAAGATCAGACATGGGCATACTAGAGTGTTCGCGACAATGAAAGATCAGACATGGGCATACTAGAGTGTTCGCGACAATGAAAGATCAGACATGGGCATACTAGAGTGTTCGCGACAATGAAAGATCAGACATGGGCATACTAGAGTGTTCGCGACAATGAAAGATCAGACATGGGCATACTAGAGTGTTCGCGACAATGAAAGATCAGACATGGGCATACTAGAGTGTTCGCGACAATGAAAGATCAGACATGGGCATACTAGAGTGTTCGCGACAATGAAAGATCAGACATGGGCATACTAGAGTGTTCGCGACAATGAAAGATCAGACATGGGCATACTAGAGTGTTCGCGACAATGAAAGATCAGACATGGGCATACTAGAGTGTTCGCGACAATGAAAGATCAGACATGGGCATACTAGAGTGTTCGCGACAATGAAAGATCAGACATGGGCATACTAGAGTGTTCGCGACAATGAAAGATCAGACATGGGCATACTAGAGTGTTCGCGACAATGAAAGATCAGACATGGGCATACTAGAGTGTTCGCGACAATGAAAGATCAGACATGGGCATACTAGAGTGTTCGCGGCAATGAAAGATCAGACATGGGCATAGGAGACTTAGAGTGTATGACAATGAAAGATCAGACATGGGCATACTAGAGGTTGACGACAATGAAAGATCAGACGGCTTGAATCCAATACTGAAATTGTTGATGGTTGGGAGTTGAAATCTAGATAGGGTAGGGATGATGTGGGTGAGATATCCGTCGATTCTTGGCGACTGATTGCATTCTTGGCGGAGTTGGATTCTTGGCGACTGATTGCATTCTTGGCGAGTTGGATTCTTGGCGACTGATTGTTGAATTCTTAGCGATTGATTGAATTCTTGGCGACTGATTGAATTCTTGGCGTTATTCTTGATGATTGTTGTTCTACGATTGTGAATTCTTGGCGACTGATTGAATTCTTGGCGACTGATTGAATTCTTGCCGAGTGGAATTCTTGACGACTGATTGAATTCTTGGCGACTGATTGAATTCTTGCGATGTGAATTCTTGACGACTGATTGAATTCTTGGCGACTGATTGAATTCTTGCCGAGTGGAATTCTTGACGACTGATTGAATTCTTGGTGACTGATTGAATTCTTGCGAGCGAATTCTTGGCGAGTCGAATTCTTGGCGACTAATTGTTAACTGTTTTGGCTAACTCCTGTTTGATCCCTGACACTGATATTGAATATATATACAAAGTGCGTGAATGAGTTTGGAATTACACATTGTACAAGCAGAACTGGATATCTGAGGGGCAGAAGGAATGGTAGAGAGAGCCACTGGAACCATCAGCATACATATCTATCAACATCTGCAGTGGGAGAACTGAGCATCTATTAGTCTGACATGAGTGCTATATCATGTGTGAGTTCAATAACTAGTAGTTGCAATGATAATAATGATATTAATACGTAGAGTCTAGTAATGTTAGTAGTAATACAACCACCTAGATCAGCGTTTCTCACGCCCGAGTGGTTACCGGGGCCCAAATTTGGGGTGTAAAGAATAGAACCACTGTTACCTGCCACGCATGTCGTAAGAGGCGACTAAGGAGGTTTGACTGAAATCGGATGCATGTGTCCTAAAGGTGTAGAAGTCTTATGCGTTTAGGGGCCTACCAAACCAATGTGCAACGTATATACGTTCTTGGCAAAGATCAAACATATCACAAAGAGTGATTAAAATTGGTTGTAAAGAACGAACGCAAAGAAGAAGAAGAGAGCGTTTCCCAAAGTGGGCGGTACTGCTCTCCAGTGGGCGCTCAAGCATTCTAGGGGGCGACAGTGGGTTCAGAAGAATTGGGGGTGGGGGGTGTTCAGGCGACTAGGGATCGGTGGCTCTTTAAAAGAAGAAATTAATAATAAATATTTTAAAATAAATTAATTTCGTGATTTTGCAATTGAATAATCATTTAAAATTTTAATTCTGCATTTAAATTCATCTTATGCCAGTCTTACACGATCCATTTTTCATCAATTTTCTATTTCATGCATATAATCATTTGAAAATTGACCATGTATGACAGAAATATATATTAATGTTCTACGTCAAAGTGAAAATAGAGCATGTATATATATGTGGGGTGGGGGCGTTGGCAAACTGTTATAATGTGGAGGGGGGCGTTACAAAGTTTATGTTGTGCAAAGTGGGCGGTGGGCTGAAAAAGTTTGGGAATCTATGACCTAGATGATGATTTCTAGTATATGTTTAGTTAGTAATACAACCATTTAGATGATGATTTCTAGTTATGTTAGTAGTAATACAACCATCTAGATGATGGTTTCTAGTTATGTTAGTAGTAATACAACCATCTAGATGATGATTTCTAATAATGAAGGAATACAGTGAAGTGAACATAGAAGAATAGAATGATGACAATTAGATGTTGCTTCTCACAGAACATAGACAGTATAAAGAAGTAGAAGGAGGTTACCTCTCAGAGAGACAGCATAGAGAAGTAGAAGCATGGTAGATAGGTTACCTCTCAGAGAGACAACACTGTCATCAGCAAATGGTTGCAAAATGGCATCAAACCCTGTAGCACCAATGCCAACGGAAGTGATTACATCGTTAAGGGTTGGGCTCTCAACATCATACTGCTCAGAGCTTTCATGCACTTCAGCCAAGTCGCTCTCTTCCTCGCTGCTACTGTCTTCTGACTGGGAAGCGGAGACTGGTGATTGATCGACTAGAGGTCTACCTGGTTGTTCGCACCTAGATAACTTAAATGCTGCCTTTTTCAATGTGGACTTTGCCTGCAGGAGTGGCAGCCCGATGTTAACTTTTAGCAGCGGAACGTTAGCGCTAATGTTATGTAGCAGGTTATGTAGTGCCGTCAGCCCTGTAAGGTTAAACATAGTCAAGAAATAATTAGTAGTAGTGTCAGCCGAAATTACTGAACGACACTGAATGGCTAGTACCCTGACAGACTAACTCACTAACTAGCTCACTAACTCATTAACTAACTCACTAACTAACTCACTAACTAACTCACTGACTAGCTCACTGACTAACTCACTGACTAACTCACTGACTAACTCACTGACTAACTCACTGACTAACTCACTGACTAGCTCACTGACTAACTCACTGACTAACTCACTAACTAGCTTACTAACTCACTAACTAGCTCACTGACTAACTCACTAACTCACTAACTACTAGGTCACTGACTAACTCACTAACTAGCTCACTAACTCACTAACTAGCTCATTAACTAGCTCACTGACTAACTCACTGACTAGCTCACTGATTAACTCACTAACTAGCTCACTGACTAACTCATTAACTAACTCACTAACTAGCTCACTAACTAGGTCACTACTAACTCACTAACTAGCTCACTAACTCACTAACTAGCTCACTGACTAGCTCACTGACTAACTCACTAACTAGCTTACTGACTAACTCATTAACTAACTCACTAACTAACTCACTAACTAGCTCACTAACTAACTAGCTCCATGACTGACTAACTCTCTAGCTAGCTCACTGACTAACTTACGAACTAGCTCACTAACTAACTCACTATCGAGCTCCCTGACTAACTTTCTAACTAGCTCCTTGACTGACTAACTCACTAACTAGCTCCCTGACTGATTAACTCACTAACTGACTGAAGCATGCACACATATACTTAGTTGCACTGCTGCAAGTTCACATGGTCGCTAAAATAAAAACTCCGAAAACTTACTGAATGTCAGCACTTAAGACTGCTGGCACTGACCTGGTACGATATCTTGGATCTGTTCAATAATATTGTTGACCTGAAGATCTGTCTGTTGGTTACGAGCTGTCTTCTTCTCTTCGTATGGGCCGGCTATATCCCCAAACACTGTTAGCAAATCTATACATACAATCATAATCAGATTAGTCATTACCATAGTCACATTGCAATTATATCACACCATTACCATAGTCACATTACAATTATATCAAACACCATTACCATAGTCACATTACAATTATATCACACCATTACCATTGTCACATTACAATTATATCAAACACCATTACCATAGTCACATTACAATTATATCAAACATCATTACCATAACCGCAGAAAACACAAAAAACAACACGAGATAACAAGTAAGACCTTGACTAATTAAAATTGATAATTATTTATTGATTCCTGCCGATCATCATGAAATCATCTAAGACTATATGGTCACCAGCTCTACATATCGTCTAGATAGCTTGTAATAAGCTAGCTACTACTACCCAAGTCTCAAATACAGATAACAGAATGTTATATAAAACAGCACAAAATGTCATCAATCAAATCAGACATACATGGAAAAACAGTGTCAATGACAAGAAGAAGAATAATCCGAATAATTCAGCCAGAAATTCTTCTTACCGCTGTATGAAACTTTGCTGCCATCATGGCTGCCTTGTACATACCACACGGAAACAAGGATGAGAGCCGCTAGAAGCATCGGTCCTCTTTTGTGTGCCATGTTTCTTGTCAGCAGAACTTCTATGACTGTATGACTGTATGACGACTGCACGTGTAGACTACGATATCTGATAACATGAAACAGAAGAAACAAAGAGCATTTCTAGACTAAGATGGGAGTCACATTTCAGGTCGTCTGACATTCGATATCTTCTCTTTCTCTCTCTTCTCTCTCCTTTGTCTACAAGATCTATCAGACACTGTCAAGATATCAATAGATGGAACAGAAAGTTGAGATTAGACTAACTGATATCGGGCACACGAGTCAGCTCTGACGGTCTCTCTATGACCAATCAGATCTGATACCATGCTACAGTATAACTCCAGATGTGGCACTGGTGATATATTCCAACGGGCATAAAATGAAAAACCTATGCTCGTTGGAATATATCTCTGTCGTAGTCTGTATGTAGTGTGCTGTGAAATTCGTCACTCTTGTTGTATCGTTTGCTTGATAAAGACCTTTTGGTCGAAACGTTGCTGTGTATAGTCATTGTTTTTGTATTTTGTAAAACTACAGTACTGTGTTATTACGTGTTTGGCCATTGCTACATAGTTTTACTGCAGTCTCCCCCAAGATCTAAGATCAATATTAACTATTCCTCACATATGACGCACATCTGTGACCATAGATCCTTGATAATAAAGAGAGAAGGTAGCATCAGGGTCAGTGAGCTGGAACTGACCAAGTCTCTACTCCACCTGCACGTGGGGACTCTGGAAACAAAATGATGAACCAAGTCTGGCAACGCGGGTAGGGATCGAAGTGGAGATACCGTGTGATTAGATAGTATTGTGAGCGTAGTCGTGAATGGCTACAGACAAGCAGAATCTTCCAGTAGACGCGCATGTACGAGTCTCATGCCCTACGTCTGTAGGTTGTTGACCGACACATAAGCTTGCAAGCAACTGCTTGTAATACCAGAATTGCCCGGTCTTGGCCACATTGTTAATGAGTGAGAAACAAATCAGTGACATATAACAATATATCGCCCGAGTGGTTACCGGGGCCCATATATCGCCCGAGTAGTTACCGGGGCCTATATATTGTCCGAGTGGTTATCGGGGCCTATATATTGCCCGAGTGGTTACCGGGACCTATATATTGCCCGAGTAGTTACCGGGGCCTATATATTGCCCGAGTGGTTACCGAGACCTATATATTGTCCGAGTGGTTACTGAGACCTATATATTGCCCGAGTGGTTACCGGGGCCCATATATCGCCCGAGTAGTTACCGGGGCCTATATATTGCCCGAGTGGTTACCGGGGCCCACATTTGGGTGTAAAGAATAGAACCACTGTTACCTGCCACACATATCGTAAGAGGCGACTAAGAAGGTTTGGCTGAAATCGAATGCACGTGTCCTAAACGTGTACAAGTCTATGAGTTTTGGGGTCTACCAAACCAATGTGCAAAGTATACACGTTCTTGGCAAAGATCAAACATATCACAAAGAGTGATTAAAATTGGTGGTAAAGAACGAACACGAAGAAGAAGAAGAAGAGAACAATATATGCTTCTACTGTCTGGTCATGTCAAGATTGCTGATACAAACGTGTCTGTCCTATGTCTACTGTCTGGTCATGTCAAGATTGCTGATACAAACGTGTCTGTCCTATGTCTACTGTCTGGTCATGTCAAGATTGCTGATACAAACGTGTCTGTCCTATGTCTACTGTCTGGTCATGTCAAGATTGCTGATACAAACGTGTCTGTCCTATGTCAAATGTTTCGCCCGTGTGGGGCAGGGCTCCAGAGGAAGGAAAGAATAGTACCACTGCAACCTACAATGCATGTCGTAAGAGACGACAGATGTAGACCCTAGGATGCTACCTAGTAAATAAAAAGCAGAGCAAAAATCGGATGTGCTTGCCTACTTGTAGGCGCATAATTGGCACAACATACAATCGCTCTTGGGCTCAGATCACATACAAATCACACAGCGTGGTTGACAAGTGATCGATATGGCGCGTTCGAAGTAGAAGAAGTGTTAAATGTTTCAGTTCTTCTGAAAGTGGACAAAGAAGTGAGTGTAAACTCCGAGTCCCTCTGTGATGACAAAAGTGGACAAAGAAGTGAGTGTAAACTCCGAGTCCCTCTGTGATGACAAAAGTGGACAAAGAAGTGAGTGTAAACTCCGAGTCCCTCTGTGATGACAAAAGTGGACAAAGAAGTGAGTGTAAACTCCGAGTCCCTCTGTGATGACAAAAGTGGACAAAGAAGTGAGTGTAAACTCCGAGTCCCTCTGTGATGACAAAAGTGGACAAAGAAGTGAGTGTAAACTCCGAGTCCCTCTGTGATGACAAAAGTGGACAAAGAAGTGAGTGTAAACTCCGAGTCCCTCTGTGATGACAAAAGTGGACAAAGAAGTGAGTGTAAACTCCGAGTCCCTCTGTGATGACAAAAGTGGACAAAGAAGTGAGTGTAAACTCCGAGTCCCTCTGTGATGACAAAAGTGGACAAAGAAGTGAGTGTAAACTCCGATTCCTCTGGGTGACAAAAGTGGACAAAGAAGTGAGTGTAAACTCCGAGTCCCTCTGTGATGACAAAAGTGGACAAAGAAGTGAGTGTAAACTCCGAGTCCCTCTGTGATGACAAAAGTGGGCACAGAAGTGAGTGTAAACTCCGAGTCCCTCTGTGATGACAAAAGTGGACAAAGAAGTGAGTGTAAACTCGAGTCCTCTGTGATGACAAAGTGGACAAAGAAGTGAGTGTAAACTCGAGTCCTCTGTGATGACAAAAGTGGACAAAGAAGTGAGTGTAAACTCCAATCCTCTGTGATGACAAAGTGGACAAAGAAGTGAGTGTAAACTCGAGTCCCTCTGTGATGACAAAAGTGGACAAAGAAGTGAGTGTAAACCCAGTCCCTCTGTGATGACAAAGTGGACAAAAGTAGTGTAAACTGAGTCCCTCTGTGATGACAAAGTGAAAAAGAAGTGAGTGTAAACTCCGAGTCCTCTGTGGTGACAAAAGTGGACAAAGAAGTGAGTGTAAACTCCGAGTCCCTCTGTGATGACAAAAGTGGACAAAGAAGTGAGTGTAAACTCCGAGTCCCTCTGTGATGACAAAAGTGGACAAAGACGTGAGTGTAAACTCCGAGTCCCTCTGTGATGACAAAAGTGGGCAAAGACGTGGTGTAAACCGAGTCCTCTGTGGTGACAAAAGTGGGCACAGAAGTGAGTGTAAACTCCGAGTCCCTCTGTGATGACAAAAGTGGGCACAGAAGTGAGTGTAAACTCCGAGTCCCTCTGTGATGACAAAAGTGGACAAAGAAGTGAGTGTAAACTCCGAGTCCCTCTGTGATGACAAAAGTGGACAAAGAAGTGAGTGTAAACTCCGTGTCCCTCTGTGATGACAAAAGTGGACAAAGAAGTGAGTGTAAACTCCGAGTCCCTCTGTGATGACAAAAGTGGACAAAGAAGTGAGTGTAAACTCCGAGTCCCTCTGTGATGACAAAAGTGGGCAAAGACGTGAGTGTAAACTCCGAGTCCCTCTGTGGTGACAAAAGTGGGCACAGAAGTGAGTGTAAACTCCGAGTCCCTCTGTGATGACAAAAGTGGGCACAGAAGTGAGTGTAAACTCGAGTCCTCTGTGGTGACAAAAGTGGGCACGAAGTGAGTGTAAACTCCGAGTCCTCTGTGATGACAAAGTGGGCAAAGAAGTAGTGTAAACTCCGAGTCCCTCTGTGATGACAAAAGTGGACAAAGAAGTGAGTGTAAACTCCGAGTCCCTCTGTGATGACAAAAGTGGACAAAGAAGTGAGGTAAACCGAGTCCCTCTGTGATGACAAAAGTGGGCAAAGACGTGAGTGTAAACTCCGAGTCCCTCTGTGGTGACAAAGTGGGACAGAAGTGAGTGTAAACTCGAGTCCTCTGTGATGACAAAGTGGGCACAGAAGTGAGTGTAAACCCGAGTCCCTCTGTGGTGACAAAGTGGGCACAGAAGTGAGTGTAAACTCCGAGTCCCTCTGTGATGACAAAAGTGGGCAAAGAAGTGAGTGTAAACTCGAGTCCTCTGTGATGACAAAAGTGGACAAAGAAGTGAGTGTAAACTCCGAGTCCCTCTGTGATGACAAAGTGGACAAAGAGTGAGTGTAAACTCCGAGTCCTCTGTGATGACAAAAGTGGACAAAGAAGTGAGTGTAAACTCCGAGTCCCTCTGTGATGACAAAAGTGGACAAAGAAGTGAGTTAAACTCCGAGTCCCTCTGTGATGACAAAAGTGGACAAAGAAGTGAGTGTAAACTCCGAGTCCCTCTGTGATGACAAAAGTGGACAAAGAAGTGAGTGTAAACTCCGAGTCCCTCTGTGATGACAAAAGTGGGCAAAGACGTGAGTGTAAACTCCGAGTCCCTCTGTGGTGACAAAAGTGGGCACAGAAGTGAGTGTAAACCCGAGTCCTCTGTGATGACAAAGTGGGCACAGAAGTGAGTGTAAACTCCGAGTCCCTCTGTGATGACAAAAGTGGGCACAGAAGTGAGTGTAAACCGAGTCCTCTGTGGTGACAAAAGTGGGCACAGAAGTGAGTGAACCCGAGTCTCTCTGTGATGACAAAAGTGGGCAAAGAAGTGAGTGTAAACTCCGAGTCCCTCTGTGATGACAAAAGTGGACAAAGAAGTGAGTGTAAACTCCGAGTCCCTCTGTGATGACAAAAGTGGACAAAGAAGTGAGTGTAAACTCGAGTCCTCTGTGATGACAAAGTGGGCAAAGACGTGAGTGTAAACTCGAGTCCTCTGTGGTGACAAAAGTGGGCACGAAGTGAGTGTAAACTCGAGTCCCTCTGTGATGACAAAGTGGGCACAGAAGTGAGTGTAAACTCCGAGTCCTCTGTGGTGACAAAGTGGGCACAGAAGTGAGTGTAAACCGAGTCCCTCTGTGATGACAAAAGTGGGAAGAAGTGAGTGTAACTCCGAGTCCTCTGTGATGACAAAAGTGGCACAGAAGAGTGTAAACTCAGTCCTCTGTGACAAAAGTGGCACAGAAGTGAGTGCAAATCGGAGTCCTCTGTGATGACAAAGTGGACAAAAAGTGAGTGTAAACTCGAGTCCCTCTGGATGACAAAAGTGGCAAGAAGTGAGTTGAAACTCGGATCCTCTGTGATGACAAGTGGACAAAGAAGGAGTGTAAACTCAGTCCTCTGTGATGACAAAGTGGACAAAGACGTGAGTGTAAACTCCGAGTCCTCTGTGATGACAAAAGTGGATAAAGAAGTGAGTGTAAACTCCGAGTCCCTCTGTGGTGACAAAAGTGGACAAAGAAGTGAGTGTAAACTCCGAGTCCCTCTGTGATGACAAAAGTGGACACAGAAGTGAGTGTAAACTCCGAGTCCCTCTGTGATGACAAAAGTGGACAAAGAAGTGAGTGTAAACTCCGAGTCCCTCTGTGATGACAAAAGTGGACAAAGAAGTGAGTGTAAACTCCGAGTCCCTCTGTGATGACAAAAGTGGACAAAGAAGTGAGTGTAAACTCCGAGTCCCTCTGTGATGACAAAAGTGGACAAAGAAGTGAGTGTAAACTCCGAGTCCCTCTGTGATGACAAAAGTGGACAAAGAAGTGAGTGTAAACTCCGAGTCCCTCTGTGATGACAAAAGTGGACAAAGAAGTGAGTGTAAACTCCGAGTCCCTCTGTGATGACAAAAGTGGACAAAGAAGTGAGTGTAAACTCCGAGTCCCTCTGTGATGACAAAAGTGGACAAAGAAGTGAGTGTAAACTCCGAGTCCCTCTGTGATGACAAAAGTGGGCAAAGACGTGAGTGTAAACTCCGAGTCCCTCTGTGGTGACAAAGTGGCACAGAAGTGAGTGTAAACTCCGAGTCCTCGTGATGACAAAGTGGGACAAAAGTGAGTGTAAACTCGAGTCCCTCTGTGATGACAAAAGTGGACAAAGAAGTGAGTGTAAACTCCGAGTCCCTCTGTGATGACAAAAGTGGACAAAGAAGTGAGTGTAAACTCCGTGTCCCTCTGTGATGACAAAAGTGGACAAAGAAGTGAGTGTAAACTCGAGTCCTCTGTGATGACAAAAGTGGACAAAGAAGTGAGTGTAAACTCCGAGTCCCTCTGTGATGACAAAAGTGGCAAAGAACGTGAGTGTAACTCGAGTCCTCTGTGGTGACAAAAGTGGGCAAGAAGTGAGTGTAAACCCGAGTCCCTCTGTGATGACAAAAGTGGGCACAGAAGTGAGTGTAAACTCCGAGTCCCTCTGTGATGACAAAGTGGCACAGAAGTGAGTGTAAACTCCGAGTCCCTCTGTGATGACAAAAGTGGGCAAAGAAGTGAGTGTAAACTCCGAGTCCCTCTGTGATGACAAAAGTGGGCACAGAAGTGAGTGTAAACTCCGAGTCCCTCTGTGGTGACAAAAGTGGGCACAGAAGTGAGTGTAAACTCCGAGTCCCTCTGTGATGACAAAGTGGCAAGAAGTGAGTGTAAACTCGAGTCCCTCTGTGATGACAAAGTGGGCAAAGAAGTGAGTGTAACTCCGAGTCCCTCTGTGATGACAAAAGTGGGCAAGAAGTGAGTGTAAACTCCGAGTCCCTCTGGATGACAAAGTGGCACAGAAGTGAGTGTAAACTCCGAGTCCCTCTGTGATGACAAAGTGGGCAAGAAGTGAGTGTAAACTCCGAGTCCTCTGTGATGACAAAAGTGGGCACAGAAGTGAGTGTAAACTCGAGTCCTCTGTGATGACAAAAGTGGGCACAGAAGTGAGTGTAAACTCCGAGTCCCTCTGTGATGACAAAAATGTGACATTTGTTACAAAATGGTGAAGGTTCGGAACGGCTTGACCTTGACGGAAAGAGTGGCAGAGCAATGTATACGCTCTTCGGCTCAGATCATATACAAGCTGCAGTGAGGGTCTGAGAGATAATCACACATCAGAGAAAACACTTACCAGTGACAGTACAAATTATGCCATGGCAGCCAGTGCGAAGACTGACACGGGCTAGAAACAAACCCGAATAAAATGCCGACCTACGGTTCTATAGGCGTCTAACTGGCACAACGAACTATTGCTCAATCAAAGCCGCAAATCACATGCATACCACAATTGTTGGTACTAAACGAACGAACGGACGAATGAACGAAGAAGAAGAAGGTGCACAGCACAGAAAATCATAACACAATGCACATACTATCTGTAGTCTTGAACAAGCATATCTTTATATTATACATATGTCATCATCAAGGTGCGTATCCTTTATATGACGTTGTTCTCTTTGCGTGTGGCCTAGGGGTTAGTGACTCGGTCTATTAACCCCGACGTTCTGAGTTCGAATCACGCTGCGGACAGTTTGCTTGCAAATTGTTTCGTTGATTTTAACAAAGGACGATGGCGCCACCGTTCAGAAAGCAATGGCAAACTACTGAACGTATAAGTGGTGCCTAGAAAATCAACGACTTGTTTACTGTGGTTGATGGCTACGTCCTTTGGGATATGCCACGATTTTCATTTTCATTTCTCTTTGCAGCACATCTGAAATTTACTCTGTCTCTTGCCAGTTTACCCACTTCGTCGATGGTCATGTTCATGGTTTCTTTAATATCTTGTAGCCATCTTCTTCTTGGTCTGCCTCTGCGTCCTGGGACCCTGCCTTCTAGTATTGTTCTTTCCAGGCCATCGTGACGCTTGATGTGACCAATGTATCTAATTTTCTGTATAGTATGTTGTTTATCAGCCAATTGTCTTTAACATTTAGTTCTTTCAGGACATCAGTGTTCTTTCTTTTTCTGTCCATGATATTCGTAGGATCTTTCTTTTCCATTTCGTTTCGAAGGACTGGATTTTCGTTCTTGTTTTTGTGTGTAATGGTCCATGATTCACAATCATAAGTAGCCACTGAAAAAATGCATGTTCTCAATATTTTTATTTTTTAAAATTTTGCTGGTGCTTTGCCACATGTTCTTCATTGTGTTTTTCTTCTTGATTGCTATTGCTAATCTTCTTGAGATCTCTTTGGAGCAGTCACCGTTATTGTTGACAATTTAATAACTCAGGTATTCGTAGCTCTCTACACTTTGAAGTTCATCATTATCATATAAAAATAATAATAATAATAATAATAATAATAATAATTCCTCTCGTACCGTTATACGTTACATAGGGCCTGCAAGTAACTTCTCCATATCGCTCTATCCTAGGAATCTCGCTCAATCTCATCCATGGAACTGAGACCGATACCTCTTGCCTCTCTCAGCAAAGTTCGTTTCAGGGTCTCCTTAGGTCGACCTCTCTTTCTTGAACCCTTTGCATCCCACTTCAAGGCCTGCTTTGATATTCGTTGATCATTTCTCCTCAAGGTGTGTCCAACATATCTCCATCTTCTCTTTCTTATAACAGTTGTCACTAGTGGTTAACCAGATATGTCTCTGATTTCATCACTTCTCCTGAATTCGTTCCATTTTATATTCATTATTTTTTTCATATATTTATTAAACATATACATGTATTTATTTCTCTGTGTACAGTGGACACATTTTGTCATTTTATCAAGTTCAGATTTTTCATGAAGTAGTTTTTTAAATTTAATATGAAGTTATTTTCAGGTTGTGAAAATGAATTACTAGTTGTATGTGATGTCTTCTGACAGGCTCTATACTCACCTGCAACTGCTGTCTTGCTTGTCCAGTAAGTTACTTGTGCTCATAGAAACATAAACTTGTTGACGGCTGGAGCAGCAGATGCTGTATGATACAATCAAGGGATTCACTTCAAACTGAAACTTTTAGGTGAGAAACTTGGAGACTTGTAGAACGACACGTCATCAAATTTAATGTGATCAAAGGTCAGAGTCCAAGTTCCAGTCTCTGTACCAGACACAGCATATTTCAAATAGTTGATGTTAATGAGGAGTGATGACAAGTTGATGTTGTTTGTTTGTTGATGTTGTCCGGTCAAGTCAGTACAACATTTATGCACGGTGATGACAGAATGTTGATCTCAACAAATGTTTGCCAGTTCAGTCGATATCATTATCATTTGACAATTAGTTCACTATCGTTTCTCTATTCTCTCTATCTCTCTATCTCTACTCTCTCTGATCTCTCTCTATCTCTCTATTTTCTATTCTCCTCTATTCTATCTAATCTATTCTCGTGCGCCTCTCTCTCTCTCTCATCTCTCTCTCTCTCTTTCTCTCTCATCTCTCTCTCTATTTCTCCTCTCTTTCTCTCTCTATCTCTTCTCTATTCTCGCGCTCTCTCTCTACTCCTCTCTCTCTCTCTCTTCTCTATATCTCTATATCTTCTATCTCCTCTCTCTATCTCTATCTAATATATCTCTCTGCTCTCTCTCTCTATATATATATATATCTCTATCTCTCTCTCTATCTCTCTCTCTCTATCTCTCTCTCTCTCTATCTCTCTCTCTATCTCTCTCTATATATATATATATATATATATCTCCAGCACACTACTTTCATGTAAGCTTAATTAATTAATTAATAGCAGTCCTTCGCAAGCGATGATAACAACAGTCCCAGACTTGTGTTGCTGCACTACTCTGGTCTGTGCGGAGGTGACTTTTACATATAATGCTCGAACACAATCCCCTACCACAGGTGGGCATATATGATAAGTTTAGACATGTGGGTGTTGTGTGTTTTGTCTGTTCGTGCAGCTCGCTTTCTCTGTGCCTCGACAGCCACGATAATAGCACACACGGGACAATAACACACACACAACTACACAAGTCTCACAGGCACACAACATGCAAGCTTATACACAGTACACTCATTGCATGTAAGCTAACACACAGTACCCTCATTGCATGTAAGCTAACACATATTACACTCATTGCATGTAAGCTAACACACAGTACCCTCATTGCATGTAAGCTAACACACAGTACACTCATTGCATGTAAGCTAACACATATTACACAAATTGCTTGTTGACTACGTTCTAATGTTATCGATGTCAAGAACTCAAAGAAAACTGGCTGATACTACAAATAAAAATAAGAAAATTGAAGTGTTTTGGACATATAAAGAGACACGGATGGTTGGAGAAGACCATCATGGAAGCGTGTATCACGGCAAACAGGAGAAGAGGAAGACCACGGAGAAGACCATCATGGAAGCGTGTATCACGGCAAACAGGAGAAGAGGAAGACCACGGAGAAGACCATCATGGAAGCGTGTATCCCGGCAAACAGGAGAAGAGGAAGACCACGGAGAAGACCATCATGGAAGCGTGTATCCGGAAACAGGAGAAGAAAGAGGAAGACCATCGGGTAAAAAGGGAAGTGGATTCAGGATGTAAATGATGGTTTGAGCATGACGTCTGCAGAGGCGGGATACCTGATGAAAAAAGAGAAATTCAAGACGGTTAGGGTGGCAAAGATTTGTTTAGGAAAAAGCTATTTGATGTTGTTATAGATGATAAAAGCAAGGCTGTATTCTATCTCCGCTATTGTTTGGAGTGGTCATTGACTGGGTGATGCGAAAATGTTGCAGGGGCGAAACTGGTATCGATTGGGTAGAAAATAGTCAACTAGAAGATTTGGATTTTGCAGATGATATTGCCTTGTTAAGTAGAAACAACCAAGATATACAAAGAAAAACAGACAACTTGTCATCTATAGCATCAAAATTGGACTGCAGATAAGCATGAAAAAACAAATATAATGAAGACACCTATGGCAAGTAATGCAGATATCACCTGGAATCTAAAATGATAAAAATAACAGAGCAGTTCACCCTATTTAGGTAGTAATTTTGATTGCACAGGAAATGTTAAAAAGAAATTATGATACGAATGGCAAAGCAACATCAGCTTTTAAAAGTCTAAATAAAATATGGAACTGCAAGTTATATAGTATTAAAACTAAATTACAAATTTTCAATTCAAATGTTGTATCAATCCTAACATATGCTAGCAGAGTTGGAAAATGACTAAAGATATAGAAAACAAGTTGAATGTATTTGAAAATAGATGTCTGCGAAAAATAATGAATATAAAATGGAACGAATTCAGGAGAAGTGATGAAATCAGGGACATGTCTGGTCAACCACTAGTGACAACTGTTATAAGAAAGAGAAGATGGAGATATGACACACGAGAATATCAAGAACGCAGGCATTGAAGTGGGATACAAAGGGTTCAAGAAAGAGAGGTCGACCTAAGGAGACCCTGAAACGAACTTTGCTGAGAGAGGCAGGAAATATCGGTCTCAGTTCCATGGAGGAGATTGAGCGAGTTGCCCGGAAGGATGGAGAAATTACTTGCAGGCCCTATGTAACGTATAACGTACGAGAGGAATTATTATTATTATTATTATAGATGCATACCCTCAACGTTACCATTATTATCTAACATCAACATCTATTTGGTCGTTATCATCTATAATATGAACATTTACCATCATCATCTGCATAATTCCAATATTTGAGAGCACATTCTCCTTTATGAAAGTCACTGTACACTACATGTAATGCTTTATTCACTTGCAGTAGTTCTAAAACTGGGACAGTACTAGACGCTGTGCTCACATTTTCATACATCAATTATTGTTGGTGTCCATAAATGACAAATCTCGTGAAACCAACAACAACATTGACATTCTCATGATGACTGTATTACAACATTGACATTCTTATTATGACTGTATTACAACAAGCAAATAACAACGTGACTTTATCTGTAACTTTTATTAGAATAACAGCAGCGGCGTGACATTGTCTGACGACATGAGCAAATGTGTCATGAACTATCATAAGTCCAACATGATAGATTTAGTTGTCTCTACCATTAGATATGTTTAACATAAGCCTGAGATATCATTAGGGTTGAGTAATAGACCCACTACACGCACATACACACATACACACGACAGAAGGATATACACATAACCAACGCTTAGACACGCGACAATAACACACACGGGGCAATAACACACACACAACATTAGCACCCCGTACACGACAATAGTATACACTCACACGACAATAGCAGACGTCAGACAGTAGCAGACACGGGGCAATAGCACACATATAACATTAGCACACGTGCACGTGACAATAGCACACACAATACAATAGAACACACGCGACAATAGCATACACCCACAGGCTAATATCACTCCCACACGACACTCGCACACACACATATACACACACGCGGGGACTGCCTAGAGTAGTTGATAGTAGCTCTGCCTCAGCTGTGAGACGCCTCATAGCTCAGGTTCGAACCTACTGTCCGGCATTTGTTCGAGTACCTGGTCTTACTCAGGACGATAACGTGAGTACCTCTGAAGTCGGAGAAAATCTGCCTGTAGGCGAGGGAATACTAATTACGAGTACATTGAGCACACGGCTGCCAGTGTAAGTAATTTACAATGTGCACGCTGCTGCCATTGTAAGAAATTGGAAAACGGATTTTCACGCAAAATTCAGTTTCAGAGATGAAACTTCGTCTGAGTTGAAAGCGGACGAAAGAATAAAAAAAAAAAAAACACAAAAAACAACACGACAGAAGGATATACACATAACAGTAAATGAACCCCCTCCCTTTCCAAGTAAAACACGTGCGCACACAATAAAGTGCAACTGCACATAACAGGTACACATACAACAAAGCAAAGCACACATACAACAAAATCACACATACACACACGCAAAGCACACACATATATATACTCAAATAATGCACACACACAACAAAATCACACATAAACAATAAAAGTACACTCACGTATGCTTCTGATAACATGCATTTTTCTTGTGCCAACATATGAATGTGAATCATGGACAATAACACAAACATTAAAGAGGAAAATCAAGTCTTTAGAAATCAAGTGTTGCAAAAAACTTGTTAGAACGCCCCTGAGAAAGAAGAGAATAAATATATAGACATCCAACAAGACGTTTAGATTGAGAAACATTGACTTATAAATAATGCAATGTCTCCGACACTGAAATATTTGGATACCATTAAACCTCACAGTGGTTTAGTGTGTGTGTCTGTGTGAGAGAGAGAGAGAGAGAGAGAACAGTAATGCAGGGAATGATTTCTGCCAATAGAAACAGAAAACCGCCCGAGTGGTTACCAGGGCCCAAATTTGGGGTGTAAAGAATAGAACCACTGTTACCTGCCACGCATGTCATAAGAGGCGCCTAAGGAGGTTTGGCTGAAATCGGATGCACGAGTCCGTTAGGGAATGCTAACCCAAAACAAATGCTTGCAGAAAACGGATGCACCAGGCCGCAAGGCGCATAACATGGTGCATCCCTCACAATGAGGAATGGGATAACGAATTCTACGGTCGCCAATCTGCCTCGAAGATTTAGCCACGCAGTAAGAATGTCGGACCTACCATCACGAGGGTGGCCAAAACTTACTGCTGGAAGACGTCGGTACAAACGGGGAAGCAGAAATCATAGGAATTATATCCTACAGAGCAGCCCCCAGTATGCAGAATTGAGAAGAAAAAGGTGGCCCACTTAAACAGCGCCCAAGACAAACTGTATGGCGTGGCTGATAATCTGAGGCAGACGGCTGCCTTTATTAGAGAATCCGAAATCCCAATCTAAGGAGAACGCAGAAGAAGAAGAAGAAACAGAAGACGATCAACAGGACTGTTAGAAAAGGACAGTAAAAACATGACGTTAGAGGAAGCATAATAACTAACTAGAGATATTTTTACTTTTTTGCAAAGAACATGCTAGAATGAAGAGACATACATATAACATCAGCACGCACACAAACAAAAGCAGACACACATACAAGAAAAACGTATATACACAAAGAAAGTACACAACACATAACCAATGCACATAACACGCAATACAAGTAAATATGTACAATCAAATCACGTAACACAAAATCACGTACACACACATATATAACAAACACCCCACCCCTCATACGCTCACGCACACACACACACACACAAAATACAACACACATTTATATACATACAAACGCGGTGATAATTTGTGTCAATTTCTACCAAGATGGTGTTTGCTGGAGACTTTCAAACAGCTTCTCAAAGCAGTCGACAAAACAGTCTTCTCTTGGTGTAGTAGTTAACAAGGAAGTGTCATAGTTGATATTGCATTGATCATATGCCTGCAAACATGAAGATGTACATGTCTCTTTGAAATTTTTACAAGGACTGACGCACACAACGTTCACGTCCCATTCTACATCGTCTTGTTCATTTGTTGACTCACTTTCTGGACATTCTGTGGACACAAGTTGGCACATTATAAGAGGATTCTAACAATCAGAGCCATCAGAAGTCAGACCAAAAGCTGGATAGTAGAGAGGTCTAGGTAGTCTAGGTAATAAAACAGTTGGAAAGCACAGACTAGACAGGTAGAAGATTACAGACTAGACAGGTAGTAGGAGAATACAGACAATTTCAGATAGTTGGAGACAAGACTGAGAGATAGCAAGAATACAGATAGACAGGTAGTTGGAACAAGACTGGGTGATGCAAGAATACAGACGAGACAGTGTTGAACAAGACTGAGTAGATAGCAAAAGAATACAGACGAGACAGGTAGAATATACAATCATTAACAGTGATGTGTTGTGTAGAGCAGATTAGATCTCCGAACGGGATCAAAGGCGCATGGGGACAACGCAACGCCAAGATTAGTGAGCTGGCACTAATCTAGACTCTGCCCTCACCTCCTCGTGGTGACCCTGGAAACAGACGGTGGTTCCAGTCTGGCTAAGAGGGCAGGTGTCGTGGGAGCGTTACTTTGGTGCAAGTAGAGATGAAAAGGGTAGTCATGCTAGATGGGATCCGCCCGCAACACAGACGAGCGAATGCACAGAGTAATTATTAATGCTCGTCTCTCCCGGCCGATGGGAAAAGCTAGAAGGATGTACATACAGGATGAGAGGTGCATCCGGAAAAGAGTTGTCGGCCCACAGTGGACATAACTCCATGTCCGAAGGTGGCGCCCCGAGTTGAGTTACACGTGGCGAAACTCCGAGGTCTAAGGGAGGGGGAACTGACGGAACAAATGAACACACAGGATGGAGGTACATCCATCGAAGAGACGTTGACCCGGTGGGGCAAACTCGCAGCCCACGCATGCTCTCTCTTGAGCTCGAATATACTGGGAGTCGAGTTGAGCTGCACGTGGGCTCACATAGGGCGAAACTCGAGCTTCCATCTCAGGGATGGAAGCACGATTTTAAGCCCCAGAGTCTGACAACCCAGGCAAATGTGAGCACGGTGAAAACTGACGGTGACGATAAGGCAGGCACCGGGGTAGAGCGAGCACGCATGCGGGCGATGCAAGAGTGGGCCCCCCGTGGGCAGACGAGCATGACACGGCATGCAAGGAAGGCACGGCAGGCACGATATGCACGGCAGGCACGGTCGCTGTCAGGCCACAATCTTTCAACTCTCTTTCCACAGTTCTTCTAAATGTTTTCTTTGAACTTTCAGGTTTTCTTTTCCCATCCGCTGTCCACCGGAGAGCTGTCCCTACCAGTACTTCTACTAGCAAACGACATACGCGTCAAATCCACCTCCATCTTCGTCTTTTAATGATAGTCTCCAATGATGGACAGTTTGTTCTTTTAAAAAGTTTTTCTTTTGCAGTCGTATTTGGCCAGAGAATTTGCAGGATTCTCCTTAGACATTTACTTTGGAATATCTCCAGCTAGTGTATGATGTTTTAGGTCATTTCCCAGCACTCACTATCTGTCTATCTATTTAAGGTACAAGATACTCCTCTATGACCTTTTAACGTCAGGTCGAAAAAAGACACATGGAGCAAGCCTCTTTATGCGCCGTGTCTTTCTTTCTCTCTCAGTCCTAATTTGCCTGCAGCTTCAGTGTCATAGATTTCAGAACAGGTTTTATGTGCGCTTCAAAACAATGTCTCTTCTCTTCTCAGTCTGTTGCCTGACAGCTCAGTTAAGAAGAGATTTCTAGAACAGGCTTTTATGTGCGCTCCATAAACAGTGTCTTTCCGCGCCTCTGTTATCTCTGAGGGCCACCTTTTGCGTGACCGGCCTTTTGCTTTGTATCAACTGTATCGGAGTAACATTGCTCTTTGAGATGCACTGTCTGTTGGTAATCTGCTTATGGCCGAAACATTTAATTTGTTGTTTCTTGATAAAGTTTAGTACTGATGTTGTACCACTTTTTCCCTGATGTCTTCATTTTTAAACCGGTCTCTTCTTGTTACTCCTAACATTCTGCTTAGACACTTCATCTCTGTCGTGACTAGATCATTTAATGACAGAACACAGCACTCACTTCTTTTTCTTTGTGTTCGTTCTTTACTACAATTTAATCACTCTTTGTGATATGTTTGATTTTGACCAAGAACGTGTATACGTTGCACATTGGTTTGGTAGGCCCTAAACGCATAGAGTTCTAAAACGTTTAGGACATGAGCATCCGATTTCAGCCAAACCTTCTTAATCGCCTCTTACGACATGCGTGGCAGGTAATAGTGCTTCTATTCTTTACACCCCAAATTTGGGCCCCGATAACCACTCGGGCGACAGCATTCACTACTGTACAATAAAACTCATCATCATCATTACATCATCACCTTTCAACTCCCATCGGAGCACAGGTCTTCAACAAACTTCTTCCATCTCTTCCTCTCCCTTGCCATCCCTTCCAATTCTTTCCATGTTTGCCTATCCTCTTTATATCCGCCTACAGCTCTCTTCTCCAGGTCTGCCTAGGCCTTCCCCTACTCCTCTTTCCATGCGGGTTCCAAAACAATGCCTGTCTTGCGATGCTTCCGGTCGGTCTTCTCAATGTATGTCCTATCCATCGCCAGCGTCTCTTCCTGAGCTCTCTCTCCACTGGTATCTGCTTTGTTCTCTCCCTGAGTTCCTCGTTTGTAATCTTATCATACCATCTCAATCCCTCTATCCTACGTAAACATCCATTTACGAAGGTCTGTCAATAAAACCTCACAGCACACTATTTCTTATGCAGTATATTCTTCTCTTCTTCTTCTTCTTTGCGTTCGGTTTCGTATGCTCGTGAGATGGGTTGCCTCTATGAAGCTGCATGTCAGTTGGAGTTCCTCGAGAGTTCCCATAGCTTGCTCTGTAAACTTTGTTCATGAGGCCATGTTTCATTTCGTTGGTGTATGATGATGGACATGACTGCAGGATGTGCTCTGGCGTCTGTGTTTCTGTCTGGCATGCACACTGTGCAGTCTGAGCAGGCTTTATTCTGTGCATGTGAGCGTTGAGTCTGAGTGCCTGTTCTTAGGCGAAAGATTGTTGTGTGCTGTTTTCTGTTTAGTCTGCTGATGGGATCTTGTGGGTGTTTTCTGTGGGTTTGTTGCCTCCATACCTCTTTGTACTTTCTTTTGATATGTGTCTTGATTTCTGTAGTGACACTGTGTGTTTCTGTTGTAGTAAGTTTTGTTCCTCCTTAGCCAGCCTGTCTGCTCTCTCATTTCCCGGTACGCCACAGTGGGCTGGTATCCACTAGAGAATAATTTGCTTGTGTTATGCAATATATAATAGAGCTATATTTAAAAAGCAACAATTTTATGACGAAATATCGCTAGACGAGATCAACGCAAAGCGAAGTGTAACTATATTTGCACTTACGATCCTCATCTGGACAATCCATCTCGTGTAGATTCTCACATCTGGCCCCACACCACCTGGATCTCTGCTCGACGGCAGCAATGGTCAAACCAAGTGTCAAGATCATTGTTAGAATGTTCAACATTTCTATTGTGATAATGTTCTTCTATATGAACCAACCTGTTGAAATCAAATATAGAAATATATATATATACAAGGAGAGATAGAAATATGTAGGGAGAGATAGAAATATGTAGGGAGAGATAGAAATATACAGGGAGAGATAGAAATATGTAGGGAGAGATAGAATATAGAAATATATATATACACAAAGGGGAGATAGAAATATATAGGGAGAGATAGAATATAGATATATATATACAAGGAGAGATAGAAATATGTATATACAAGGAGAGATAGAAATATATATATACAAGGAGAGATAGAAATATACAAGGAGAGATAGAAATATATATATACAAGGAGAGATAGAAATATGTAGGGAGAGATATAAATATACAAGGAGAGATAGAAATATACAAGGAGAGATAGAAATATGTATATACAAGGAGAGATAGAAATATACAAAGGGGAGATAGAAATATACAAGGAGAGATAGAAATATACAAGGAGAGATAGAAATATATATATACAAGGAGAGATAGAAATATAGAAATATATATGTAGGGAGAGATAGAAATATATATATACAAGGAGAGAGAAATATAGAAATATATATATACAGGGAGAGATAGAATATAGAAATATATATATACAAGGGAGAGATAGAAATATATATATACAAGGAGAGATAGAAATATATATATATATACAAGGAGAGATAGAAATATACAGGGAGAGATAGAAATATATATATACAAGGAGAGATAGAAATATATATATATATACAAGGAGAGATAGAAATATATATATATATACAGGGAGAGATAGAAATATGTAGGGAGAGATAGAAATATACAAGGAGAGATAGAAATATATAGGGAGAGATGGAATATAGAAATATATATATATACAAGGAGAGATAGAAATATACAATGGTCAAAAAACAAGGAGAGATATGATTACAAAGGAAGTCAAATTTCTATCAGTGATAATATTCATTGAATGAACAACCTGTGGAAATCAAATTTAGAAATATATAAATATCAAGAGAGAGATAGAAATATAAAAAATATAATATACAAGGAGAGATAGAAATATAAGAAATAATATATATATACAGGAGAGATAGAAATATAGGGAAATAAAATATAGAGGATAGAAATTTTAATATATATATATACAGGAGAGATAGAATATAAAATATATAATATATACAAGAGAGAAATAGAAATATACAAGGAGAGATAGAAATATATAATATACAAGGAGAGATAGAAATATATATAATACAGGGAGAGATAGAAAATATATAAGGGAGAGATAAAATATACAAGGAGAGTATAATAAAATATACAGGAGAGATAGAAATATACAAGGAGAGATAGAAATATAGAGATAAATATACAGGAGAGATAGAAATATATAGAGATAACATACAGGGAGAAGAATATAAAATATATATACATACAGGAGAGATAGAAATATAGAAATAGATATATACAAGGAGAGATAGAAATATACAAGGAGAGATAGAAATATATAGGGAGAGATAGAAATATACAAGGAGAGATAGAAATATATAGGGAGAGATAGAAATATTAGGAGAGATAGAAATGGTAGGGAGAGATAGGAATATGTAGGGAGAGATAAAATATGTAGGGAGAGATAGAAATATGTAGGAGAGATGAAATATGTAGGAGAGATAGAAATATACAGGAGAGATAGAATATAGAAATATATATCAGGAGAGATAGAAATATAGAAATATAAATGTAGGAGAGATAGAAATATGCAGGAGAGATAGAATATAGAAATATATATGTAGGGAGAGATAGAAATATAGAATATATATGTAGGAGAGATAGAAATATGAGGGAGAGATAGAATATAAAATATATATACAAGGAGAGATAGAATATAGGAAATAAATATACAGGGAGAGATAGAATATAGAAATATATATATGCAGGAGAGATAAACTTTTAGGAGAATATATGTAGGGAGAGATAGAATATAGGAAATAGTAAAATATAGATATAACAGATAGAAATTTAAGACTATAGATATAACACATGGAATTTAAGACTATAGAATACATAGAAATATAAAATTATAGAATAACACATGAAATATAAACTATAGAATAACACATAGAAATATGTGGGGATATCATTTATTTCTTATTTTGTCCTTCTCTGCTTTTTGCCGCTAGGCGTAGCAGGTTTAACTGCTGATCGGTTTCCAAGATAGTACACGCTCGGTCGCTTGATATGCTGTGATATTGTGGAGTTTTAAGATGTCTGTAACTTCATCAACCCATTTTTTTCTTGGTCTGTTCCTTCCTCTTGATGATTACATGTTCAAGTTGTACGCTCTTGCAACTGGTGTATTCGGGGTTCATTCTGACCAAGTGGCCAAACCATTTGAGTCTCTCTTTTTCAATAAATCTAATAGCAGGTGTTGTTCCGACTGTTCTTCTAATTTCCTAATTTCTTATATGGTCTCTTCTTGTTTATTTACTGCTTTCCTCAAGCATCTCATTTCGCATGTGGTAATTTTCCTTTCTTGTTCTTTTAGTCAGTGTCCATGTTTGGCACTGGTAGCACAGTGTTGGTATGAAGATTGCATTTATAATCTGTCTTTTAGTCTCTACTAGAATTGCTGGGTGTTTCAAGATTGGGGTAAACTGGTCTGTAATGTTGTTGACTTGTTTACTTGTAGGGAGATGGAACATATAAATATGGGATAAGTTGGTCTGTAATATTGTTGACTTGTTTACTTGTAGGGAGATGGAACATATAAATATGGAATAAGTTGGTCTGTAATATTGTTGACTTGTTTACTTGTAGGGAGATGGAACATATAAATATTCGGCAGAAATAACACATGGGAAGACTCTCTCTCTCTCTGTGTGTGGTGAAGGATTAAGCAGAAATAACACATGAGACTCTCTCTTTTTCTCTGACTCTCTCTCTCTCTCTCTCTCTCTGTCTGTGTGTGTGTGTAGTGAAAGGATTAAGTCCTTGTCTTGCGATCCGAAAGTTGTGGGTTCTAATTCTTACCGCGCCGTTTTGTTCATGAGTACTTTTTTACCACAGACCCCTACGATTGGTGCCTGAGCTACGGAGTTAGTGCTTTGTGTAATATTCTCGGCAGGTGGCGTGCCATTTCTGCGGAGATAGACCAAGCCATATGGGGTCAAACTTGGTGCAATGAAGTCAATCCTTCGGTTTTAACCCCCCTCCACCCTCCGTCCTTCAAAACACACATACAGCATATGTAGAAAATTAGAACATAGAAATATATATATATATATAGGAATATGTGGTAGAATTCAGATCTGACAACCTCTCTATGTCCAACCAGATGCAACCTCTCTGTCCACCAGATCTGACAACCTCTCTATGTCCAACCAGATCTGACAACCTCTCTATGTCCAACCAGATCTGACAACCTCTCTATGTCCAACCAGATCTGACAACCTCTCTATGTCCAACCAGATCTGACAACCTCTCTATGTCCAACCACATCTGACAACCTCTAGTCACCAGATCTGACAACCTCTATGTCCAACAGACTAACCTCTATGTCCAACCAGATCTGCAACCTCTTGTCAACAGATCTGACAACCATGCTACAGTATAACTCCAGATGTGATACTTTAAAGTGGGGTTTTTCTGTTTGCATAAACTTACAGTTACCTCTCAAGTCTGTACAAATGTGTGACCTGTTGGATAATTTGCATACACGTTGGCTAAACTTGGTATGTGCTTGTTCTACATGACGTAGGGACCAAACGGGTTCTAAACGTGCTCACGTTCTCGGTGCAAACCACATGGATTAACAAAGATGTTACTGCGATAACGTGCTTACGTTCTCGTACAAACCACACGGATTAACAAAGAGTGGTTAACTTGCTTGATAACGTGCTTACGTTCTCGGTACAAACCACACGGATTAACAAAGATTGGTTAACTTGCTTGATAACAACGAGCGCAAACCAACATGAACAAACTTACATACATAAATACATAGACATGCTTACTGAGACCTACATAGACATTCTTACTGAGACCTACATAGACATGCTTACTGTACTGAGACCTACATAGACATGCTTACTGAGACCTACATAGACATGCTTACTGAGACCTACATAGACATGCTTACTGAGACCTACATAGACATGCTTACTGAGACCTACGTAGACATGCTTACTGAGACCTACATAGACATGCTTAGTGAGACCTACATAGACATGCTTACTGAGACCTACATAGACATGCTTACTGAGACCTACATAGACATGCTTACTGAGACCTACATAGACATGCTTACTGAAACCTACATAGACATGCTTACTGAGCCTTACATATACATGCTTACTGAGACCTACATAGACATGCTTACTGAGACCTACATAGACATGCTTACTGAGCCTTACATAGACATGTTTACTGAGACCTACATAGACATGCTTACTGAGACCTACATAGACATACTTACTGAGACCTACATAGACATGCTTACTGAGACCTACATAGACATGCTTACTGAGACCTACATAGACATGCTTACTGAGACCTACATAGACATACGTATTGAGACCTACATAAACATACTTACTGAGACCTACATAGACATACTTACTGAGACCTACATAGACATACTTACTGAGACTTACATAGACATACTTACTGAGACTTACATAGACATACTTACTGAGACCTACATAGACATGCTTACTGAGACCTACATAGACATGCTTATTGAGACCTACATAGACATACTTATTGAGACCTACATAGACATACTTAGAGACCTACATGACATACTTACTGAGACTTACATAGACATACTATTGAGACCTACATAGACATACGTATTGAGACCTACATAGACATACTTATTGAGATTACATAGACATACTTACTGAGATTACATAGACATACTTATTGAGACCTAGACATAGTACTGGATACATGCTATTGAGATTACATAGACATACTTATTGAGATTACATAGACATACTTATTGAGATTACATAGACAGACTTACTGAGACTTACATAGACAGACTTACTGAGACTTACATAGACAGACTTACTGAGACTTACATAGACAGACTTACTGAGATTACGTAGACATACTTATTGAGATTACATAGACATACTTATTGACACTTACATAGACATAATTACTGAGACCGACATAGAAAGATTTAACATGGCATTGTCGGCTGGAACACAAATCACTTCTACTCAGTATGTTGTCATGGAAACATATAGTTCGTGTCTAGATCTTGTTTGGGCTTATTCGGTACACAGAAAAGGGAACACAATTAATGAGCACTGTGACGCATTTGATACAATAACATCGAGCTATGGAGATCACCGCTGCCTCCAGGGCTCTCTTGTGGGTGGTTGAACAACAAGCCGACCATGTGATTATCATACCAGTCTCCATGAATAGGTTTCAAGTATTGAATCTGTAAGTCTGTGCTCGGAATGGGTGCACAATATTCGGCGGTCACAGCTCAAGACCGTGTCTTGGCTGTACACACTTGGACGTGTTGGAGTGCAGGACAACGAACGTACTGACTTTCCTGCAAATATTGCCCATACACATGCTGACAGAAGTATGAAGACAGCTGATACCATCAATGCATCATATCCCCGGTTATGTGATATGGGCGAGTCTCAACGGATAAACCCGCTTCCGGACACACATAAGTAACATGTCAAGATCAATTAAAAATTCCGAAATAAAGCACTATCATACACATTATAACATGGCCCGTCACCAATGATACGGAGAGCGTGCACTGTCGCTGATATTTTTCCAGCATATGTTGTGTGTGAGAAAGATAGAGAGAAGGTGAGAGATAGAGATAAAGATAATGAAGTACACACATTTATATTTGTCAATGTGAAAGAGAAGAATATTGACTTGACGAGATCTGGAAGAAGCCAGCAAGTCTGGTAGAGAAACAAAGGTTTACACTCAAACTGAAAATAGAGTTTAACATAATGAACTATTTCTCAACCATTATCCTGCATTAACGTATACTAAACTCACTCTGTATGTACTCACACACTGAGTTGATGGAAATCTGATGTCTGTACTCCACACTGAGTTGATGAAATCTGATTGTCTGTACTCACACACTGAGTTGATGGAAATCTGATTGTCTGTACTCACACACTGAGTTGATGGAAATCTGATTGTCTGTACTCACACACTGAGTTGATGGAAATCTGATTGTCTGTACTCACACACTGAGTTGATGGAAATCTGATTGTCTGTACTCACACACTGAGTTGATGGAAATCTGATTGTCTGTACTCACACACTGAGTTGATGGAAATCTGATTGTCTGTACTCAGCAATCAGTCACTGAGTTGATGGAAATCTGATTGTCTGTACTCACACACTGAGTTGATGGAAATCTGATTGTCTGTACTCACACACTGAGTTGATGGAAATCTGATTGTCTGTACTCACACACTGAGTTGATGGAAATCTGATTGTCTGTACTCGCACACTGACTTGCTGGAGATCTGTTCGTGCTGAGCCTCGGGCGGAGACTAAAATAGGGAATATAACACCCACGCTATTTGAGAATGATATTTGTCTGCAACATCTGGCAATGTCGTCAAGAGATTTATTCAATGGTTATAGTAGGGAGAGGCTTGCGTTGATCATGTACCACACTTCCGTGTTTGTCAATGGAATACCCGACGACAGCAGGAGCTAGCAACAACAGCAGCAGTACAACCTATTATAGTATTCAGTCATTGTTTTCATAATTGTCTTTTCTAGAAACAAAGAAAACACATACATACAGAGAAAGAGAGAGAGAATCTAGCTGTAGCGATATATAAAACATACACACAGAGAGAAAGAGAGAAATCGAAGTAGAATAAGTAAGACAGCGAACACATCTTGCAATGTTGAAATAGTGATACTGAATGCTGTAGTGTATGAACTGTGTATGATTGAAATAGTGATACTGAATGCTGTGTGTTATGATGTGTACTGCTGAGTAGGAGGAGTAGGAGTAGGAGGATGAGGAAAACACGAGTTGTAAATAAGAGGTCTGACAGATAACTCACATCATCACTGATGCATAACTCCACTAATCAACAAGAATAGTGTCGCAATGGAAGGGGGAGGGAGAGAGAGAAGAAATATATGACATAAACAAAAATATGTTTTTTGCTTTGTGAATACTAATAATAGTTGGTATCTCTCTCACTTTCTGTCTCTCTCTCTCTCTCTCTCTCACACACACACACGCGCGCGCACACATGTGCGCACACAGAATGAAAGAATGAGGACATGAACTGTTGCAGAGGGAAATTGAAAACATTCACACAATGACAGACAGAGAGAGAGAGAGAGAGAGAACATTCACACAATGACAGAGAGAGAGAGAGAGAGAGAGGCAGAACATTCACACAATGACAGAGAGAGAGAGAGAGAGGCAGAACATTCACACAATGACAGAGCGAGAGAGAGAGAGAGAGAGAGGCAGAACATTCACACAATGACAGAGAGAGAGAGAGAGAGGCAGAACATTCATACAGTGACAGAGAGAGAGAGAGAGGCAGAACATTCACACAGTGACAGAGAGAGAGAGAGAGAGGCAGAACATTCAACAATGACAAGAGAGAGAGAGAGAGGCAGAACATTCACACATGACAGAGAGAGAGAGAGAGAGAGGCAGAACATTCACACATGACAGAGAGAGAGAGAGAGAGAGAGAGAGAGAGAGGAGGAGACATTACACAGCAGAGAGAGAGAGAGAGAGAGAAAGGCAGAACATTCAACAGTGACAGAGAGAGAGAGAGAGAGGCAGAACATTCACACAATGACAGAGAGAGAGAGAGGCAGAACATTCATACAGTGACAGAGAGAGAGAGAGAGAGGCAGAACATTCACACAGTGACAGAGAGAGAGAGAGAGAGAGGCAGAACATTCACACAGTGACAGGGGAAAAGAGAGCAGAACATTCACACAGTGACAGAAGAGAGAGAGAGAGAGAGAGGCAGAACATTCACACATGACAGAGAGAGAGAGAGAACATTCACACAGTGACAGAGAGAGAGAGAGAGGCAGAACATTCACACAAGAAGAGAGAGAGAAGCGACATTCAACATGACAGAGAGAGGAGAGAGAGGAGAACATTCACACAAGAGAGAAGAGAGAGAGAGAGGCAGAACATTCAACAATGACAGAGGAAGAGAGAGAGAAGGCAGAACATTCCACAGTGACAGAGAGAGAGAGAGAGAGAGAGAGAAGAGAGAGGCAGAACATTCACACAGTGACAGAGAGAGAGAGGCAGAACATTCACAGGACGAGAGAGAGGCAGAACATTCACACAGTGACAGAGAGAGAGAGAGGCAGAACATTCACACAGTGACAGAGAGAGAGAGAGAGAGAGAGAGAGGCAGAACATTCACACAGTGACAGAGAGAGAGAAAGGCAGAACATTCACACAGTGACAGAGAGAGAGAGAGGCAGAACATTCACACAGTGACAGAGAGAGAAGAGGCAGAACATTCACACAGTGACAGAGAGAGAGAGAGAGGCAGAACATTCACACAGTGACAGAGAGAGAGAGAGAGAGAGGCAGAACATTCACACAGTGACAGAGAGAGAGAGAGAGAGGCAGAACATTCACACAGTGACAGAGAGAGAGAGGCAGAACATTCACACAATGACAGAGAGAGAGAAAGGCAGAACATTCACACAGTGACAGAGAGAGAGAGAGAGGCAGAACATTCACACAATGACAGAAAGAGAGAGAGAGAGAGGCAGAACATTCACACAATGACAGAGAGAGAGAGAGAGGCAGAACATTCACACAATGACAGAGAGAGAAGGCAGAACATTCACACAGTGACAGAGGAGAAGGAAGAGAGAGGCAGAACATTCACACAGTGACAGAGAAGAGAGAGAGAGAGGCAGAACATTCACACAATGACAGAGAGAGAGAGAGAGAAAGGCAGAACATTCACACAATGACAGAGAGAGAGAGAGAGAGGCAGAACATTCACACAATGACAGAAGAGGAGAGAGAGAAAAGAGGCAGAACATTCACACAGTGACAGAGAGAGAGAGAGAGAGGCAGAACATTCACACATGAGAAGAGAGAGAGGCAGAACATTCACACATGACAGAAGAGAGAGAGAGGCAGAACATTCACACAGTGACAGAAGAGAGAGAGAGAGAGAGAGAGGCAGAACATTCACACAGTGACAGAGAGAGAGGCAGAACATTCACACAGTGACAGAGAGAGAGAGAGAGAGAGAGAACATTCATACAGGAAGAGAGAGGCAGAACATTCACACAGTGACAGAGAGAGAGAGAGAACATTCACAGTGACAAGAGAGAGAGAGAAGGAGAACAACATTCATGACAGTGAAGAGAGAGAGCAGAACATTCACCATACAGAGAAGAGAGAGAGAGAGAGGCAGAACATTCATACAGTGACAGAGAGAGAGAGAGAGAGAGGCAGAACATTCATACAGTGAAGAGAGAGAAGAAGAATTCACAGAGAGAGAAGAGAGAAGGACAGAACATTCACACATGACAGAGAAGAGAAATTCACAGAAGAGAAGCAGAATTCATAATGCAAGAGAGCAGAATACAGAAGAACAGAGCAGAATTCACAGAAGAGAGAAGAGTCAGAACATTCCATACAGTGACAGAGAGAAGAAAGAGAAGAGAAATTCATCATGCAGAGAGTAGAAAGAAGAAGAAGGCAGAACATTCACATACAGTACAGAGAGAGAAGATGAAGATCATTACAGTACAGTAGAGAGAATATCGAAGAATTGCACAACATCTCACACAGTCACGAAGAAAGAGATCAGCAGAGTCAGAAACGAAGCAAGAACATTCACAATATCTCGACCCCCAGAGTCAGTAATATCAGAAGACATTAACATATCCATCAGAGTCAGTAAATCAGAAGAACATTCAATATTCACTCAGAGTCAGAATATCACGAGAACATTCACAAATGACAGAGTAGTAAGACAAACATTCAATATCTCGAGTGATCAGAAGAGAACATTACAATATCGCAGAGTACACATGAAAGTAGATGAGAGCAGAGAAAGCAGAACATTCCATACAGTGAAACAGAGAGAAGAAAGACAGAACATTCATAATGACATGAAGAGTAGCAGCAGCGAAAGAGGCAAGAACATTCATACAGTGACAGAGAGAGTAAGGCAAGACAATCACACAGTGACGAAGAGAGGATGAGAGAAGGCAGAACATTCATAATCAAGTACAGTATCAGAAGCAGAATGCAGCAATTTGTCATAAGTGACAGAGAATGAGAAGCGAGAATAAACATTCACACAGTGACCGATAAGGCAGACTTCACGTGACAGAAAGTAAGAGGAAGGCGAAATTCACTACAAAAGATTGCCCGAGAATGAGAAAATATACAATACAGAAGAAGAGAGAAAATACATGAACATTCACAAAATGTACTAAGTGAAGAAGTGAAACACAAGATTATCATTTACCGTTGTTAGAAACAAGAAAGAATCAGAACATCACATTCATGACAGGAAAGGGAAGAGGAGAACACATACCACAGAGGAATGGGTCGTACTTCTAACAATAAGAAAATATATTGAGAGAGAGTGAACAGTAGAGTGGCAGAACATTCTTCACATACAAGTAGATTGACTGTAAAAGAGAGCGCGAACATCCATACATGACAAAGGAAGGTAGGAGAGGGAAGGTTTTCAGAACATCAAAAACAGTACAGAAAGCAAGCATAATCATTCATCACAAGTTAAATACACACAACATTCACCTCACATGACGTGTTTGAAGAGTAACAACACACACACAGTGTATGTAGCAGAACATCGTCATTACAGCAACTATATTCACATCAAATTCCATGTAACATTCAATCCATTATTTAAAGGCAGATAACATTATCATCTTGATCATTAGAACATTATCAGATATCAAACTAAGATTAACATCACAACTATCATCAACGCTGACATCATTACATATCAACCAGTCTTACTACTGCTAGATCAAGTACTATCTGTACGTTGAAAGTGGTATGTTATATTATTCTTCAGTAGTTGCTTACTCTACACTTAACAAGACACACTGAATGTCTATATGTGTACACAGTACTTGTCTACATTCTTGCTAACTTTCAGTTAATGTAACATTGTCAGTCGTATCTAAGATTGTTTATTTGTTCCACCAGTTCTTGTAGTTCAATAATGAAACTTGGGCGGGCGAAGTTCACAGTTTGTGATTTCTTATTCTTCATCCTTGTATTTGTTCTTCTCCCGACCTGGTCTGCTGTGTAAGTTTGTCACAACATGCAGATCATTTCTGATGATAGTCTACACACAATCACACTATCTGTCTTTATCTTCTATCTTCTGTGTGTGTTTGTTCTTCTCCCGACCTGGTCTGCTGTGTAAGTTTGTCACAACATGCAGATCATTTCTGATGATAGTCTACACACAATCACACTATCTGTCTTTATCTTCTATCTTCTGTGTGTGTTTGTTCTTCTCCCGACCTGGTCTGCTGTGTAAGTTTGTCACAACATGCAGATCATTTCTGATGATAGTCTACACACAATCACACTATCTGTCTTTATCTTCTATCTTCTGTGTGTGTTTGTTCTTCTCCCGACCTGGTCTGCTGTGTAAGTTTGTCACAACATGCAGATCACTTCTGATGATAGTCTACACACAATCACACTATCTGTCTTTATCTTCTATCTTCTGTGTGTGTTTGTTCTTCTCCCGACCTGGTCTGCTGTGTAAGTTTGTCACAACATGCAGATCATTCGATGATAGTCTACACACAATCACACTATCTGTCTTTATCTTCTATCTTCTGTGTGTGTTTGTTCTTCTCCCGACCTGGTCTGCTGTGTAAGTTTGTCACAACATGCAGATCATTTCTGATGATAGTCTACACACAATCACACTATCTGTCTTTATCTTCTATCTTCTGTGTGTGTTTGTTCTTCTCCCGACCTGGTCTGCTGTGTAAGTTTGTCACAACATGCAGATCATTTCTGATGATAGTCTACACACAATCACACTATCTGTCTTTATCTTCTATCTTCTGTGTGTGTTTGTTCTTCTCCCGACCTGGTCTGCTGTGTAAGTTTGTCACAACATGCAGATCACTTTGTGATAGTCTACACAATCACACTATCTGTCTTTATCTTCTATCTTCTGTGTGTGTTGTTCTTCTCCGACCTGGTCTGCTGTGTAAGTTTGTCACAACATGCAGATCACTTCTGATGATAGTCTACACACAATCACACTATCTGTCTTTATCTTCTATCTTCTGTGTGTGTTTGTTCTTCTCCCGACCTGGTCTGCTGTGTAAGTTTGTCACAACATGCAGATCACTTCGATGATAGTCACTACACAATCACACTATCTGTCTTTATCTTCTATCTTCTGTGTGTGTTTGTTCTTCTCCCGACCTGGTCTGCTGTGTAAGTTTGTCACAACATGCAGATCATTTCTGATGATAGTCTACACACAATCACACTATCTGTCTTTATCTTCTATCTTCTGTGTGTGTTTGTTCTTCTCCCGACCTGGTCTGCTGTGTAAGTTTGTCACAACATGCAGATCACTTCTGATGATAGTCTACACACAATCACACTATCTGTCTTTATCTTCTATCTTCTGTGTGTGTTTGTTCTTCTCCCGACCTGGTCTGCTGTGTAAGTTTGTCACAACATGCAGATCATTTCTGATGATAGTCTACACACAATCACACTATCTGTCTTTATCTTCTATCTTCTGTGTGTCCCTAGAGTTAAAACTATCCATCTACACAATACAGTTAGGGTTTTCTGCCCTCTCGCCCCCTCTCTCTCTGTCTGTCGCTCTGTTTGTTTGTTTGTTGAAATCTGGACGTTTTGGTTGATATTTCGAACATTTGTGTTTGTATTCATTTGTAGTATAACATTTCGAAACTTTTTGTTTGCAATGAACCATTCTCGTCTCCACTGTCATCGTCAGTACACATAATTCGGTCGTCATGACAACCAATCTCACTAACCAAACAGATGGACACACCATTCTAAGCATAAGCACAAGAATATGTAATTGTATACATATATATTGATCTGACAGAATATCCTGAAATATGGCGGAGTCACAGATCAACAGAGTTGTCGTGCACTTTACTGGGAAATATTTCTCCAAAATTCGTCCGATGAACCGCCTCACAAACCGAAACATGATGATGATAAATTGCCAGCTGTCAAAGAAAAGAAAGAAGAGAAATATCCACCAATAGTAACCATTGATGGACGTGTAGATACAGACATTGATCATCTGATAGATGATTTAGCAGATGGTATGTACAACTTATTGATGACTCTTCTCATATGTGTAGCAGATAGCACAATCACTGACTGTTTATGTAGTAGATCTTATTGATGACTCTTCTCATATGTGTAGCAGATAGTGGAGGGGGTGGGTGGGGGTGGGGTTTGGGATCGTAATTTTAGTTAATAGTCTATACTGGACAGAGAGATCGAAACTAGAATCCAGCAAGCCAACAACATTACATACCAGCTTACCCAATTTTGAAACACCCAGCTATTCCAGTAGTGACTAAAAGACAGATTATAAATTCAATCTTTATACCAACACTGTGCTACAAGAGCCAAACATGGGCACTGACAAAAGAACAAGAAAGGAAAATTACCACATGCGAAATGAGGTGCTTGAGGAAAGCAGTAAATAAAACAAGAAGAGACCATATAAGAAATGAGGAAATTAGAAGAACAGTCGGAACAACACCTGCTATTAGATTTATTGAAAAAGAGAGACTCAAATGCTTTGGCCACTTGGTCAGAATGAACCCGAATACACCAGTTGCAAGAGCGTACAACCTGAAAATGGAATCATCAAGAGGAAGGGCAGACCAAGAAAAAGATGGGTTGATGGAGTTACAGACATCTTAAAACTTCACAATACCACATCATATCAAGCGACCGAGCGTGCATTATCTCGGAAACCGATCATCAGTTAAACCTGCTACGCCTAGCGGAAAAAAAAGCAGAGAAGGACAAAAGAAAAAAGAAGTCTATCACAAAGTGGTGACTCTAACAGAGCACTGTTGTACTAGTGTCACCAGCACAAAGAGTTTTGTGATAGAGTGTGTGGGGTGTGGGGAAAAGATACATCATATACTGACCATATCCTGCCTCTACATAGCTTGTGATCGTATACAGTTATTCTGTTTAGTTCTCTGTTTATTTCTCTTTCTAACTTTCTGTCTTTCTTTCTTTATGTCTTTCTTTCTGTCTTTCTTTCTGTCTTTCTTTCTGTCTTTCTTTCTGTCTTTCTTTCTGTCTGTTTTACTTTCTGTCTTTCTTTCTTACTTTCTTACTTTCTTCTTACTCTTACTTTCTTTCTTTCTTCTTTCTTCTTACTTTCTGTCTTACTTTCTTTCTTACTTTCTGTCTTACTTTCTTTCTTACTTTCTGTCTTACTTTCTTTCTTACTTTCTGTCTTTCTTTCTTACTTTCTGTCTTACTTCTTACTTCTTACTTCGTTCTTATTTTCTTACTTTCTTTCTTTCTTTCTGTCTTACTTTCTTATTTTCTTACTTTCTTATTTTCTTACTTTCTTACTTTCGTTCTTACTTTCTTACTTTCTTTCTTTCTCTCTCTTCTTACTTTCTTCTTTCTTACTTTCTTCTTTCTACTTTCTTACTTTCTTCTACTTTCTTTCTTACTTTCTTTCTTACTTTCTTACTTTCTTACTTTCTTCTTACTTTCTTACTTTCTTTCTTCTTCTTTCTTACTTCTTACTTTCTTCTTACTTTCTTACTTTCTTCTTACTTTCTTACTTTCTTCTTTCTCTTACTTTCTTACTTTCTTCTTTCTTACTTTCTTCTTCTTTCTTACTTTTATCTTTCTTCTTTCTTATTCTTCTTACTTTCTTACTTTCTTACTTTCTTTCTTCTTACTTTTCTTTATCTTTCTTACTTTACTTTTTTCTTACTTTTTATCTTTCTTTCTTTCTTATTTGGATTCACGACAAATGCGATCAAAGAAAATATTATTTTCCGTTCAGAATGTTACTGTATTGTTACGTTCAGAATGTTACTGTATTGTTACGTTCAGAATGTTACTGTATTGTTACGTTCAGAATGTTACTGTATTGTTACGTTCAGAATGTTACTGTATTGTTACGTTCAGAATGTTACTGTATTGTTACGTTCAGAATGTTACTGTATTGTTTCGTTCAGAATGTTACTGTATTGTTACGTTCAGAATGTTACTGTATTGTTTCGTTCAGAATGTTACTGTATTGTTACGTTCAGAATGTTACTGTATTGTTACGTTCAGAATGTTACTGTATTGTTACGTTCAGAATGTTACTGTATTGTTCCGTTCAGAATGTTACTGTATTGTTACGTTCAGAATGTTACTGTGTTGTTCCGTTCAGAATGTTACTGTTTTGTTACGTTCAGAATGTTACTGTATTGTTCCATTCATCCTTTCAGAATGTTACTGTGTTGTTCCATTCATCCTTTCAGAAAGTTACTGTGTTGTTCCGTTCAGAAAGTTACTCTGTTGTTCCATTCATCATTTCAGAATGTTACTGTGTTGTTCCATTCATCCTATCAGAATGTTACTGTATTGTTACGTTCAGAATGTTACTGTGTTGTTACGTTCAGAAAGTTACTGTGTTGTTCCGTTCAGAAAGTTACTGTGTTGTTCCATTCATCCTTTCAGAATGTTACTGTGTTGTTCCATTCATCCTTTCAGAATGTTACTGTATTGTTACGTTCAGAATGTTACTGTGTTGTTCCGTTCAGAATGTTACTGTGTTGTTCCGTTCATCCGTTCAGAATGTTACTGTATTGTTACGTTCAGAATGTTACTGTGTTGTTCCGTTCATCCGTTCAGAATGTTACTGTTTTATTCCCTGTAGATTACCATGGGCCAGTGGAGGAAGTTCCTAGCAAGTACCCAAAGCCGCATGTATTCAGTGTCATAGATGGTTCACTTGATGATGATGTTGATAGCTTCGCTAACGATGACGGTACAATGGAGCATACATTGGTTGATGCCCCGAAAACACTCAGCCCAGCAGACTTTCAAGATGTTGCTACTACAGATTCCAATAGGAAATCTCCCGGATATACCAAAGCAGGATTGGGTGAACAGTCTCACACTGATAGGCAAGATCTGATTAACATCATCATCCTTCTTATTTCATGACGGCATCATCCTCCTCATTGACATCATCATCTTAATTAATCCATGTCAACGTCTGACTGCCTAGACTTACAGGAGCATTTATTTGGTGTTGATTTCATTTCTGTTGTTCTTGTCATGTGATGCTGTTCTTGTCATCTGAAGCTGTTCTTGTTATGTGATGCTGTTCTTAGCATGTGATGCTGTTCTTATCATGTGATGCTGTTCTTGTCATCTGAAGCTGTTCTTATTATGTGATGCTGTTCTTAGCATGTGATGCTGTTCTTATCATGTGATGCTGTTCTTAGCATGTGAAGCTGTTCTTATCATGTGAAGCTGTTCTTAGCATGTGATGCTGTTCTTAGCATGTGATGCTGTTCTTATCATGTGAAGCTGTTCTTGTCATATGAAGCTGTTCTTAGCATGTGATGCTGTTCTTGTCATGTGATGCTGTTCTTGTTATGTGAAGCTGTTCTTATCATGTGAATCTGTTCTTATCATGTGATACTGTTCTTATCATGTGAAGCTGTTCTTGTCATGTGAAACTGTTCTTAGCATGTGAAGCTGTTCTTATCATGTGAAGCTGTTCTTGTCATGTGAAGCTGTTCTTGTTATGTGATGCTGTTCTTGTCATGTGACGCTGTTCTTGTCATGTGACGCTGTTCTTGTCATGTGATGCTCTTCTTGTCATGTGATGCTGCTCTTGTCATGTGAATCTGTTCTTAGCATGTGATGCTGTTATTATCATGTGAAGCTGTACTTATCATGTGAAGCTGTTCTTGTCATATGAAGCTGTTCTTGTTATGTGATGCTGTTCTTGTTATGTGATGCTGTTCTTAGCATGTGATGCTGTTTTATCATTTATGCTGTTCTTAGCATGTGATGCTGTTCTTGTATGTGATGCTGTCTTGTCATGTGAATCTGTTCTTAGTCATGTGATGATGTATTATCATGTGAAGCTGTTCTTATCATGTGATGCTATTCTTGTTATGTGAAGCTGTTCTTATCAAGTGAATCTGTTCTTATCATGTGATGCTGTTCTTATCATGTGAAGCTGTTCTTGTCATGTGAAACTGTTCTTAGCATGTGAAGCTGTTCTTATCATGTGAAGCTGTTCATGCCACGTGAAGCTGTTCTTGTCATGTGAAGCTGTTCTTGTTATGTGATGCTGTTCTTGTCATGTGATGATGTTCTTGTCATGTGATGCTGTTCTTGTCATGTGATGCTGTTCTTGTCATGTGATGCTGCTCTTGTCATGTGAAACTGTTCTTGTCATGTGATGCTGCTCTTGTCATGTGATGCTGTTCTTGTCATTTGAAGCTGTTCTTGTCATGTGAAGCTGTTCTTGTCATGGGATACTGTTCTTGTCATGTGAATCTGTTCTTGTCATGTGATGCTGTTCTTGTCATGTGAAGCTGTTCTTGTCATGTTCTCACATTTCATTCCTGCTCATACAGATTCTAGCTACTTGGGAACTAGTTGGTCTTGCATCTGCTTGTTATTAATTCTGTTGTTGATTGTACAACCATGAGCATGGGCTGTTCCCCATCTTCTGTTGAATATATTCTGTCTCGTAGTCGTGTAGATATGATACATGATCTATTTCAACTCACATCCAATGTTATGTGCAACAATGGTGTACAACATACAATGTTATGTGCAACAAAGGGTGTGCAACATCCAATGTTATGTGCGACAATGGTGTGCAACATCCAATGTTATGTGCAACAATGGGTGTGCAACATCCAATGTTATGTGCAACAATGGTGTGCAACATCCAATGTTATGTGCAACAATGGTGTGCAACATCCAATGTTATGTGCGACAATGGTTTGCAACATCCAATGTTATGTGCAACAATGGGTGTGCAACATCCAATGTTATGTGCAACAACGGTGTGCAACATCCAATGTTATGTGCAACAATGGTGTGCAACATCCAATGTTATGTGCAACAATGGTGTGCAACATCCAATGTTATGTGCACAATGGTTTGCAACATCCAATGTTATGTGCAACAATGGTGTCAACATCCAATGTTATGTGCAACAAGGTGTGCAACATCCAATGTTATGTGCAACAATGGTGTGCAACATCCAATGTTATGTGCAACAATGGGTGTGCAACATCCAATGTTATGTGCAACAATGGTGTGCAACATCCAATGTTATGTGCAACAACGGTGTGTGCATGTGCTCTTTCCGCACGCCCAGGAGGACAAATAATAAGAGAGGCCGTGGGGCCTACGTGACAACCACATGTCGTTTGATAATGGAGGTAAGGGCGGTTACAGAGTCGGTGGCAGGGTTGACATCTCATAACTACTGTCGTGTTTTCATACTCAGTGACTCCATAAGTATGACTCGTAAAGTCGAAACAGGAATGGGTAGACGAAACTGGGTGGAGATACTGGTACAGACAGGGATCAGAGAAATCACTTTCATTTTTGTCCCTGGGCACGCATGAGTCAGTGGTAATGAACGAGCTGATAGATTGGCTGGCATTTCTACGATATCAGAGGGAACTGTAATGGACATAAGTGACATTCTTAACGCATTGAGAGAGTCTTTTCGAACAGAAGAGTTTCAGGGTTGTGAGTCCCACTCGCTGACCAGACTGAGAGAGATGGATTTCAATATTGGTACAGTCCGAAAAGAACGACATACTAAATATGCGAAAAGATTGATTAATCAACATCAAACTGGCGTGTTGAGCCGTTGGACGCTGTTGGATTTGTTGAGACGGAGATTGTAACACCTATGGACGTGTCCGGAGTGCTATGACGATAATCCTCATATAACTGATAACTGATTCAATGTTATGTTATGAGAGTATCTCGTGCAGTAGCCATGTGTTAGCGTTCGGTTGATATTAATGGTACAGTCTCAGGACAACCCTGTGTTTCAACTGTTTACTTATTGTCAGACAAAATCTTCTCCATGTTCTATCTGACTGAAATATGACTTTCTAATATTGTCTCCCTTGCTTGTAGCTCAATGTTGATCAGCAGACATATATCTTTAACCATCAGAAAACTAGGTCGACCTAAGGAGACCCTGAAGCGAACTTTGCTGAGAGAGGCAGGAAATATCGGTCTCAGTTCCATGGAGGAGATTGAGCGAGTTGCCCAGGATAGAGCGGTATGGAGAAATTACTTGCAGGCCCTATGTAACGTATAACGGTACGAGAGGAATTATTATCAGAAAACTGCAGACCTTCATAAATGATGTTTACGTAGAATAGAGGCACTGAGATGGTATGATAAGATTACAAAGGAGGAACTCAGAGAAAGAACTCAGCATATACCAGTGGAGAAAGTGCTAAGGAAGAGACGCTGACGATGGATAGGACATACATTGAGAATACCGACCGGAAGCATTACAAGACATGCACTGTTTTGGAAACCGCAGAGAAAGAGGAGGAGGGGAAGGCATAGACAGACATGGAGAAGAGAGCTGGAGGCTGATATTAAAGGGATAGGTAAGACATTAAAATAATTGGAAGGAATGTCAAGAGAGAGGAAGAGCGGGAAGAAGTTTGTTGAAGACCTGTGCTCCGTTGGGAGTTGACAGGTGAAGAAGAAGAAAATATCTGTAGAAGCTTGGTAGTTGGTGCTGGTCAGTGTTACACAATCATCATCTGGTGTCATTCTGACTGTTGGCGACAATCAGCGTATCACAACTACTTCATCTCCTACTAGTACTGTTTATCAACTTATCTGTTGATACTTGCTTGCGCAATGTTGTGTATAGCTATCTCAACAACTGTTGTGTACACGTCATGTACAACTATCTCAACTGTTGTGTACACGTCATGTACAACTATCTCAACTATTGTGTACACGTCATGTACAACTATCTCAACTGTTGTGTACACGTCATGTACAACTATCTCAACTGTTGTGTACACGTCATGTACAACTATCTCAACTGTTGTGTACACGTCATGTACAACTATCTCAACTGTTGTGTATGTTTGTGTTGTGATACTAAATAATATTTGTCTTATTGTTAAATACTGTTGTTATTCTGACCAAATTCCATGATTCTTACATGTCCTTATTGATTGATTGATTAGAACACCATCATTGCATCACCATGTGTTCTCTGTGATCTCTTTCATGCACAGCAAGATCTCAGCGACAGGGCACTTACGCTGTAGCACTGTCGAAAGTCATCACTGTACTTTTGAGGGTGGTGATGATAATTCGTAGAAATTTTATTTACATTTGTAATAAATATAAAGTGGTATTTGCCTTCACTTTTAAACTCCTAACTTAGCACATGTCTTCAATAAACTTCTTTCAGCTCTTCTTTTTCTCTCTTGCCATCTCTTCCAATTCTGTCCATGTTTTACCTATCCATTTATTCTAGCCCCCAGCTCTCTTCTCCTGGTATGTCTAGGCCTTAACCATCTCCTCTTTCTCTGCGGTTTCCAAAACAGTGCATGTCTTGCAATGTTTCCGGTCTGTCTTCTCATTGTGTGTCCTATCCATCGCCAGCGTCTCTTCCTGAGCTCTTTCCCCACTGGTATCTGCTTAGTTCTTTCTCTGAGTTCCTTGTTTGTAATCTTATCATACCATCTCAGTCCCTCTATTCTAGGTAAACATCCATTTATGAAGGTCTGTAGTTTTCTGGTGGTTTCTTTTGTTGTCTTCCATGTTTCCGAACCATAGAACAGCACTGACTTTATGCTAGAGATTGACATATTCTCATCCTTGTGTTTGTGTTTGTGTTTGCTTTTTGTATTCTTATCTTGATATCTTTGTTTGTTCCTCCTTCTGTGTCTATGTTGCTACCAAGGTATGTGTATGATTCTACATCTTGTAGAGCTGTTTCCTCCAGCATAATCTGGTTTACATTTACTGCATTTATTCTCATGACCTTGGTCTTTCCCTGTGTATTTTCAAACCTAGTTGCTGAGATGTATTATTTAGGGTATTCATTTATCTTGAATCTGTGCATTGAATAGAGTGATATTTGCTGAATGTTATTAATACTGTTGTTGTTATTAGTCAAGCCATGGTTCTGACGTGTACGTTATTGTAATACCTCTCAGGTCTCATAACAAGATGTACGTGGACTCGGCAGAGAGTGAGGCTGGAAGCAACCGGCCACGAGAAGATGTCAGCACTGTTGTTTGTAAGAACCACAGCTCAGATCAACTTAAGCGAGGACATTCAGATCACGAGAGAAAGAGCGGAAGTGGTGAAAATGAGAAGAAACAACGTGATACGACAAGTGCCAACATTGTGGAACAAGGCACCAGAATGAGAACTGGCAGGGAAAGCGTTCGTGTAGCACAGCGGCCATCTTACTCAGATCATCGGAAGCAGAACTCAGTTAGTGGTCAATCTAGTACCAAAGCTACCAAGTCTGACCCTGCCAACACAGGCACTGACATGTACAAACGTCACATGGAAGATCTAGATGGTCAGTATGAATATCCGTTGTTAAATTCCTCACGAGCAGTAGTAGTTGTGAAATGTGACTCTGATGCTTTTTCTGCAGACTTGAGAGAAGATTGCTGCTGCTCGAGTATGAAGGAGTGTAGACCGGTAGACGCAGAGTCTGCAGTCTATATGCATGCATACACAGAATCTCTCACATGTACATTCACAGACGAGTCGTTCAGAGAAGGTCATGTCAGTTTAGATGTCTCGGTTCTGAGAGTAGACCAGGATCATTCCGAGAGCTCTCATACTGATTCTGATAGTGATGTACGCACAAGCAGTGGTCGTATTCTGGATAGAAATTGTCAGGTTTACAACAGTCGGGAAACTAATCAAGGGATGATGCAGTTAGAGCACACACGTGTTCCTGAGAGAAGTAGCCAGGCACACAACAGTCGTGAATGTAACATAGAAAAACATTTAGAGCACAGACGTGTTCTCGATAGAAGCCACCAGGTCTACCATAGTCTGGATGCCAGTCAAGGAATTGAGTTAGATGATACACGTTTTCATTTTCAATCTCACAGCGATAATAGCCTGCCCAAACGTTCAAATATGCATCATAGCAGCAAGTATACGTCACAGTCTAACACTCTCTTCTCTTCTTCACATGCACTGCACAGTTTACAGGAAGCCAGATATACTAACCAGCTGGCTAACACTAATGATTCCATCAAGAGTTCTTGGTCTGGTCTAACTAGTTCACATAGTATGTTTAATTCTGCTGTAGGATCGGCCGCTCGACAAAATATGTCCGAAAGTTGTAAGAGTACAGAGATGAAGAAATCATCGATGCGAGTTACACGTAGCCCTGAAGCTAGTAGCGAATATATCAGCAGAAATCAGAGTCACGATGATCATTGCAGTGAATCTGAAGTAGGAAATATTTGTCTATCTTCACATGTTGATGTTAACAGCAAGTCAGTAGCTAATGAATCACTTGATAATATATCGGTAAGTCAAGTCAAACATTGTCTTCTTCATAGGCGTGAAGACAAGGTGAGACAAACACCTGTATCGGATGACAGCTGGACACAGAGACTAAAGTTGCCACAGTCATCTGTAACATCAGAAGGTCAAGTGACTAGCCAACGTGCTCTAGAGAAATATAAGCCGAAGGAACACAACAGGTGCTCTGTTGCTAGTCAACAACATGATAACACTAATAAAATATATTTGGTTTCATCAGTGACACAGGCTCCCAATGAGTATGTGTCTGAAAGAAGACAGATCAACGACCTTCACGAGAAAGAGACGTTACGTTCTCGTGAACATGGCGCACAAGTCAACATTGATGGCGAAGTAGTGTCCACAATCCTGAATTCTCAATCCAAAAGCACATCCACCGTAGAGCAAGACCTCAGGTCTACAAGAACAGACACCACAGCAAAGTCGCAAAGAATTCGAGAAATGTTGACTAAAAATGGAAGCTTAACGGGTAAGAATTCAGACACAGAATCGCTAGATTCTGAAGCGCATTACTTGCTACAGCAATTGCATGTAGCACAGATGACCAATAGAAAGACCAATCTTCTTCTCAAGCATGTCCAGAGTATCCTGGGCCATCCAAGTCAAGCAGTAGTTAACTCTGTGTGTAACTCTCTTCCTAATAGACAACCTCTCGATGCTGGTATATCACTTCAACTAGCCGCGGACCAAGAGATGAACAAACAAAGAAATCATGAAGAAAACATTGACATAAAAACAAACAAACCAGTGATGGTAGAAATGTCACAGAGAACAAACACTTGTAGTGTAGAAGGAGGCAGGAGTAGTAGCAAACAAACAAAGTCTAAGGAGACAGGTTGTACCATCATCTCACCTGACAGTCAGGTGAAAATATCCGATTCTGAATACTTGAACACAGGAGATAATGGAGGTCTGTTGAAGACGCACGATAGAGATCTTGTACATGCTCTGGTCAATACACGGGACAGGCATCATAAGACTATTACTGAGGAAGGCAAGGAAGAGAAGAAAACAACTCGAGTCACAGAATCACATATGAAACAAATGTACACAGAAAAATGGAGGAACAAGCTGGTCACTGATCGTAAGGGACACTCTGAGGCTGCACAATCATCAGGAGTCCATCATGAAAAAGTCTTGTCTCGTCATGAATTGGGTCACTCTAACGATTCACAAGTTTGTCGTTGTCACGAACATTCTGGACAAGAGAACACTCAACGCGACCAGCTTCAAGATAACAAGGATGTGGCGAGATATGCTCGCCCACACAGTAACCAGAAAGCAGTTAGTCATTATAAGAAGAATGTTAAAACCGAGGAAACATCTAGAACTGGGAATACAGTTCGACCACGAGCTTCTGGTCGTTCAAGAAATGTTGATGATAGCACAAGCCTAGCGTCAGACTCCTCATCGGATTATGATTACGACAGGGAGCTTAGTGCAGGGAAAAAACGTCATGGTGCCAAGTATTTCAAAGAAGATAACCAGGAGAAACAACGAACTATGTCGGTACCAAGAAAAGTCAGACATTCTCTTCCTACCTCCCTCAAACGTCGAACAAGCCCAGATTTATCCACGTGCAACAGAGATGCACCTAAACCATCCAGACGTAGAAATGATGTTAGCGCTGCCAAGAGAAACAAGACCAGAGCTTCTTCCATAAAAGATTCTTTAAGAGCGGCATTTAAAGTTGCAGAAGAGTCTATGTCGGCTGCAGCCAAAGTAGCCGAGGCTTTGAGTATGGTAATGAGAGCCAGTCAAATATCACCAACCTCGTCGTCGTCTGTAGAAGAGAGATATGTTCGCAAGTGCACTAGAGAAGAAAACAAGTTTCATTTACCTTCATCAAATTGTTTATCAAAAGTAGAAGAAGTTCAAGTTAAAATTAGATCAGCTTCTGATCTGTTGCTTAGTTCCCCTCAAAGTGCGAAACATGGGTACACTCAGCATGCAACCATTTCTAAACCTCAGATCAACAATTTAGATCAGTTTCCGGAAAGGGTACATAAGAAAAAGCGCTCGTCGTCACATGTTCATTCCAGCGTGCAGGAACGAATCTATGGCCACAAGACATCACTTTTCTCTCCATCACGACGAGACACATTCTCTCGCAATCCCAAGAATGTTCAACCAGTCCAGCACCAACAGCAGCTGCAACAACAACAGCAACAACAGCAGCAACAACAGCTGCAGCAGCAGCTGCAACATCAGCAGCAACAACAACAGCCGCAACAACAACAGCAGCAACAACAACAGCTGCAACAACAACAGCTGCAAAAACAGCAGCAGCAACAACCAGAGGTCCAGAGTGAGGTATCAAACTCCAAACGGGCACCATCACAAAGTTTGCTGACTAAGGCAGCAGAGCATATCCCGCAAGGCTGGGGCGACACATTAAAAGTCAACACAGAATCAGTTGTTCAAGCTGGCTCCAATGACTCTCAAGTTGTAGTTGCAGTTGCGTACACCAACTCACCTGAGTGTCCTACTCCCTTACATGATCACAAGCAGGTGATTGAAGAATTGCTTAACGTACATGAGAACTCACTAAAGGACGGCACAGATTGGGTCAACAGAGACAATACTCTCAGCTATGAATCGGGCGAACTTCTCGACAAATCCAAAATATGTCCCCTAGAATTTGTTAACACGATGGAAGACGACACCAAGATGTCTCCTCGAATTACTGACAACTTATATGTTGGTTACCAGTCTCCATTACCATCCGAATGTGATCTGTCATCGAAGCTGACATTATCTAGAGAAGAATGGACCATACCTCATTCTTGTTGTAGTTCTGGACGTAAACTAGATAGCTACTTTACCCAGATACCTCCAGTTATTGATCAGAACTTACAAAGTATTTCATTATCTACCAAACATACCATTCGACGTCAAAAGATTGGTTCATGTGTGGATCCTGGTTTAACTGATAGCGTCGGTAGTGATTCTGTGGAGTTTAATTCCAACTTTAACAGATCAACAGCAGGCAAGCAGCTACGCCGCATCAATTTATCTCATACAACTGAACAGCAGAATGAGGCTGGGCTAGATTTATACAACTGTAGTGAAGAGCTAGCGATATCCAGAAGTTGTGATGAGTTTGTTCACTGGCAGAATGATACATCCTTGCAGTACGATAGTCAAACTTTGCTTTGTCAGCAGCAGCAGCCAACGAGCATAATTCAACAACACACATCACATAGTGATCAGAACTGTTCACCTTTAGTATACTCCAAGCATGAAAATTGTGATACAACTTACCAATGCCTGACTAGTTCATATCCGGAGACCTGTAGCAATCGGAGAGGGACAATACACATTAGAGACAAACATCGTACCTCCTACCAACTTGATAATGAAGAACTCGTTCAGATTGGAGATTACTTGAACGCTGCATGTGTCAAAGAAGATTCACCTCAATGTGTGGCTTCTCTGTGTTATACCGACTTGAGCTCTCCATCATGCAATTGCTTCGATATGCATGTTGAGAGCAATACTTGCTCAACTTATCATACAGAATATAAGATATTAGCTAGAAGCAAGGATCAACTAGATACCAATCCAATGTCAATGCAACGAGACTACCTCCAGCAGAACGGAGAATCATGTCAGACGGCTGTCTCTGAAGTTGGCCAAGAAGTCTCGGACAAGTCTCAGGACTGTCCAGTTATTGAACAGCTAGTTCCAGCTCCTAAACCTCGACCACGGAGACAGCAGACTTCTGACGGAGACTGTATTTCTCTCGCAGGACGGGTTACTCAGATACGCAAGTTCAGTCCTATCTTTGAGGAAACATGTTCAGAAGGTAGGAACAGACACAACTACATACATCCTTACATATCGTCACGCCATACATGTTGTCTTTCATTGATCTCCTTCTCTTCTCTCATATCCTTACATATCGTCACGTCACGCCACGCCATACATGTTGTCTTCCATTCATCTCCTTCTCTTCTCTCATATCCTTACATATCGTCACGTCACGCCACGCCATACATGTTGTCTTCCATTCATCTCCTTCTCTTCTATCATATCCTTACATATCGTCACGTCACGCCATACATGTTGTCTTCCATTCATCTCTTTCTCTTCTCTTATATTCCTAACACAATATTGGTCTGTGTATGTCTACAATATCATAGAAATTTATATGTATTTCTAGAACTTCCTCTTTTTTCTTTCTCCTGTAGGTTCCAGGTAAGGTCCTTCTTGTTATATTCCAAATGGAATTCTTAAGATGTGTCCTATCCAGTACCTGCGTCGTTTTATCACCTCTTGGAATCTGTTTCATTCTCTCCATACATTCTTCATTTGTGACCCTATCATAGCATCTCATTCCCTTTATTTGAGACGGATACCAGTTGATGAATGTTTGCAAATTATAAGTTATTGTTTTAGTTATTCTCCATGTTACTGACTCATACAGCAGAACTGTTTTAGCATTGGAGTTAAATATTCTAATTATGGTTCTAGATTCGTTTTATTTAAAATTTCTCAGTGCGATGAAAGCTCACCTTATCTTCTGTATTCTTATTTGGTCATTTCTATCTGTTCCACCCTCTTTGTCTATATTGCTGTCCTAGTGTGTGTGTATGCTTCGACCTCCTCAAGTGGGATTTCACCCATCCCGCTAGATTGGATTGTCATTTGCTTGGTTAATTCTCATGGTCTTTCCCTTTTGAATGTTTAGCCCTAGTTGTTGTTGTGTCCTTCGATCAAGTGTGTTTTAGTGGGGATTTCTATTCGATTTCTGTGCTCTGTAAGTATGCTTAATGTGGCTACACCCATTCTGTTCATCTCTTAGTTGTTGTAATCTCACATCTCGCAATCTCTCCATGATGATCCTGCTTAGTATATTTCTCGGAACTGGCAGCGACATTATTCCTCTATAGTTTTCACACTTTTTCTTCTTTGCGATCGCTATTTTGATGATTATACTGTCAGATGCTTTCTTATGACTGATGTCTGGAGCTCATCTCTGGTGCCATGTAGTTTTGAATGTAGTGTTGCATTGTGTGGTCAGCATTCCTTTCTAGGGAGGCCATACAGGGGACAGTCTTGCAGAACATGTTCTGTGGTTTGATCTGCGGTGCACAAGAACACAAAGGGGATGGAAACAATCGTAGCCTGTGCAAGTGTTTATTCAGTCTGTTATGTCCTGTTCTGCGTCTCTACCACAGTTTGATGGTACCCACTGGAATGTAACTGTCTTATTGGCAGACATCTTCCTGAGTTCTTTACTCAGGAATGAATGTTTACCCCGGAACTCTTGCACAACGGATAGAGCACAATCTATTCTCACACCACCTACCTCCCACAACCTATTCTCACACCACCTACCTCCCACAATCTATTCTCACACCACCTACCTCCACAATCTATTCTCACACCACTTACCTCCACAATCTATTCTCACACCACCTACCTCCCACAATCTATTCTCACACCACCTACCTCTCACAACCTATTCTCACACCACCTACCTCCCACAATCTATTCTCACACCACCTACCTCCCACAATCTATTCTCACACCACTTACCTCCCACAATCTATTCTCACACCACCTACCTCCCACAATCTATTCTCACACCACCTACCTCCCACAACCTATTCTCACACCACCTACCTCCCACAATCTATTCTCACACCACCTACCTCCCACAACCTATTCTCACACCACCTACCTCCCACAACCTATTCTCACACCACCTACCTCCCACAATCTATTCTCACACCACCTACCTCCCACAATCTATTCTCACACCACCTACCTCCCACAATCTATTCTCACACCACCTACCTCTCACCACCTACTCCCCACTACCAATTCGCATAACAGCTTTCCTGACAGTAAAATGTAGTGTTATGTTGTCCGTTTATGTATACTTGTATTTGTGTGTGCGGGAATGACTGTTGGTGTGTGTATGTGTATGCATGTTCGTGTGTATGTGCATATATGTGTATGGGTTTGTGTGGGTGTGGAGTGTGTGTGTCTTAATGTATGTTTATTTGTGTGTATGCGTGTGTGAGCAGTATGTGTGTATATAAGTATATGTTTAGTTAAAATTAGTTGAAACATATTGCTGCCTTATCTTGAGAGAGAGAGAGAGAGAGATTTCTCTGCTGTAGCTGCTATTCCTCTACTTACAGAAGACATCTACCATGAGCCTAGTAGCTGTCAGACCCGACCTGACTACTTACTACAGTCAGCACACAATGTCAACAACAGTCATATCTATACATCTGATGAGGACAGAGATTGTACACGTCAGCATTATTCTACGTCCAGGATAGAAGATGAGTTTCTTCAAATCAATGATACCGGTACTGTTGCAGTATTACTTCTTGCTAGTAGAAGCCACGGACATTTGTCTGCAGAATATGGGCTAGACTCTGGTCGTTGTCACGGATTAGTTGCATCTAGTGATGTCAGAGCGACATCTCCAACTTTGACTGGCAACTTAGCTCAGACTAGATTGCGGTCTGAGAGTCGTCAAACACAATCAATGTTGGATAGCCACAGAGTAGACGGCTTACTACACACCATGATGTTTCATGAGAGTTACAGGAGAGTCAATTTCAATGTCAGCAGTAGTGGACATAGGTAGATTACAGCTCGGCAAAGCTCAACTAAGTAAGTGTTGCTATTGCGTGTTGCTATTGAGTGCTGCTATTGTGTGTTGCTATTGTGTGTTGCTTTTGAGTGTTAGCAGTGTTGCTAGTAAGTGTTGCTATTGAGTGTTCCTATTGAGTATTGAAAAAGGGTGGAGACTGCAGTAAAACTTGGAAAATAGCTAAACACGTAAAAACAAAGTACTATAGTTTTACAAAATACAGAAACAGTGACGATAAACAGCAACGTTTCGACCAAAAGGCCTTTATCAAGCAAACAATACAACAAGAATGACGAATTTCGAGGAACACTACAAATGGACGATTACATGTGGAAACATAAACCTATCTAATGAAAATCTGGGAATAAAAACGAACAACGAAATGAGTGCAACAAAAAACCGGAAGTGGAAAGAAGAGAAACAATAAACAATATAGTGGATAAATAACACATATATGGAGCAAACACACATATAGATAACGAGATAAGACAGTACTAAGAAGCATATGAATGTAATGCGTTGAGTCCAAGAGGTCGCAAAGTGCCATATAATGAAATAAAACGGTTCTCCAGGACGAATCGACTGCGATCATCGGAGGAACATGATCGGATGGCTGTGACCTGGACATCGTCTGCTCCTGAATGGCCAGTATCATTGAAATGAGTGGCCACAGGAGTCACAGAGCATTGGCGAATATCGCGTAAGTGTTGGGCGAATCGGTCACTGAGCCTCTTACCGGTTTCACCAATATAGGCCTTGTTGCATCGTTTGCAGGTGATGGCATAGATGATATTGCTGGACTCACACGTGAAACTGTCTTGAATGACATACGTAGCTTTTGGAAAAGAGATAGTGCGGGTCTGTATTACATATGCACATGTATTACAGCGCCGACGGCGAACATTGGATGGTGCCAAAGTGACTCTGGATGTTAGGCTTGAGGCGACTGTGTACCAACAAATCCTGAGGCTTCTGTCCCGTCTGTACGCCACCAAAGGATAGTGTTGGACGACTGAACGTGTCTCAGGCTCAGACTGAAGAATAGGGAAATGATGGAATAAGACCTTTTCACCAGGGAACTATGAGGGTGGAAAGTTAAGATAAGTTTAACCCTGTCAGAATTGGAGGTTCTATGTGTGTGGGAAAGGGCCTCCTGGCGAGCAATTAGCTGAACCCGATGCATGGCAGATGTGAGCACATTCTCCGGGTATAGGCGCTGGCGGAAGAAATCAAGCATCTCATGAGCTCTATCAAGAAAATCGTCGTCCTCGCTACAGAGGCGACGAAGGCGTAAGAGTTAAGAGAAAGGTAAAGAGTCACGACAGGCCTGGGGATGGGAAGAGGTATACAGAAGAAAGCTATGTGTATCAGTAGGCTTGTAGTATACTGATGTAGTGATAGTAGATAGGCTGATGGTGATAGTGATGTCAAGAACACAATCCTGGTAGGCCTATTGTTTCTGCTTGCTCTTGTCCTACGGAACATATCTCCGAATTCCTTGACAGTATCTTCAATCCTATAGTCACCACACTACCTTCATTCTTGAAAGATACTAACCACACTTTGTCTGTTTTTCTTCTATTAAGTTGTTGCCTTGAAGGACTTATCGTCTCTTTCTCCTTGATGTCTGTTCACTGTATACCTCTATACCTCATTCTGACGGACTTCAAGCTCTCCAGTTTTTCTCGACAGGAGAACTAACCCTCTTGTCTCCACCTCGACTCTCCTTCGTCTTGCAGAACTAGTTCTCACTCTCAACTCCTTTCAGTTCAATGACCAGTTCTTCGAACAGATTAGTGGGGTCGCCATGGGTACTAAAATGGGACCCAACTATGCTTGTCTATTCATGGGTCATCTTGAACACTTAGTATGGAACACCTATGATGGCCCTCTTCCGTCCGTGTATCATAGATACATTTATGATTGTATTGAAATTACCAATATGCCTGAAGCCGATTTGTCACGCTTCATTACCTTCATCAATGCATTCAATCCTGCTATTCGGTTCACCTCTCACATCTCTACCTCTTGTGTCAATTTTCTTGACATCACTATCACCATCAGCCTATCTACTATCACTACATCAGTATACTACAAGCCTACTGATACACATAGCTTTCTTCTGTATACCTCTTCCCTTCCCCAGGCTTGTCGTGACTCTTTACCTTTCTCTCAACTCTTACGCCTTCGTCGCCTCTGTAGCGAAGACGACGATTTTCTTGATAGAGCTCATGAGATGCTTGATTTCTTCCGCCAGCGCCTATACCCGGAGAATGTGCTCACATCTGCCATGCATCGGGTTCAGCTAATTGCTCGCCAGGAGGCCCTTTCCCACACACATAGAACCTCCAATTCTGACAGGGTTAAACTTATCTTAACTTTCCACCCTCATAGTTCCCTGGTGAAAAAGGTCTTATTCCATCATCTCCCTATTCTTCAGTCTGATCCTGAGACACGTTCAGTCTTCCAACACTATCCTTTGGTGGCCTACAGACGGGACAGAAGCCTCAAGAATTTGTTGGTACACAGTCGCCTCAAGCCTAATATCCAGTCACTTTGGTACCATTCAGTGTGGCCGTCGACGCTGTAATACATGTGCATATGTAATACAGACCCGCACTATCTCTTTTCCAAAAGCTACGTATGTCATTCAAGACAGTTTCACGTGTGAGTCCAGCAATATCATCTATGCCATCACCTGCAAACGATGCAACAAGGCCTATATTGGTGAAACCGGTAAGAGGCTCAGTGACCGATTCGCCCAACACTTACGCGATATTCGCCAATGCTCTGTGACTCCTGTGGCCACTCATTTCAATGATACTGGCCATTCAGGAGCAGACGATGTCCAGGTCACAGCCATCCGATCATGTTCCTCCGATGATCGCAGTCGATTCGCCCTGGAGAACCGTTTTATTTCATTATATGGCACTTTGCGACCTCTTGGACTCAACGCATTACATTCATATGCTTCTTAGTACTGTCTTATCTCGTTATCTATATGTGTGTTTGCTCCATATATGTGTTATTTATCCACTATATTGTTTATTGTTTCTCTTCTTTTCCACTTCCGGTTTTTGTTGCACTCATTTCGTTGTTCTTTTTTATTCCCAGATTTTCATTAGATAGGTTTATGTTCCACATGTAATCGTCCATTTGTAGTGTTCCTCGAAATTCGTCATTCTTGTTGTATTGTTTGCTTGATAAAGGCCTTTTGGTCGAAACGTTGCTGTTTATCGTCACTGTTTCTGTATTTTGTAAAACTATAGTACTTTGTTTTTACGTGTTTAGCTATTTTTCCAAGTTTTACTGCAGTCTCCACCCTTTTTCGATATTGTGTGTTGATATAGAGTGTTGCTATTGAGTGTTGCTATTGATATCAGTGTTGCTATTGAGTGTTGCTATTGAGTGTTGTCAGTGTTGCTATTGAGTGTTGTCAGTGTTGCTATAAAGTGTTGTCAGTGTTGCTATAAAGTGTTGTCAGTGTTGCTATAAAGTGTTGTCAGTGTTGCTATAAAGTATCGTTAGTGTCATTGACCACTGATGAAAGAACACAATACGTATTACATGTTACTATAAGACTAAAGATATTGTATTCCAAGTATTCCTATTACGTTGCGCATACTCTATTTCATTCATACAATAATGTCGACGTTTACACCTGAACATATTGAGAAGCAACAACCATGTTCAATTTCATCGATTTAAAAAAGCCTTTGATAGTCTACACAGAATCTCCCTGTGGAATATTCTGAGATGCTATGGAATACCAGACAAAATAATAAACATTATAAAGAGCCATTATGACGGTTCATAGCGTGCAGTGCGCACTGATGGTGGCCAAAGCGACTGATTTATGGTTGAACCGGAGTAAAGCAAGGTTGTATTCTATCTCTGCTATTGTTTGGAGTGGCCATTGACTGGGTGATGAGAAAATGTTGCAGGGCGAAACTGGCATCGATTGGGTAGAAAATAGTCAACTAGAAGATTTGGATTTTGCAGATGATATTGCCTTGTTAAGTAGAAACAACCAAGATATGCAAAGAAAAACAGACAACTTGTCATCTATAGCATCAAAAGTTGGACTGCAGATAAGCTATGAAAAAACAAATATAATGAAGACACCCATGGCGAGTAATGCAGATATCACACTGGAATCTAAAATGATAAAAATAACAGAGCAGTTCACCTTTTTAAGTAAAACACATAATAACAAAGTACTGTAGTTTTACAAATTACAAAAACAATGACAAAATACAACAACGTTTCAACCAACAAGGCCTTTATCAAGCAAACGAACAATAGGAGTGACAAATTTAAAAAAACATTTGGACGACTACACACAAACGTTTCTAATGAAAAGCTGGGAATAAAAACGAATAACGAAATAAATGTAACATAAAAACACACATAAAAACTAGAAATAGAAAAGAAGAGAAACAATGAAAAATCAAGAAAATATATAACTTGAATACATGCAACATATACCCATATAGATTACAAGGCATGAGAAGAGAAAATACTAATAAGCATAAGAATGTAATACGTTGAGCCCACGTGATCGCAAGGTACCATACAACGAAATCAACCGATTCTCCAGAGCAAATCGAATACGATCATCCTAGGAACATGATCGGATGGCTGTGATCTGGACATCGTGAGCTCCTAAATGGCCAGTATCATTGAAATGGGTGGTTACAGGGGTCACATAGCATTGGCGTATGTCGCGCAAGTGTTGGGCGAATCGGTCACTAGGCCTCTTGCCTGTCTCGCCGATATAAGCCTTGTTACACCGCTTACAGATAATGGCATAGATGAGATTACGGCACTCGCATGTGAAACCATCTTCAATAACAAACGTGGCTAAAGGAAAAGATACAGTACGCGTCTGTATCACATAAGCACACGTTGCAACGCCGACTGCCACACTGGACAGTGCCAAAATGAGTCTGAATATTGGACTTAAGGCGACTGTGTACCAACATATCCTTAAGACTTCTGTCCCGTCTGTAAGCCACCAAAGGATAGTTGGGAAGACTGAACGGGTCTCAGGATCTGACAAGGATAGACAGATGACGGAATAAAACATTTTTCACCAGTGAACTATGGGGTGGAAAGTTAAGATACGTTTTACTCTGTCAGAGTTAGTAGTCCTATGCTGGCTGGTAAGGGCCTGCTGGCGAGTTCTGAACTCGATGCATAGCCGAGACAAGCACCCTCTCCGGTTATAGGCGCCTGCGAAAGAAATCAAGCATCTCGCGAGCTCTCTCAAGAAAATCATCGTCCTCGCTACAAAGGCGACGAAGGCGCAAGAGCTGCGAGAATGGCAAAGAGTCACAACAAGCCCGGTGATGGAAAGAAGTATAAAGGAGAAAACTATGTGCATCAGTAGGCTTGTAATATACTAATGTAGTGATAGTGGATAGACGTATGGTGATAGTAATGTCAAGAAAGTTGACACAAGTAGTGGAGATGTGAAGTAAAACGAATAGAAGGGTTGAAAACATTAATGAAATTTATGAAGCGTGACAAATCGGCTTCAGGCATATCAGTAATGACAATACAGTCATCAATGTATCTGTGATAGACAGACGAAAGGGGACCATCATAGGTAGTCCATACTAGGTGTTCAAAATAACCCATGAACAGACAAGCATAGCTAGGTCCCATTTTAGTACCCATGGCAACCCCACTGATCTGCTCAAAGAATTGGTCATTGAACTGAAAGGAGTTGAGAGTGAGAACTAGTTATGCAAGACGAAGGAGAGCAGAAGTTGACACAGGTGGATTAGTTCGCCTATTGAGAAAGAACTAGAGAGCTTTAAGGCCGTCAGAATGAGGTATAGAGGTGTACAATGAGCACACATCAAGGAGGAAGAGACGGTAGGTTCTCTCGGTAGCAACTCAATGGAAGAAAAGACAGACAAAGCGTGGTTCGTATCTTTCAAAAATGAAGGGAGTATGGCAACTATGGGAATAAGGATACTGTCAAGGAATTCGGAGATGTGTTCCGTAGGGCAAGAGCAAGTAGAAACGATAGGCCTACCAGGATTGTGGAGTTTATGAATTTTGGGAAGCATATAAAAGGTGGGTTTGCCCAAACAACTATCGATCACACAGAGTGATGATGCAACACGTGTGCTGATGTGATACAGACGCGTACTGTATCTTTTCCTTTAGAACGTTTGTTATTGAAGATGGTTTCATATGCGAGTCCCGTAATCTTATCTATGCCATTATCTGTAAGCGATGCAACAAAGCTTATATTGGCGAGACAGACAAGAGGCCTAGTGACCGATTCGCCCAACACTTGCGCGACATACGCCAATGCTATGTGACCCCTGTAGCCACCCATTTCAACGATATCGGCCATTTAGGAGTTCATGATGTCCAGGTCACAGCCATCCGATCATGTTCCTAGGATGATCGCAGTCGATTTGCTCTGGAGAATCGGTTGATTTCGTTGTATGGTACCTTGCGACCACGTGGGCTCAAGGTATTACATTCCTATGCTTCTTAGTACGTTCTCTTCCCATGCCTTGTAATCTATATGGGTATATGTTGCATGTATTCAAGTTATATATTTACTAGATTTTCATTGTTTCTCTTCCGTTCTATTTCTAGTTTAAATGTGTGTTTTTTGTGTTACATTTATTTCGTTTTTATTCCCAGATTTTTGTTTTTATTTCCAGATTTTCATTAGAAACGTTTGTTTTTGGTCGTCCATATGTTTTTAAAAATTTGTCACTCCTGTAGTTTGTTTGCTTGATAAAAGCCTTGTTGGTCGATACGTTGCTGTATTTTGTCATTGTATTTGTAATTTGTAAAACTACAGTACTTTGTGATTACGTGTTTTGCCAATCAAATAGTTTTACTGCAGTCTCATCTATTTTGTCATCTATTTAGGTAGCAATTTTGATTGCACAGGAAATGTTAAAAGAAATTATGATACGAATTGGCAAAGCAACATCAGCTTTTAAAAGTCTAAATAAAATATCTAACTGCAAGTTATACAGTAAAAAAAAAAGAAAATAAATGAAAGGAACCCTTTCATACCTCGTGGTATATAGGTCAATACAGTGTTTGGCCTGTATTTTTCATTGACCATCGGCACACGATGGGTGATGTTGTCACCATCACGCCGGCCGCCTTTACTTTCCCAGAGCATGTTTGGTACCCAGTTGAGGCTGGGTCGACCTGAGAACCGTCGCGATCGGGAAAAATTCCACGTGCACTGCGGAGCTGAACCCAGACCACCAGCCTTGAGAAGCGAGTTCACTAACAACTACGCTACCGCGGCTCTCAAGTTATATAGTATTAAAACTAAATTACGAATTTTCAATTCAAATGTTGTATCAATCCTAACATATGCCAGCGAGAGTTGTAAAATGACTAAAGATATAGAAAGCACGTTGAATGCATTTGAAAATAGATGTCTGCGAAAATTAATGAATATAAAAGGGTGACGATTTCAGAAGAAGTGATGAAATCAGAGAAATGTCTGATCAACCACTAGTAACAACTGTTATAAGAAGAAGAAGATGGAGATATGTTGAGCATACTCTGAGAAGAAATGTCTGGTCAACCACTAGTAACAACTGTTATAAGATGGAGATATGTTGGGCATACTCTGAGAAGAAATGTCTGGTCAACCACTAGTAACAACTGTTATAAGATGGAGATATGTTGGGCATACTCTGAGAAGAAATGTCTGATCAACCACTAGTAATAACTGTTATAAGATGGAGATATGTTGGGCATACTCTGAGAAGAAATGTCTGGTCAACCACTAGTAACAACTGTTATAGATGGAGATATGTTGGGCATACTCTGAGAAGAAATGTCTGATCAACCACTAGTAACAACTGTTATAAGATGGAGATATGTTGGGCATACTCTGAGAAGAAATGTCCGGTCAACCACTAGTAACAACTGTTATAAGATGGAGATATGTTGGGCATACTCTGAGAAGAAATGTCTGGTCAACCACTAGTAACAACTGTTATAGGATGGAGATATGTTGGGCATACTCTGAGAAGAAATGTCTGGTCAACCACTAGTAACAACTGTTATAAGATGGAGATATGTTGGGCATACTCTGAGAAGAAATGTCTGGTCAACCACTAGTAACAACTGTTATAGGATGGAGATATGTTGGGCATACTCTGAGAAGAAATGTCTGGTCAACCACTAGTAACAACTGTTATAAGATGGAGATATGTTGGGCATACTCTGAGAAGAAATGTCTGATCAACCACTAGTAACAACTGTTATAAGATGGAGATATGTTGGGCATACTCTGAGAAGAAATGTCTGGTCAACCACTAGTAACAACTGTTTTAAGAAGGAGAAGATGGAGATATGTTGGGCATACTCTGAGAAGAAATGTCTGATCAACCATTAGTGACAACTGTTATAAGATGGAGAAGATGGAGATTTTGTTCCTTGATAAGAAATGATCAAAGAATATCAAAACAAGCATTGAAATGGGAGGCGAAGGGATCAAGAAAGAGAGGATGACTTAGGAAAACCCTGAAACAAATTTTCAGAGAGAGACGAGAAATATCCGTCTCAATTCTATGGAATAGATTGAACGAGTTGCCCAGAACAGAGCAGTAAGGAGAAAATACGTGCAGGCTCAATGTACCGTATGACGGTACAAGAAAAATATATCTATATATATATATATATATATAAATAAATGCATACCTGTCACAGAGAAATGCACACCTGTCACAGAGAAATGCACACCAGAAAATCTACTTTCCATCACCTGATTGTAGGAACAAGTACACTTAATCATGCATATTGTAACACCAAGAGCTACACTCGCTGATAGGAACATACTAACGATAAGAGCTACACTCGCTGATAGGACAACACTAACACCATATTACTTCCTGTTAATGCCATATTACTTCCTGGTAATGCCATATTACTTCCTGTTAATGCCATATTACTTCCTGGTAATGCCATATTACTTCCTATTAACACCATATTACTTCCTGTTAATGCCATATTACTTCCTGTTAATGCCATATTACTTCCTGTTAATGCCATATTACTTCCTGGTAATGCCATATTACTTCCTATTAACACCATATTACTTCCTGTTAATGCCATATTACTTCCTGTTAATGCCATATTACTTCCTGGTAATGCCATATTACTTCCTATTAACACCATATTACTTCCTATTAACACCATATTACTTCCTGGTAATGCTATATTACTTCCTGTTAATGCCATATTACTTCCTGGTAATGCCATATTACTTCCTGTAACTACCGTACTACTTCGTGTTACTGTGACACTATTTTCTATTAATTTTGTGATTCTCTTTTTCAGATACACACACACTTTATCCAGATGTGACCAGAGAACACCACGTGTGCTTGTGTGCGCGGGTGTGAGTGTATGTGTGCGCGTGTGTGTCGAATGTTACAGCAAGAATTCATGTGAGCTTGTGTGAGACAGAAATAAAAGTGTGTGGCGGTGGCCAAAAGATATTCATCCAACAAATGTATACATTTTCTAACTGTGGAGGTCGTTGATGCTAAACGTGTGGGGCTATCACGGGGCACAGTCAGAGATACCTTCTTGGTCTCCAGTTGTTAGTATCTGGTGTCACTGATCTTAGAAGTCTAGTCAGACCAGAGGAATAGTTGCTATGACAACATTTCTCGCTCTCTTTTTTTTCTCTCTCTCTCTCTCCTTCTCTCTCTCTCTCTCCCCTTCTCTCTCTCTCTTTCTCCATCATGTCTTTGAGTTTCAATGAAAGAACAGAGTTTAAACGCACCACCAGCATTTCTATTTTATCAAATCAATGTTCCAACAGGAGCCAGCATACAAAGAAGAAGAAGAAGCAGAGTAACTAATGATAGTTTCTATAAACAACAGTTATAGTGTGACTATATGTAGAAGAGCCTAGTCTAACACCCAATCTTGGATAATCATGTTCTATATAATACACATACTATTGAAACCGGCCATTAGTTTCCGATACGATTTTACCAATATTAAACTCTATTTTATATTACCACTTCTACTGAGTTATTGTGTTAGCGCATGCTTACGGATATGCTTGGCTATAAACGGGGACCATCATCAGGGCTAGTCCATGTCCCAGTCACTGTTTCACATCTGTAATACGTCTCTCTTCTATCTTCTCTCTCTCTCTCTCTCTCTCTATATATATATATGTATCTATCGATCTATCGCCTTGTATATGTATACATATATATATATGTATCTATCGATCTATCGCCTTGTATATGTATACATATATATATATGTATCTATCGATCTATCGCCTTGTATATGTATACATATATATATATATATGTATCTATCGATCTATCGCCTTGTATATGTATACATATATATATATATGTATCTATCGATCTATCGCCTTGTATATGTATACATATATATATATGTATCTATCGATCTATCGCCTTGTATATGTATACACATATATATACATACTTACAGGGTTTTGCCTGGGCTCTCAAGGGGAGCAAAGAATAGTAACACCGGGGACTACGAGGCATGTCGTAAGAGGCGACTGAGGTAGGGGCCTAGGAAAGCTACTCTAGTAAATAAAAATCATCACAGAAATCGGATGTACTGGCCTACTTGTAGGCGCATAACTGGCACAGCGTATAATCACTCGTAGTCTCATGTCACAAACAAATCACAAAGAGTGGTTAACAAGTGGTCGATATGGAGTGTTTGAAGAAGAGGAAGAAGAGGAAGTGTCAAGCGATCAACTTATGGAAGTTAATATTGCAAGGACTGGAAGAGTGGAGGTGAACACTAATAAAATAATGCATCAAATACAGGTAATATGGCAAGTCATAGAAGGTCGACTATGTTGTTAGTTATAAAACTGATTAGTTATTATGTTAGCTATTTAGTAAGTTATATAGTTAGTTGTATAGTTAGTTAGCTATTTAGTTGGTTATATAGTTAGCTATTTAGTTGGTTTTATAGTTAGATATTTAGTTGGTTATATAGTTAGCTATTTAGTAAGTTATAGAGTTAGTTATTTAGTAAGTTATAGAGTTAGTTATTTAGTTGGTATATAGTTAGTTATTTAGTAAATTATAGAGTAAGTTATAGTCTGTCCATTAATTCGTGAGCACGTTTGAAATTGATTTTCTCGAAAACTACCTGTTGGATCTCAGTGATTTTTGCAAGCAGCCTTAGAATATCCATGACGCTAGAGAAATATTTTTTCTCCAAGAAAATTTGATGTAGTTTGAAATATTTCTTCTTCAGGTTATATTAAAATCAACCTCACCAGATTGTACACAATAGTAACAGATCTACGGTACACAGACGCGTTGTTCTAAAAATACATTATGGTAACATTGAAATATCGTGAGTAAACAACAATTTCACAAATTCCCGTGCACCTAACCCAGTCGACTTTGAAAGCGGAAAGCATATGACGTTATAATTGGGATACCGTTGTATAGTTATAGGTGTATCTCGCTATTTGTATGAAGCTATTGTATCATATTTGTTGGCTTATCAAAACTGACATTGATATCACATTCATAATGAGTCTGAAGTGCACATTTATAACAATGCAGAAGGTTACAGTTTTACTATACCAACACTTCCGTAGGAATCTAAGAAGGTCGTCTATATTGCGATATTCATAACCCTGAGAAACGAGCGCAACTGGCGCTTGGTCTGAATAAAGAATCCTTTTCCCGATGGATTAAACAGGACACAAAGTGCACTAATGTTAAGCAAGGACGGAAAAGAACAATTGACGACTTTGACATAGATATCATAAGACGGGAGCTCTTGAAAATGTTTGCGACAAATCAACTTGTTACTCTCAGGAAACTGAAATTAAAACTGCAATCAGATTGCAGCATAGACATTTCTAAAAGTACTCTATGAAAAATTGTAAGAGCCGCCGGCTTCACCTTCAGAAAACTATAGGCGGCAGGAATATTATTTGTGAAAAGCCACATTTAATTGCTGCCCGAAGTAAATACCTGAGGCAGATCCGTGAGCGGCGGAGGCAAGGCTATGATATTGTATATTTGGACGAATCCTGGGTCAATGCTCACCACACCAATGCTAAAGAATGGCAATCAGTAGACGGTGAACAGAAAGAAAAATACCAAGCAGCAAAGGCCAGCGTATTATACTAACACATGCAGGAAGTAGTGAAGAAGGTCTTGTCCATGACGTTGGACTTATTTTCCAATCAAAAGTACCGACGGTAGGGACTACCACACAGAAATGAATGGACATATTTTCAGGCACTGGATGGAGAAAGATCTACTTCCAATTCTAAACAGACCATCATGCTTGGTAATGGATAATGCATCCTATCACAACGCAGTATCAGCGGAAGACAAAGTACCAACTGCATCAAATACAAAAGATCAAATTAGGACTTGGCTTGCTAAGGAAAATGTCAGCTTCAATGATACATATTTGAAACCCGAGTTGTTGCACCTGGTGAGGATGACAAATAAGACAAAGGTGTTTCATATTGACAAAATCATTGCGGAATACGGCCACACGTCTTTGCGACTACCTCCATATCATGTTCACCTCAATCCGATAGAGCTTGTCTGGGCTAAAGTAAAAGGACAAGTTGCCGAACAGAACAGGACGTTTAAAATGTGTGATGTTGAAGTTCTGACACGTGAGTCCTTCTTAATGATAGACATGCAGTTCTGGAAGACGTGTGTTGAACATGTGCTCCGAGAGGAAGACGAGTACTGGCACCGAGATGGATTACAATTTGTCCAGCCAGTAACAATTATCAACCTCATGGAATCGTCAGATTCGGGATGATGCAAATCATATTTTGATTACAGACTGAGAAATAGCAACGTATACATTTCCATATCCAAATGCGTCTACCATCATACAATTTGTGGTGAAGTTAAGACACCCTGGGGTCTAATGGTTACCGAAGGGGAGGACTAACTGTTGCATATTGTATCCAAGTTCCGATTGCACATAAAGGGCAACACACTTAATTACTTGACCTATCAAGTTAATATGGAGATACACCTATGAATAGAATTGACATGGACAAATTCTAGGGATACTGTAAAATCTAAAATTTGAGCCCCGTATTTGCAATTGTCATAAAAGATCAAAGGAATTCGCCGATGTGCAAAATCCGTAGCATCTATGGACTACTGGTTAGCTTTATTTTAGCGTCATGGATATTCTAAGGCTGCATGCAAAAAATCACTGAGATCCAACAGGTAGTTTTCGAGAAAATCAATTTCAAACGTGCTCACGAATTAATGGACAGACTATAGTTGTTTTACATTGTTAGCTAGCTAGTTAGTTTGCTTGGTAGTTAGTTAGTTGTTTTACATTGTTATCTAAATAGTTTTCGTGATAGTTAGTTAGCTTGTTAGTTAGAATGTTATCTGATTAGTTAGTTTATTAGTTAGTTAGTTTATTAGTTAATTAGTTAGTTAATCAGTTAGTTCATTAGTTTATTAGTTAGTTTATTAGTTAGTTTATTAGTTAGTTTATTAGTTAGTTTATTAGTTAGTTAGTTTATTAGTTAGTTTATTAGTTAGTTTATTAGTTTATTAGTTTATTAGTTAGTTTATTAGTTTATTAGTTTATTAGTTAGATAGTTATTAGTTATTAGTTAGTTTATTAGTTTATTAGTTAGTTTATTAGTTAGATAGTTTATTAGTTTATTAGTTAATTTATTAGTTTATTTGTTTATTAGTTAATTTATTAGTTTATTAGTTAGTTTATTAGTTAGTTAGTTTATTGGTTAGTTTATTAGTTAGTTAGTTTATTGGTTAGTTTATTAGTTAGTTAGTTTATTAGTTAGTTTATTAGTTAGTTTATTACTTAGTTAGTTTATTAGTTAGTTTATTAGTTAGTTTCTTAGTTAGTTTCTTAGTTAGTTAGTTTCTTAGTTTATTAATTAGTTAGTTCTCCACAAGCTAGCACAAGACAAATACAACGACTTCTTACTGTCTTTATGATGATTAGACCAACAGTCAACCCTCATCTACGTTTGATAAACAGTCAACCCTCATCTACGTTTCATTCAGTCAACCCTCCATTCTGTAGTTATCCTCTATCACTCGTGTTGTTTAATATTTACACAGCAAATGTAGCTAAATTCAGCCAACCGGATTGGGTCGGACATTGACATTTGTAGATGATATCTTAATATATAGGACTGGGTCAGATAGACGAGAGATGGTTGACGACATTCAGAAAACATTGCGTACCATCTCGGGTTGGTGTAGAGTCTCGCTCTCAGGTCAATCCTGAAAAAGCGTGTATGTTGTGGTGCTCGTTGAATAATCACATCGTCAAGGCTGACCTACCCTGTGTAATCTTTGATGAACATACCATCGAGCGCAGAGACAGGCTTCGCTATCTTGGAATAACCTTTGATCGTAGTCTATCTTTCAAACACCATATTGAACAGACGATACAACGTTGCAAACGTGGTCTTGCGGCTCTAAAAATTATGGTAGCCGCACACCTTGAGCAGACTACTTGCCCTTTTGTTCGATCGACTGGTTATGTCAGTGGTAGATTACGGACTCGGAATTCTTACGATATCAAGATCACAATGTGAACGACTCGAACGGTTCAGAATGAAGGTATGCGTATAGTCCTGGGCTGCACTAGAGATACCCCCATTGTGAAGATGAGATATATGCTTGGCTTTCTGTCACTACGCTTCCGTCATGCAATCGCCCAAACCAAGGCATATATGCGGGTTACTGCGGATAAGAGACATCCACTTCACAAGAACACTAATGATGTTAAGGGCACGAGAATCAAGCGTGGCATGTCGTGGATGGCCCAGGCTGAGAGAACAATTGACCAGGTGACTACGGCTGCAACCCTACTAAAAGGGGAAGAATGGATCCCAACAGATGGTAGCATAACCAACTATCTCAACGTTATCATTACTCTTGGAAGAGAATGTAGATATTGGGGCAACATGAAAGCTGATCTTGCAGTTAAGCAGCTAATAGAAGATAATGCAAGGGATGATGATGTTGTTGTATATACCGATGGGTCGTTCAACGTGGTGAGAAGTCCGGCTGGGGTTTCTTGGCTAATGCGCATGGTAGGGTTGTTGCAGAGCGAAGTGGGGCATACAGGACAACTACTTCTAGTATGAGGATGGAGGTTGAGGCCGTTACTGCTGCCTCTTCTTCTTCTTCTTTGCGATCGCTTTTTGATGATTATACCGTTAGACGCGTTCTTATGATGAAATCTGTTGTCTGGAGCTCATCTCTAGTGCCATGTAGTTTTGATGATTATACCGTTAGACCAGTTCTTATGATGAAGTCAACTGTCGGGAGCTCATCTTAGTGCCATGTAGTTTGATGATTATGTTGACGCGTTCTTATGATGAAGTTGACTGTTGTCTGGAGCTTATCTCTGGTGCTATGTAGTTTTGATGATTATACCGTTAGACACGTTCTTATGATGAAATCGACTGTTGTCCGGCTCATCTCTGTGCCATGTAGTTTGATGATTATACCGTTAGACGCGTTCTTATGATGAAATCGACTGTAGTCTGGAGCTCATCTCTAGTGCCATGTAGTTTTGATGATTATACCGTTAGACGCGTTCTATGATGAAATCGACTGTTGTCTGGAGCTATCTCTAGTGCCATGTAGTTTGATGATTATACCGTTAGACGCGTTTTTATGATGAAATCGACTGTTGTCTGCTATCTCAGTGCCATGTAGTTTGATGATTTACGTAGAGGCGTTATGATGAAATCGACTGTAGTCTGGGCTCATTCAGTGCCATGTAGTTAATGTAGTTGTGTTGTGCCAGCATTCCTTTCTTGGGAGGACTTACAGGGCAGTCTTGCAGGACATGTTCTGTGGTTTGTTCAGCGGAGCCACAGGGGCACAGAGTGGCTGGGGACAATCGCAGCCTGTGTAGGTGTTTGTTCAGTCTGTTATGACCTATCCTGAGTCGGAAGATGATAGTCTGTCCTTGTCGGTCAAGTGTGTGGTAGTCATCGTTGGATGGTGTAGGTTCTTTTCTAATGTCCATGATAGCTCTTTTTTCAAAGTATGTGATTTCATTATCTATTTGTTCACATTCTGCTCCCTTTTAGCAAGTTTGTCTGCCTTCTCGTTACCTGGCACTCCGCAGTGTGACGGTACCAACTGAAGTGTAACTCTTTTGTTGGTAGAGATCTTGCTGAGCTCTTTTCTCAGGGATGGATGGTTACTCTGTAGGGCTTCCAAAACAGATAGTGCGTCTGTGAAAAATACCACTTGTTGGCAGTCAGAGTTGGAGTTATTGATCATGATTGCGGCCTGTAGTAGTGCTTGAGCCTCTGCGGTGTAGTTTGAACAAAATTTACCAGTTGGCATGTACTTTGTTTCGGTGTGATTGTTGAGATATGTAATATAGATACCAGCCCCTCCGTTCTTAATTGCATCTGTTGCAGATCCATCGGTGTAGACGTGGATCCATGATTGTTTAGGGTAGTTTTCTTGGATCATGCACATAGTGGCTGTTCTCTTTTGCAGGTCATTGTGTATTTCTCCAGTTGTGATTCCACTAATTGTTGTTATGATTTTTGCTGTATCGCTAACTTGTTCCCAGGGAACAGGGTAGAGATTAGGTATCAGCGGTGTTGTGTGCATTGGTAGGTCATCTTGGTAATGTCTTTTAGTCGCTTTCCCGATGGACAAAAATGCTGCGTTTTAGTCGTCCAAGTGCCAGATCATTTAATCTTGCTTTCATTGGATGCAAGGGCATACTGGTGTATTTCTCCATCTGGATCATATTTTGGTTTCCCTTCTGTAAGCCAGGGCTTGTACTCCAGTGGTTTTTGTGCATCTCTGTGATAGGCATAGATTTCATGGCTCCGGTGATGATCCTGAGTGCTTGATTTTGCACTCTGTCCAATGTCTGCAGGTGTGTGTTGGCAGCTGTAGCCCATGCTGTTGAGCCGAACTCTAGGTGAGGTCTGATTGTTCCGCTGTAGACTTTCTTAAGTGTGTGTTCATTAGCTCCCCAGTTGGTACCTGCCAGTTTTCTGAGTATTCCAATTTTTCGTCTGGTCTTTCCTTCTGTGTTTTCTATATGCTTGTTCCATGTGAGTCGTTTATCAAATGTGATCCCTAGATAAGTTGGATTGCTTTCTTCTTGTATTGGGGTGGTTCCTAAGTGTATGTTGGCTGCTTTGTCCCTGGGGAGAGGGAGAACAGTGTTGTGGAGGTTTTGTCTGTGTTGATTGTAACGTACCACTTCTCTGCCCATTCCATAAGTTTATCTGCTGCTCGCTGTATTCTACCGTTGACAGATGTTGTGTGTTCGTCTGCGCACCATAGCACTAAATCATCTGCATATAGCGCTTCACTCAGCTGGCAGATCCTTTACTAGGTCGTTGATAGACAAGAGTTGGAGACATAAGCAGCCTTCACTCCCGCTGCAGATCTTACTAGGTCGTTGATGTAGACAAGGAAGAGAGTTGGAGACATAAAGCATCCTTCACCAGCTCAGATACTTTACTAGGTCGTTGATGTAGACAAGGAAGAGAGTTGGAGACATAAAGCATCCTTCACTCCAGCTGGCAGATACTTTACTAGGTCGTTGATGTAGACAAGGAAGAAAGTTGGAGACATAACTCCTCCCTGGGGTACCCCATGACGCAGTAAGACCTTTTTACTCTGATGTCCACTGCTGCCCTCCATTTGTTCTCTGACTTCTTTTACTGGGGCAGTTGTTGTATCTGACTCTCAGTCGATGCTTCACAAGATCCAGAAGGGCAGGTTTCGGTATGAGTGGATGTCGTCTATAGAAGTTTCTAACCTCCAGAGGCTTACGTGGATATACTGTCCTGGGCATGTGGGTGTTTACGGTAAAGAGAGAGCGGACAGGCTTACATCAACAGCATCGATTGTTGGGGAGTTGAGGATGAATAAGGGGGATATTCTTCGGTCTATTCGCGACTGTCTGTTGGATGAGGACACTAAATCGATGTTTCAGTTTCAGTTTGAAATATCTTCATTGCACTCCAGACATGTCCATAGATGGTCCCATCTCCTTCGCAATATCTCCAACAGCGTCCAGCGACTGATTTATGAGCCTACTCATGTACCTGTTATGCTTTCTTTTCTTGCTACTCCAATCTTCAAACCCAGCTCCTGCAATCTAGTAGTTGACGTGGATGTTGAATCGATCAAGCGATTTAGGCAGTTTGGAGTTACCCGTTGTACAAGTCGAACTGGATGCCTGAGAGGCAGTGAGAGATGTTTTTAATCAGCGAGCCACGGGAACCATCAGTATGCATACTCTTCGATATCCGTTAGGGGAGACTGAGCACCCATGGGTCTGCCCGGAGTGCAATGACGTCAGTTTAGTAACCAATAACCAATACAATATCTTTGATTGCACTCTCTACTGTAGTTAAAATAGCCTGCTAGTGCGCACGATTGCGCACTGTAATCATATGACATTGTGACGCTATACAAGAACAGCTGTGTCCTCAGACAATGCCTGGAGCTAACAAGTTGATGGAGTCTTGTTTCATCCATCGGCATAATTATCGTCTCGGCAGAAATGTTTGGAGATGCAACTGTGCTTCGTGATGTAGAGATATTTGTTGAGGCAGTCACATACACACGGTAATCTAGATACTAGTGTCTATATGGCTTGTCATCTAGGAAGAGAAATGTTTAGAGGCCCTAGCAATAGTCTTGATATCGCAGACATTGAGGCTTGCACGGGCAGCGAAACAGAATCTCTCAATGGAGACTCCGAGTTAGATAAAGCATTAGCCATCGCTGTAGGAAGAGTAGTAGAGTCTCATCTCACAGGGACAACCTCTCCATCATCATCACGAGGTTAGTAGTTTGACATATTTCATCTGATTAAATATTAACAGCAATTGTTAGAAGCTCATGTTTGTATAATAAGTGGTAGTAGTAGTAGTAGTACTGGTAGTAGTGGTAGTAGTAGTGATGATGGTAGTAGTAGTAGTGATAGTAGTAGTAGTAGTGGTAGTAGTAGTAGTAGTAATAGTGGTAGTGGTAGTAGTAGTAATAGTGGTAGTGGTAGTAGTAGTAATAGTGGTGGTAGTGGTAGTAGTAGTAATAGTGGTGGTAGTAGTAGTAGTAGTAGTAGTAGTGGTAGTAGTGTTAGTAGTAGTAGTAATAGTGGTAGTGGTGTAGTAGTAATAGTGGTGGTAGTAGTAGTAATAGTGTATGGTAGTATAGTAATAGTGGTATGGTAGTAGTAGTAATAGTGGTAGTGGTAGTAGTAGTAATAGTGGTAGTGGTAGTAGTAGTAATAGTGGTAGTGGTAGTATAGTATAGTAGTAAGAGTGCTTGTTGAGATCATTGTATAAGTATTAGTAATAATATATTTGTCATGATGTGATCTAATGGTAGCATTGCTGCTATCATCATTTCACTTGTGTAGTAACACTAATAGTCAGTATAATCTTATTGTATAGTTTTCTCTTCGATTTGTCTACTGTAATGTACATGTGTATACTGTTGATATTTGAAGTAGTTCTGTCAACTAGTTTAATCAACAATAGCCAAGATTATATATATGTATATATATATCTGAACGAAAATAGAAGTTAAGTCAAGGTTTATGTGAAGAATATAATGACTGTCTTGTGTTGTCTCCAGGTTTCATGTCTGTCATTGTAAATCGAAATAGTAATAACACAGTCGAGATGTCAATGATGGCATACGATGATGACAGTGATGGTAATAAAGATGATAACAGTGATGTTAATGATGATTGTTACGAAGATGAGATTGAAGATGGTTTGCTTCCAGAGTTTCAAGACATTGAGAACAATCTCAATAGTCCAACCTGTGAACAGCCAACTGTTGAGGACGTCTCTGCTGGTCACACCAGCCAACAGCAGCTGAATTATGTGACATCAGAAGATCTCAATACAGATTTCAACGTTAATAACGAACATGAATCTAGTAATGATAACAACAATCCAGATCACCAGAATAGCTCCCATGGTAGAGCACGTTTGCCTGGTCGACAAGCAGCTAGCACAGCCAGACCTCCTGTAGTAGATTATGGTATTCCCGATGATGCTGTCGACTTTGATGGTGAAGATATTTTCGAAATGGGTGTTGTTTTTGTTCAAGGATCTGTAGTGGATCAAAATGTTGTTGTTGCACAAGAGGGAACAGTTTCGCCCCCTGTATTTGGTCCCATTCTTCTAATACCACCGCAAGTACTACCAGCTTTACATGATCCATCTACATCGGAAGTTGCTACCCATGTTGAAAGTGTGGAAGCTCAGCGACTGAATGAGCCTGCTACTGTCCAGCTTGTGGGCGGACAGAGTGTGCCCTCAGTAAGTGTGGAGGCTCAGCAAATGAGCGAGTCAGTTAATGCCCAGCTTGCTGACGGACAGAGCGTGCCAACAGAAGGAGTCGTGCTGAAGAGCTCAGCAGAACGGGCAGGTGCAACAGAAGTAGCTCAAGGCAGTCAGTTAATGTCCAGCTTGCTGACGGACAGAGCGTGCCAACAGAAAGTGTGGAGGCTCAGCGACTGAATGAGTCTGCTACTGTCCAACTTGTGGACGGCCAGAGCGTACCCTCAATTGTAATACACCCACATAATCCCACCGGAAATGACTCAGCGTTTGATGATATTAGAGGACAAAGCGATTCGGAATTGGATGCCACGGAATCTAGGTCGGATGACAGCAGAATGCCAGTCGTACAAATGGACGCTGTGACAGTGCTCACGTACAACTCAACCTCGTTTACAATTAATTTAAGTCAGACAGGACCAGGACATCAAATATTGACAAATGATGATACAACAGCTGAGAGTTTTGACGCTTGTTCTCTCAGTGGTCAAGATGAGATTCGGCAGACATCTTGTCACAAAAATGATATGGCACTTCCTCCGTCTTCCCAGCAGGGCAATAAAGATATTGTCAATGTCAGAATAATTTCACAACCAGCCGTCTGCTCTGGACACTGTATGGACGTGGCACACTGTGCATTCGCTACAGATACAAGTCCAGAGAGGACAAATATTGTACAAGTTAAACAATACTGTCAGATTAGTTTAAGTCCAGAATATACTCACGATAACGTTCTTGATGACCAGGAGATGCTTGCATCAGCAGAAAATGATTTCACAAGTTTACCATCTAAAGACTATATCATGTCGCCACAGAAAGAGAGAACAGATCAGGACGCAGATGCCTTGTTGGAGCAAGTCATTAGTGGTCAGGAGATCAAACTTGGGCCCTAACTGTGCTGCTGACTATGTTGGTAGCAACGCTTGCCCAGATGTTGACAACAGTTGTCTTCATACCTTGAGTGAGGGACCAGAATCCAGCAACATGGAGACGTCTCCATGCGTCACCAACAACAGAAGTGATGCTCTCATGGGTACAACTAGTGAACAAACAACGGAACAACAAACAGACTGGAGAAATGAAGCCCGATTAGAAGAAGAATCTGTAGCAAAATGTGCTGGTGGCTCTGTCAGTGGTAGATATCGTGACTTGAGCAGAGAGTACTGTGACGGGGACTTGAGTAGTCACAGCGTGGCCATGCGAGTAGTTGCTAATGCAGACATACACGAAACATCAGAAATGTCTAGTGAAGACACATCTGCAAGCGCGGTCATGTTGAGCTCAAGTGTATCAAGTCTAGAACGGGATACACAAGCCAACGCTAGAGACTCAATCCAAGATCATCAAACAGAACAGGCCGTGATATTTTCTTGTCAAGCTCAGAGTATAATAAGCACAGATGACCAAAAGAAAGACACATTAAACTTAGCGATAACATTTCCTGATGTTGTTATCAAGGGAGATGTAGACGATATCAACGTTATATCCACGCGGGAATTGACCAGAGATATCAATGAAAAGTTACAGACCGAGATTAGAAATATCTGTTCTTGTGACTTGATTTGTTCAGAGTGTCATCAAGATTCTCAGATCAATAGAGACATCAGAGATGTTGCTTCCACACAAGAAAATGTCGATCAGTTAATTTTAGTCAGCGACACCGTTAGTATAATTGCTGAACGGGACGTCTCTACATACAATTGTGTGGTTGCTAAGCGCTAACATGGCTGCACATAGCTGTGTGTTTGCTAGCAACATGGCTGCACTTAATTTTAAGACAGCACAAAATTGTGAGATCGCTAGCAATATTGCTACACTGAACTGTGATGACGGAAGCAACATGGCAGCACACAACCGTAAGGCTACAAGCAACATGGCTGCACTCAACGGTGAGTCTTCTAGCCTTATTTCTACACTCAACCGTGAGGCTGTTGATGACACAGTTTCACTTTCCTATGACGCCGCTAGTGACGCAGCTAGTGACACAGCTAGTGACTCTGCTACACTGATATGTGAGACTGTTCACGACACAACTTCTTGACCATTTGTTGCTGCTGTCCAGGACAACAGGCTGACCTATGTTGCTGCTGTCCAGGACAACAAACGGCCCTATGTTACTGCTGTCCAGGACGACAGGCTACCCTTAGATGCTGGTAGCGACACTATCAACAATGACATGCTTCAATGTAACATCACAGCTACCGAGTGTAAGCTACGCTGTGTGACCGATAGTGTCATTGGCTGGCTGTCTTGTGAGAGGGACACTTGTAGACTGACAAGTGAAGCTGACACATGTATTCTGTCAGGTGAGAATGACCCCTGTAGGCTGCCAGATGAGAATGACACCTGTAGGCTGCTAAGGAATGAGAATGGCACCTGTAGGCTGCTAGATGAGAATGACACATGTAGGCTACCAGGTGAGAATGACACACCACATAGACTGCCAGGTGAGAATGACACCTGCAGGCTGCCAGGTGAGAATGACACATGTAGACTGCCAGGTGAAACTGATAATTACGTTGAACATTTACTAAAGTTGCCGCCGCTGCCGCCACCGACAGTCGTAGAGTTGTTGAACAACAATATTCATCAAGAAACACACATCAAGATGGCTGTCGAGAAAAGTAGGTCAAACTGTGACCTATTAGTTACAGCTAAAGAAGATGATACCAACAAACATATTATATTTCCGACCTCTAACCTTGATACAGAAACTAGGACAATGTCGTCACCAACGGTTCTTGTCGAGGTAGATACAGCATATCGATCTACCAATGTCGGTATGAACTTGAATATGATATGCAAACACACCGTCCACACAGACATCAACATGTCATACTCACCAACTAGAGGTCATCATTATAGAGGCACTGCAGGGACGTCTTCACCACGAGATTATCAGAACAGTGCACAGCTAGTACCTTCACCACGAGATTATAAGAACAGTGCACAGCTAGTACCTTCACCACGAGATTATCAGAACAGTGCACAGCTAGTACCTTCATCACGAGATTATCAGAACAGTGCACAGCTAGTACCTTCACCACGAGATTATCAGAACAGTGCACAGCTAGTACCTTCACCACGAGATTATCAGAATAGTGCACAGCTAGTACCTTCACCACGAGATTATCAGAACAGTGCACAGCTAGTACCTTCACCACGAGATTGTCAGAACAGTGCACAGCTAGTACCTTCACCACGAGATTATCAGAACAGTGCACAGCTAGTTATTCACCACGAGATTGTCAGAACAGTGCACAGCTTGTACTGTCACCACGAGATTGTCAAACAGTGCACAGGCAATGTATCTCCCACGACATTGCAGAACAGTGCACAGCTAGTACCTTCACCACGAGATTGTCAGAACAGTGCACAGCTAGTATCTTCCCCACGAGATTGTCAGAACAGTGCACAGCTAGTACCTTCACCACGAGATTGTCAGAACAGTGCACAGCTGTATCTTCCCACGAGATTGTCAGAACAGTGCACAGCTAGTATCTTCTCCACGAGATTGTCAGAACAGTGCACAGCTTGTATCTTCACCACGAGATTGTCAGAACAGTGCACAGGCAAGTTCTTCACCACGAGATTGACAGAACAGTGCACAGTTAGTACCTTCACCACGAGATTTCCAGAACAGTGCACAGCTAGTACCTTCACCACGAGATTGTAAGAACAGTGCACAGCTAGTATCTTCACCACGAGATTGTCAGAACAGTGCACAGGCAATGTCTTCAACACAAGATTGCCAGAACAGTGTACAGCTAGTATCTTCACCAACAGGTGCCACAACCATAATGTCACCAAAAGCTGCAGATTGCCGTAGACCTACCATGTTACTACCATCGTCTGAAGATTGTGACAATAGAATAATAAGGATATCTCCGGATGTCATTAACAGCAACAACAAGATGATAGATTTATCTGAAGAGATGAACATAAATAATGATAGTTATCTTGCACTGCAGAACCATCAAGTGGACATATCTTTGATAGCTTCACCGCCGTTTGAACAATCAGGGACTGATCAGGTATCTGCAGGTGATCAATGTTTCAGTCAAGTACTCACCTTACCACTGATAGAAGCAGAAGGTGAACAGTCGACGCCAAGCGAAGAATTGAGTAATGATAACAGTCTGAGTACGAGTCTGTCACTCGTGTGCTGTCAGGACAGAAGAAGTGATGGCCACGAATCTTTGCAGAGCACTCCAATGTATAATAGTTATAAGCAGAACTTTCGATCTAATGCGTGTAGCGAGTTAGCTAATTCAAAGATCATGACTCGACCAACAGTTGAACTTGAGCTGACAGATAGCATGCGCTGTCAGGACTTCAGTCAGGTATACCAATCAGGTGCTGATCGCTTGAAAGTGGAGGACACCATCAGTGGAAATGAAGTGGAGGTGGCCGCTACTGGAAATAAAGTGGAGGTGGTCACCAGTGGAAATGACGAACTCCTAAATATCGTTAAGAGCAATTACCTTCAATATGATCATATACATGAGAATCATGGCAGAAGTCATGACAACCAGACAGACGCTGATTTGTTGCTTGTTGCTAGGGATATGTTTTCTTCTTGGGAGACTGAAGACAAGGAAGATCAGATAAACGACATTGATTCTGATATTGAATGTCAAGCTGACTGTTCTCAACATGAAACATTCATTAGCGACAACAAAATTCTCAGTTGCAATATGTTGTCAACAAACGGTGACTTGGAGCAGGAGATTATTCAAGACGATCACATTCTCAGTTGTTATCTCAACGATAATGATGCACACAGATTTGATATGTTAGCTGGACAAGCAAGCGAACTTGAACATTTATGTCACAGTTCAAATCTCAGTTTAGATTCGACTACAACTTGTCGAGAGCATACCATAAGCAAAATACGAAATGCAGAAATGAGTGAATTGTGCCAGCAGGTAGAGATGCACAGAGATGGCGACATGTATGATTGTAACCCAGTGAATGTTCAGCAACCAAACTCTGACAATATAAACTACCAACTTGTCTTACACACTAATCTAGAAGCAGCAACAACAACAACAGCAACAACAGCAACACATGTTAGTTCAACTTTATCTTATGATGAAGCAGAAGGCGTATCATGTCTGACCAACTACATGACAGCCTCCAGTGAGGAAGACGTAGCGTTGTCTGTATTGACCAGAGAGGCCACCAACTGTGCACAACTGAGTGACCGATGTGACGGAGACACATTCATTGATGTAGAACCGTCTGACATTTGGTCAACATCATGTGTCAACATACAAGAAACACACCATCACGCCGTCCTAGCTAACCATGTTGAATCTACATACAACCAAAATACACATGAGCAGTCGTCAGTAAACAGTGCAACTAATTGCACAGCTGCGAAAGTGCCAATTGCCCCAGCTGCAGTAAAGTGCGCCTAATTGTACACAGTTGTCAGTACAAAGTGCAACTAATTGCACACAGTTGCCAGTAAACAGCACATCTAAGTGCACGCATTTGTCAGAGTGCATTCCTACTACACCGATGCTAACCCCAGAGTGTAGTTCTACCCCGCTCACACAGACTGGAATCCATATATTGAACAACGTATTATGTGATCAAGATACCAATGCTAAAGACTTGCAGGCTACATATGAATTCAACCATTATAACCAAACATCTTCAACTTTGAGAGCGTCAAATTCTGTACAAATGTGTGGTAATAAATCTTCTCGAAGCACCATATCTTGTCTTCAGGAAGAGAACGGATCAGCTGGAGACTATGCGGGACTCAACGTTTGTCCGAAAGCTGTAACGGAAACAGATGAGGTGATGTGGAACAAAATTCTCACAGACTTTGATGATGAAGAACAAGAGGAAATGCTTGGAGGATATTATCCGAACTTTAATCACACTTCATCTGGAGATTTCCACACAGAATTCCATCTTCAAATGAACACAGAAGAAATATCGGAAACTGTTGGGCAACAGATGGACAGTGGAACTGACAAATGTAAATTTGTAACTAGGCCAGCTTTAAGAGCAGCAGAGGGTAGTTCAGTTCAGAGTGTAGAAAGCTCTAGACATGATTTATATCCTGCTGCTCAAGTTATTCTAGATGCTACAAATATGTGGTTAAATAAAATTACTGATATTTGTAATTCTCCGGATTTTTTGACTGGTGATCCAAGTGATAAAGAGCTTCATGATCTTGCTGTCCAGTGCAAATCTGAAATTTTAGCCATATCTCAGCAAACATATCTTCCAGACCGAATTCCCAGCCCGTCGAGATCGTGCACTCCAGCATACAAAGTCAGACGTTTCCATGAGCGAAGTACACACATTGTTAGCCAGACTGCTGACTTGAAATACGATCACTTACAAACGATGAGCTCTGTTGAGGGGGAAATTACACAACTATCAAAGAGTGATAAGACATCAATGTTTAGTCCTAGACCGCCAACTTGTGGACGCAAAACTTCGTTAAGTCAACTTCGACAACGTCGTACTCGAGTGAAAAATCCTGGTCACATTCAACAGAGTGTTGTAGGTCTTGACAACAAGGAAGAAGCTGTCAGAACAAGCACAGATGTATTGTCTATATCACGACTACTACCGAGCAAGTCAGATAGGGATGATGCAACCACTGCTAGGTGCGGTACAATACCTGTATCCAGTGCTAGGTGCGGTACAATACCTGTATCCAGTGCTAGGTGCGGTACCCTACCTATAACCAGTGCTAGGTGTGGTGCCCTACCTATAACCAGTGCTAGGTGTGGTGCCCTACCTGTAACCGGTGATAGGTGCGGTACTCTACCTGTATCCAGTGCTAGATGTGGTAGTCTACCTTTATCCCGTGCTAGATCAGTTGCTAGCAACATATCAAATCAAGAGAAAGAAACTGCAACTATTGCTAAACCAACCAACAATTCACATTCCACGTGTAAACTCAATGTCAGCAGAACTGCTGAAAATATATTATCTGAGCCAAGAACTGTACACAAGGAGGAACCACCAAATACACAAATAATCAAAGAAAGTCAACTTCTGGAAGGACAAGTGAAATATAACCACAATTCGCAGAAGATAACTGCAGAAACAACTAAAGCTAGCAGTGAGAAATTGATGTTGAAGAGAAGATCAACCCGATACAATAATGATGAACCAAAAATCAGATCACAAGATTTGAATGAGATTTCTAAACAAAAGTCTGGCGAGTCACATCTGATAGCGGCATTCAGTGTTACATCAGGGGGAGGCAGGACGCCACAACCAAGTGCTGTCCAGTCTCCAGAAGTACCATCTCACGAGTGTCCAAACATTGACGTGGACATGGATGTGAGAGCATTGACTATTCCTGTCCAACGTACAGCGTGTGCTCGTGATAGTAGTCACACAGACAAGGTCAACAAGATCAAGGTCAGGCCAAAAATAAATCTTCACTTAAAGAGAGCTGGACAGGAAGAAGCACCAGATGGAACTAAGCAAATCAAAACGAAGGCCGCCATGTCTGTAGCACTTGATTCATCCTCCAGTATCCGGAAACCATCAACCAACACGAAAGAGTTATCCACGGCTCATGCTAGTAGTGCTTCTATTGAGCGTAAGTGTAATATATCCCATCTTCATTTATAGTTACTACATTCAATGATCATCACATCTTCATTTATAGTTATTACATTCTATCATAATCACATCTCCATTTATAGTTATTACATTCTATCATTACATCTTCATTTATAGTTATTACATTCTATCATCCCATCTCCATTTATATTTATTAAATTCTATCATCCCATCTCCATTTATAGTTATTATATATATATGGCCCTTTTCATCTTTACAGACGGTCAGTAGGCAAGTGTTTTACTGTGACAACTTCTGAGTTTTCGTTTTCTCTCTTGTCGTTCAGCTCATACATAAGTCTCTTCTCAAAAGACTCTGCGCCCTTCGTAATTTGGCTTTCCACACAACTCTGTCATCAGCTAGTCCCTCCCATGTGCTGGGATCTATAGAAAAGTTTTTCATTGAGGTTTTGCAGACATCTTTATATCTGAGCAGTGGTCTGCCCTGGTGCCTCTTCCTCCGAAAGTTCACAGAACAACATTTGTTTTGGTATGCGATAAGTTTCCATTCTTCTCACATGCCCAACCATCTTAGTCGTCTACTGCTGAGCATGCCCATGATGGAAGGCAGATTTGCACGTTGTAGTACTTCAGAGTTGGTTATCTTGTCGTACCACCTGATGTTCATAATCTTGCGGAGACATCGAAGGTGAAAGATGTTAAGTCTCCTCTCGTGTCTTGAGTAGGCTGTCCATGTTTCTGAGCCATATAGTAAAGAACTAATTACACAGGCTCGATATATTTGAGTTTTCGTCTGCAATGTCAATTTTTTGTTGTCCCACGCTCGCTTTGATAGTTTGTCGAATGTAGTAGCGCACTCCTATACGAGCGTTGATTTCTTCATCAAGAGAAAGGCTGGCAGTGACCGTGGACCCAAGATAGCAGAATTTTTGCACTGGTGTTAGATGGTTACCATTTAAAGTGATATTTGATGTCTTACCTCCTGACATAATACAACTGTTTTGGAGACACTTATTGTCAGAGAAAGAGGTCGCATGCCTTTGACAAATTATTAATTAGACATTGCAGTGTAGTCTCACTGTGGGCGACTAAGGCAGCATCGTCAGCGAAAAGGAGGTCCTTGAGAAGTATTTCCGTCGTTTTTGTCTTGGCTCTTAAGCGAGCCAAGTTAAAAGTGAACCATCAGATCTAGTGCGGATGAAAACATCACCATCAGCGTCCCCTAAGGCGTGGTTCAAAGGACTGCGAAGAAGATACCAAAGAGAGTGGGGACAAGGACACAGCCCTGCTTGACTCCACTCTTAACCTCAAAACTATCAGATGTGCTGCCATCGAACTGTATGCTGGCTTTCATGCCCTCATGGAAGGAAACAATCAATTGGAGCAACTTTGGGGGACAACCAATATACTTCAATATTTTATAAAGACTTGGCCTGCTGACTGTGTCAAATGCCTTAGTCAGATCCACGAAAGCAATACAAAGAGGCTTGCTCTGCTCTCTGCACTTCTCTTGTAGCTGTCGAAGGGTAAATATCATGTCAGTTGTTGACCGTCTAGCTCTGAATCCACATTGTGACTCTGGAAGAACACGCTCCGCCAGTTTCTGTAGTCGTTTTGAAAGGACTAGTGCAAAAGCTTTGCCTGTTACGCTTAGAAGGGAGATGCCTCTGTAGTTGTTACAATCCCCTTATCCCCTTTGTTTTTATAGAGTGTCACTATCTTTGCATCCCTCATGTCCTGAGGAAGTGTTCCTCTCTCCAGCACTGAATAAGGAGATTGTAGAGGTGGGGCAGCAGGACATCCCTATTGTATTTGAGGACTTCTGCAGGAATGTTGTCTAGTCCTGATGCCTTGCCATTTGAAAGTTTGTTGATTGCTTCGGATAGTTATTACATTCTATCATAATCACATCTCCATTTATAGTTATTACATTCTATCATTACATCTCCATTTATAGCTATTACATTCTAATATTACATCTCCATTTATAGTTATTACATTCTAATATCCCATCTCCATTTATAGTTATTACATTCTAACATCACATCTTCATTTATATCGATTATCGTTCAACTTTCAGCTCTAAAAGTGAAATCAAGTGGGAAAACCAAATTATACAAGGTAATTATATTCAAGATTGGAAGGTCAAAAGTTAGCGAGACAGAAATAGCAACCAATAGTTACACAACATGAAAGTTGACATTTGATGAGAAATTTGATAACTAGTAAATATTAGATTATTTATTTGTATAACTTGTATTAACTATACATACCTTGTATTAACTATATATAACTTGTATTAACTATATATAACTTGTATTAACTATACATACCTTGTATTAACTATACATACTTTGTATTAACTATACATACCTTGTATTAACTCCTGTATGACTTGGCTCTAGATGCTGACTATGCAAGAGTTTGAGCAGATACAGAAAGACAAACAAATGTGCCAAGGGTTCGTATCATACAGCAGCAAGCCTCGTTCAACAGTCACATCGATAGTAAATATCTGATAAGTTAAGGAAATTGTAAGTTCTTGACTTATTTCTCATTTGTAAAATATTTTATTCTTTCTCATTTCTCCTTCATTTTGCAACTATTTTATTCTCTCATTACTCCTTCATTTGGCAAACTATGCAATTCTCTCATTCCTCCTTCATTGCAAGCATGTTATTCTCTCATTCCTCCTTCATTGCAACATTTTATTCTCATTCCTCCTTCATTTGCAACATGTATTCTCTATTCCTCCTCATTTGCAACATTTATTCTCTCATTCTCCTTCATTTGCAACATGTTATTCTCTCATTCCTCCTTCATTTGCAACATTTTATTCTCTCATTCCTCCTTCATTTGCAACATGTTATTCTCTCATTCCTCCTTCATTTGCAACATGTTATTCTCTCATTCCTCCTTCATTTGCAACATTTTATTATTCACAGATAGCCCCCTGCCCTCTTCTAGAAATTTCATTATTCACGGACCCCCTTTTCCTACTAGAGATTGTCACAGTTAAGGCCCGAAATAATAAAATATGAAATGACAGGTTTCAGCAACATGATAATATGACAGGTTTCAGCAACAGATAATATGACAGGTTTCCAGCAACAGATAATATGAAGGTTCAGCAGATAAAAGAGGTTTCAGCAGCAGATAACATGACAGTAAATAGTTCAGGGGACAACAGATGACGTAAGCAGCAGGTACTAATAGAAAACAAATGATATGATAGAACATACTTTCTGATAGAACATACTTGTCTGATAGAACATACTCTCTGATAGAACATACTCTCTGATAGAACATACTCTCTGATAGAACATACTCTCTGATAGAACATACTCTCTGATAGAACATACTCTCTGATAGAAAATACTCTCTGATAGAACATACTCTCTGATAGAACATACTATCTGATAGAACATACTCTCTGATAGAACTATGATAGAACATACTCTCTGATAGAACATATGATAGAACATACTCTCTGATAGAACATACTCTATCTGATAGAACATGATTAGAACATGATAGAACATAATTCTGATAGAACATGATAGAACATGATAGAACATGATCGAGAACATGATAACATAAGAACTATAGAACATATTCTCTGATAGAACATGATAGAACATATTGAACATGATAGAACATGATAGAACATACTTGATGAACATGATAGAACATGATAGAACATGATAGAACATAGATAGAATACCTTGATAGAACATATTGATAGAACATATATAGAACATTTCTGATAGAAATACGATAGAACATACTCATAGAACCTGATAGAACATACGATAGAACATAATAGAACTATATAGAACATATGATAGAACATATATAGAACATGATAGAACTCTCGATAGAACATACTGATAAATGTTTCTCATGCTGCTTTATTGAACTACTTCATAGAACATATAGATGACACTTCGATGAGAACAATGATAGAACAAATTGATAGAACATATGATAGAACATATTTCGATAGAAATTTGATAGAACATACATTAAATTTTCATCTCTGATGAATATTTCTGATGACATCTCTCTATAGAAATACGATGAACAACTCCTGATAGAACAACCTATAAACATACTCTGATAGCCCCTGGAAAAACATATTCCTGGGGAGAAAACTCTGAAGTAGAACATACCCTGAGAGAAAAAGCTCATAGCAATTCTGATAGAACATACTTTCTGATAGAACATACTCTCTGATAGAACATACTTTCTGATAGAACATATTCTCTGATAGAACATACTCTCTGATAGAACATACTCTCTGATAGAACATACTTTCTGATAGAACATACTCTCTGATAGAACATACTTTCTGATAGAACATACTTTCTGATAGAACATACTTTCTGATAGAACATACTCTCTGATAGAACATACTTTCTGATAGAACATACTCTCTGATAGAACATACTTTCTGATAGAACATACTCTCTGATAGAACATACTTTCTGATAGAACATACTCTCTGATAGAACATACTTTCTGATAGAACATACTTTCTGATAGAACATACTCTCTGATAGAACATACTTTCTGATAGAACATATTAGAACATTATAGAACATAATTGAACATGATAGAACATAATAGAACATGATAGAACATGATTGAACATGATAGAACATGATAGAACATAAAAGAACATGATAGAACGTAATAGAACATGATATAATAAAATAGAACATAATAGAACATAATAGAACATAATAGAACATAATAGAACATAAGATCTGATAAAACCAATATTAAATGTTTCTCCATCTGTTTATTGTGACTGTTGTCATCTAACAAATAGATGTATCCGACTTCGACGTGAGAGAACATGATAGAACATGATAGAACATAGGATAGAACATAGGATAGAAATTGATAGAACCAACATTAAATGTTTCTCCATCTGTGTATTGTTACTGTCGTCATCGTCTTAACAAATAGATGTATCCGACGTCGACGTGAGAGAACCAACTATAACTGTCTGGTAGCGCTGGAGAACATCAAGTTCCTGGAGATGTTAAACTACAAGAAGTCAGCGTACGACCGAGATGACCAGCTCAAGGAATTCAAGGTAACATTTACTACTCTGTCTCTCGTTATCATCATCGTTTGTATTATTACAATGCCATCATCGTTATTGGCATTAGCATCTCCACCACAACCGCTACATCCATCGTTTTAATCAGTATTGTAACCAGAATCGTCGACACCACTACCATCATCATCATTAGTACAGCGACAACTAGCGTAGTCAAATACATTAGGTAACCATCATCATCATCATTACTGTTAGAATCACAACTACCATCAAAGTCATCATCGTCATCGTTGTTACAATCACAACTACCATCGATGTCATCAGCATAGTCACCAGAAAAACCATCCTTACCATCACAATCTGCATCATCATCATTACAGTAACTTATAGGATAGTCATCACCACTGAGATATTAGATGTAATGTAACTTGGTAGCAACGCAGTGCCAGTGAGCTAACACTGACAATGACTCTTCAACACTCCACATGATAGTACTGGAAGCAAAATGTTGCACTGTAGTCTGGTAAGGTCTGTGTTAATTGAAGGAAAGCTACTCAATGTATTGGCTAGTATTGTCAGCGCAGCTGCCCATGGCATGAGATTAGGGAACAACAACAGACAAGTCATATCATTCAGTGGCTACGCCTACAGGAGTATCCTGGCGGACGTCCTATCTCTCAGTGGCTACGTCTACAGGAGTATCCTGGCGGACGTCCTATCTCTCAGTGGCTACGCCTACAGGATTATCCTGGCGGGCGTCCTATCTCTCAGTGGCTACGCCTACAGGATTATCCTGGCGGACGTCCTATCTCTCAGTGGCTACGCCTACAGGATTATCCTGGCGGACGTCCTATCTCTCAGTGGCTACGCCTACATGATTATCCTGGCGGACGTCCTATCTCTCAGTGGCTACATCTCCAGGAGTATCTTGGCGGACGTCCTATCTCTCAGTGGCTACATCTCCAGGAGTATCCTGGCGGACGTCCTATCTCTCAGTGGCTACGCCTGCAGGATTATCCTGGCGGACGTCCTATCTCTCAGTGGCTACGCCTACAGGATTATCCTGGCGGACGTCCTATCTCTCAGTGGCTACGTCTCCAGGAGTATCCTGGCGGACGTCCTATCTCTCAGTGGCTACGCCTCAGGAGTATCTGGCGGACGTCCTATCTCTCAGTGGCTACGCCTACAGGATTATCCTGGCGGACGTCCTATCTCTCAGTGGCTACGCCTACAGGATTATCCTGGCGGACGTCCTATCTCTCAGTGGCTACGTCTCCAGGAGTATCCTGGCGGACGTCCTATCTCTCAGTGGCTACGCCTACAGGAGTATCCTGGCGGACGTCCTATCTCTCAGTGGCTACGCCTACAGGAGTATCCTGGCGGACGTCCTATCTCTCAGTGGCTACGCCTACAGGATTATCCTGGCGGACGTCCTATCTCTCAGTGGCTACGTCTCCAGGAGTATCCTGGCGGACGTCCTATCTCTCAGTGGCTACGACTACAGGATTATCCTGGCGGACGTTCAGAAAACGATAAGTGATATAAAAGCCATGCAAGTGCACGAGAGAAAATGGTTGCAGCAATATCACTTACAAACTGTATGTAGGAAAACTCATGTCATCCAAAGTCAAAGTGGTTGGTCGCACCAGAGTTGTCAGTTCTTGGCAAAACTCTGTAAATGACTGATGTGTCCTGAATGCTACCTGGTAAGCACAACATAGATATGTAACAATATAACCAAACTGACTGCTCTCATCAATACGACTGATATAAATATATTTGTCTTGTGTCCATCATTTCTTCTTCTTTGGAGTAAAAATATGGAAGGAAAACTCCGAAATATTTGGGGAAAATAAACACGATATATGTCTGAACATAGTTGTGAATCTGACTTTTCTAGAACTTACTTTTCACCGTGTCAACAAATATTAGCACAGTACTCTCATGCTCTTCAGCTCAGATCATATACAAACTGCAATGAGTGTCTGAGAAGTGATCAGTAAACAGCGAACGACATACAGTGGAAGAAAGAATGAACAGATGTATATTACTGTCAGGTCAGACAAACAAAAAAGCATCACTTGTGGATGAACCTGTGATGTGTGTGTCTTAGATGTCATAGCGACATAACAGGGTGCACAATGTACTCATGTTCTCGAAGTCAACATCACAGCTGACAAGGAATGTCTAACTGGTTTGATAACAACAAAACAACAACATCACCACTGCTACTGCGACCACAATGGCCACCGTCATCCCCAACCACATCATAACGACACCTGATAGGTAATTGGCATTATTAGAATCACAGTTGCTACTAACAAGGCAGTGGAAAAACATATATGTGCTTTTGAATATAAGTGTTACAGAAGATTTCTCCGTATATCATGGACAGAGAAGAGAACAAATAGATCTATCCAGAAAGAAATCAAAATCAAAGAAAACTGACTGATGCTACAAATAGGAAAATTGAAGTAGTTTGGACATGTAAAGAGACACGAAGGGTTGGAGAAGACCATTACGGAAGGAGGCAGCCCGGTAAAGAAGAGAAGAGAAAGACCACGGAGAAGATGGATTCAAGATGTAACACGATTTGAGCAAGACGGTTGCTGGGGCGGAACATCTGGTCTTTTAGAGTGAGAGAAATTCCGAGACTGATTAGTGACAAATTCTGATCAGACAAGCTAGTTTGAGGTGACAAATGTTGTGTTGTTGTAGCTTTTGATGAAATGTGATGTTGTTGTAGCTTTTATGAAATGTGTTTTAAGCTATTTGATGAAATTTGATGTTGTGTTTTGATGAAATGTTGATGTTGTTGTAAGCTTTGATGAAATTTTGATGTTGTTATGCTTGAGAAATGTTGTGTTGTTGTAAGCTGTTTGATGAAATTGTGTTGTAAGTGTTGATGAAATGTTGATGTTGTTAAGCTGTTTGATGAAATGTTGATGTTGTTGTAAGCTATTTGATGAAATATTGATGTTGTTTGTAAGCTTTTGATGAAATGTTGATGTTGTTGTAAGCTGTTTGATGAAATGTTGATGTTGTTGTAAGCTATTTGATGAAATGTTGATGTTGTTGTAGTGTTGTTTGATGAAATGTTGATGTTGTTGTAAGTGTTTGATGAAATATGTTGAGTTGTTGTAAGCTGTTTGATGAAATGTTGATGTTGTTGTAAGCTATTTGATGAAATATTGATGTTGTTGTAAGCTATTTGATGAAATGTTGATGTTGTTGTAAGCTGTTTGAAGAAATTTGTTGTTGTTGTGTAAGCTGTTTGATGAAATGTTGATGTTGTTGTAATGTTTGTACAATGTTGATGTTGTGTAAGTTTTGATATGTTAGCAGTGGTTGATGTTGATAATGATGTTGTTGCTATGTCATAGAAAAATTACCAGAAGATGTTGAAGACAGCAGACACACGAACACTGGCAAGAGCTGAAACTTGTAGATGGTGTTGGGAGAAAACTCGCTACAAGAGTGGGCCATGTCGGTTCAATTCTGCACAAGGTCATGGTCAGTGTGATGTGTCAGTAATGTATCAGTGATGTATTAGTGATGTATCAGCGATGTATTATTGATGTCTTCTACACAGTTTTTGATGAGTCAATCGGACTCAATTTCATAGAGAGGATTGAGCGAGTTAACCAGGATAGAGCGGTATAGGGACATTAATTGCAGGCCCTGTGTAACATATAATGGTAGGAAATGAATATAAACATTTGTTAAAACAGTTTGAAATTCGAGTTGCTGAGGAATGGATGGATGCATCTGACAAGAGTGTCACACATATCTCGTATAATTATTACCTTGACATTTGTTATTACAGATTTATACGGATATCATGTGATATATCATGTGATATGTCATGTGATATATCATGTGATATATGAAGTAGCAAGACTTGCTGTTGGTTCAATGCTAGAAAATGATGGCATGCACTTGGAGAAGCATCAGAAATGATTTCAAGAGATCTTGCTTGCAGTGTACGAGCTACACATATATCTGTGGCTTGTCGGCAGGAATGTCACCTCATCTGTCAAGAGTGTTGAACAAAGCACGAACTCCGTAGCTCCAGCAACAATTCTAGGAACCTCGTGAACAAATTTCAAATGTTACTCGGTCGGGATTGGAGCCCACAACATTCAGAACAAGGACATTCAAACATCTTAACTACTTCTCCATAGAGACTAACAACATTCAAACGTCTTAACTACTTCTCTATAGAGACTAACAACATTCAGAACAAGGACATGCAAACGTCTTAACTACTTCTCTATAGAGACTAACAACATTCAAACGTCTTAACTACTTCTCTATAGAGACTAACAACATTCAAACATCTTAACTACTTCTCTATAGAGACTAACAACATTCAGAACAAGGACATGCAAACGTCTTAACTACTTCTCTATAGAGACTAACAACATTCAGAACAAGGACATGCAAACGTCTTAACTACTTCTCTATAGAGACTAACAACATTCAGAACAAGGACATTCAAACATCTTAACTACTTCTCTATAGAGACTAACAACATTCAGACATCTTAACTACTTCTCTATAGAGACTAACAACATGCAAACGTCTTAACTACTTCTCTATAGAGACTAACAACATTCAGAACAAGGACATTCAAACATCTTAACTACTTCTCTATAGAGACTAACAACATGCAAACATCTTAACTACTTCTCTATAGAGACTAACAACATTCAGAACAAGGACATTCAAACATCTTAACTACTTCTCTATAGAGACTAACAACATGCAAACATCTTAACTACTTCTCATAGGACTAACAAAATGCAAACATCTTAACTACTTCTCTATAGAGACTAACAACATTCAGAACAAGGACATTCAAACGTCTTAACTACTTCTCTATAGAGACTAACAACATTCAGAACAAGGACATTCAAACGTCTTAACTACTTCTCTATAGAGACTAACAACATTCAGACATCTTAACTACTTCTCTATAGAGACTAACAACATGCAAACATCTTAACTACTTCTCTATAGAGACTAACAACATTCAGAACAAGGACATCAAACTTTAACTACTTCTCTATAGAGACTAACAACATTCAGAACAACGACATGCAAACATCTTAACTACTTCTCTATAGAGATCCTCCTCCCATGGGTGGTGTGTGTGTGTGTGGTGGGGGAGGTGTAGTGGTGGGGGGCGAGGTTGGTTGTTAACGGAGAGGTGTGTGAGTGCGTATGGATTGTTTTTAACCGGGGTAATTGTGTGTGTGTGGGGGAGGTGTAATTAATGTTGTGTTATTAATAACAACATAATACAACAACAATGTAACAATTCTTGCAACAATTCACTCAACCATAAAATGTCATGTCCACAGCATAACGTCAGCCGTGTCGTCTACGACCTGGCCTCTACTAGCAATATCAAATGTTTGGTTGCGCGTGCACGTTAACTTGGAGACAAGATGGAGCCTACTAGCTTTTTGCTATACAGTTTGCTGTTCTTGTTACATACAGCCCGTACGCTAGACATCACTCAGCTGTACATCACATACAGCCGTGCAGCTCACCAGTCAGCATACACCGGTGCAGCACATACAGCCGGTGCAGCACATCAGCCGTGCAGCACAACCGGTGCAGCACATACAGCCGGTGCAGCACATACAGCCGGTGCAGCACATACAACCTATACAGCATACACATATGGGAATATTTCGTTCAACAGACTTTTGTTTTTTATTGAACTCGAGTCACGTTCTTCATTTCATTTCTGCATATCAATCAATGTTATGTGTGTGTGTGTGTTCAGTCTTGTGTCTGCACGCTTGTCGATGTTTCTATGCGTATATTCTTGTGTGTGTGTGTGTGTGTGTGTGTGTGTGCGTGCGTCTAAATGTCTGTATTGTTCCATACATATCAGTAGTGATGTACGTTTCAGTTACTTGTAAGTATTTTGAAATATTCATTACATTCGTAACAAATGCTCGTTGCTTCGTGTTCGTTACTTAGTACCTATTGGCTACTAACATCGAACCCACATATAGTTATAAGTTAGTAATAGTAAATCTTCGGGCAGCGGGCAAGGTAAACCTCCACCACAGGAGATGTAAGGCACCTCCTGCCCTCCCAAGTCTACAGGACACCCTTAAGCAAGGTGGAGTACCCAATTAGCCCCCCGTGGAAGCCATGGGAATACATGGTGGATGAGTGAGGGAGCAGTCGAGAGTGTCAATGGTTATTGTCTCAAAACTCACGACGGTGGACAGATAATCTCTGTAATAGAGACAATGGTTACCGTCATGGAACAGTATGGTCACTGCCAGGAAGGTAGACAGAGAATCTCTGTAATAGAGACAATGGTTACCGTCATGGAACAGTATGGTCACTGCCAGGAAGGTAGACAGAGAATCTCTGTAATAGAGACAATGGTTACGGTCATGGAACAGTATGGTCACTGCCAGGAAGGAAAGCAACGACAGACTACCTCCCAAGACAATTCCAAGATACACCTAACAGTACAATGGAATACAAGAAAATATAAATAAGATCAGTTGACCAGGCTAAGAGAATCTTATGATTACACTGGGGAAGATCCCAACATGAGGAATAGTACTAAATATATGGGTGTGAAACATGGACATTTAACAAGGCAAGGGAAAAACATATATGCTCTTTTGAATACAAGTGTTACAGAAGTGTCCTCAGTATATCATGGACAGAGAAGAGAACAAATAGATCTATCCAGAAAGAACTCAAAATCAAAGAAAACTGGCTGATGTTAGAAATAAAAAGGAGAAAATTGAAGTATTTTGAAAATATAAAGAGACACGAAGGGTTGGAGAAGACCATTATGGAAGGAAGGCATCCCGGCATAGAGGAGAAGAGGAAGACCACGAAGAAGATGGATTCAGGATGTAACTGATGATTTGAGCATGACGACTGCAGAGGAGGATATCTGGTCTGTGAGAGAAAGAAGATGGAAGGACTGTTAGGGTGGCAAAGTTCTGCTCAGTACAAGCTACTTGATGATGATGATGATGAGACTGGTAAATCTATACTTTAATAAGTAGAACTACTTCTGTTACCACCTTCTCAAAGTAGACATAAGTGATGAGATTGGTAAATCTATACTTTAATAAGTAGAACTACTTCTGTTACCACATTCTCAAAGTAGACATAAGTGATGAGACTGGTAAATCTATACTTTAATAAGTAGAACTATTTCTGTTACCACCTTCTCAAAGTAGACATATTCATAGTAGACAAAGTAGATAAATGTGATGAGACTAGTAAATCTATACTTTAATTCTCAAGTAGACATAGTGATGAGACTAATAAATTTTACTTAATCCCAAAGTAGACATAAACTATTTCTCAGGAAATGAAAGAAGTGATATAAATGCCAGAATTACATAATTTAAACACAAGACCAACGTGTAGTTTCTCCATCAGAGATAGAAACAGTTGATAAATTTAAGCAGGCTCTTCTTCTTCTCTATTCTTGTGTCGTCACACTGTTACCTGGTCGTTGTCCAGCGTCGTGGTTGTCTGTTTTTTTGTCATGCGCTGTTCTAGTGGCTTGTGTGATTGTTATTTTTGCTCTTTGACAGTATTCTGCTATGCCATCTAACCATCTTTTTCGTGGTCTTCCTCTTACCTTCTCTCCTGATTTTCTGTTGTAGAAGACTCTGTATACAGCTGAGTTTGGATACATTTTTATTAAGTGGCCAAACCACTTCATTCTTTGTTTCTCAATGTAATTCAAGCCATGTTCTGTCCCAAATTTCTTTCTTATACTAACGTTGGTGACTGTCTTTTCTGGTGTTGTTGGTAACTTCATAGTTATTTTTGTTGACTGCGCTTTGGTTATCAACTAAAAATAGTTACAGTTCACTGCGGTCATATTTTGATTGGCTGCTATGAATAGATTTAGGTGAATCTATGTCTACAATGCGTAATACGTAATCAACACATTTTGAGACAAGACTTTGAAGTTTGTGTGTGTGCGTACGCGCGCGCGTGAGTGTGTGTGTGTGCGTGTGCGCGTATGTATGTTGTAGAGTAATCATTTATTAATCATCAAATAATATATAATTTAATATACTGTGTATAATATACAATAATCATATAACATATTTTCGCTATGGCCACATACTTTGACTACAGTCTTCCCTTATATCGATACCAAATATATACAATATTAATAATAATAGCCGCCCATTGTAAGCTATGATAACAACAGTCTCAGACGTATGCTGTTCCACCTCTCTGGTGTGTGCGGAGGTGACTATAGAGTCCAATCCTAGAACATAATCCCTCTTCTACAGGTGGGGCATACATGATCAAAGTTAGACATGTGGGTGTTGTGTGTTTTATCTTCTTCCCGCAGCTCGTTTTCTCTGTGCCTTAACGATTCTCAGCTGCGCGAGCCCCTTTTGTGTTGTTACAGCGTCACATTTGGCGATCTTGCGCAAGGGATTCCCAGCACGTGGTGACTATATCGAAGCATTTCAGAGATACTTTAAGAGTGTCTTTAAAGCGTATTTTTTCTGTCCACCAGCAGAACGTCTGTTCCTTTCAAGCTCCCTATACATCAAGTGTTTTGGAATGCGTTTATCAGGCATCCGAGCAAACGTGACCGACCCATCTCACTTGGGCCTTCTGCAACAACATGTTGAGGCGTGGTAATGCGTACAATACTAACAGAAATACAGACAGAAAAATACCAAATAAAATATCTCATTCTTTCTCTTGTGCTGTTTAAAAACTCGGTTGGGAGAGGGAACATCTGCTCTCAAATCAACTCTTGCTAAACTCGGTTGGGAGAGGGAACATCTGCTCTCAAATCAACTCTTGCTAAACTCGGTTGGGAGAGGGAACATCTGCTCTCAAATCAACTCTTGCTAAACTCGGTTGGCAGAGGGAACATCTGCTCTCAAATCAACTCTTGCTAAACTCGGTTGGGAGAGGGAACATCTGCTCTCAAATCAACTCTTGCTGCCAAGTCTTCCTCTCTTGAGCTATCTCTTTCAGTTCCTTTCTGATTTTCCACACATTTTTTTTCTATCTCTGCTTCCAAATCTCTTCTCCATGTATTTCAGGCTTTTAAAACATTTTTGATTCCCTTGCTGGTTCCAGAAAAGTGCCATTCTTTTTATATCCCTCTTGTGTTTTCTCAAGGTGTGTTCTATTCAGCGCTAGCGTCTTTTCTTCACGTCTTGGTTGACTGGGATCTGCCTTGTTCTCTCCATAAGTTCCTCAATTGTAACCATATCATATCATCTTAGTCCCTCTATTCTGTTCTCTCCATAAGTTCCTCATTTGTGATCCTATCATACCATCTTAGTCCCTCTATTCTGTTCTCTCCATAAGTTCCTCATTTGTGACCCTATCATACCATCTCAGTCCCTCTATTCTGTTCTCTCCATAAGTTCCCCATTTGTGATCCTATCATAAACTAACGAGCAATCTTTGCACACTTGCAGAACAGGTTGGTCTCCAGATCAATTCTGCCAAGACCAAAATTATGGACCTCACGAACTCGACAGACAACATCGTAATAAAGGGCCAAACACTGGAGAAAGTTGAACATTTTACATATTTGGGTAGTAAAGTGTCAAACAACGGAGACACGATGAAAGAAATAAACTCTCGTATTGCTATAGCAGCTAGTGCCTTCACTAAATTAACGAATATCTGGTAATCTCAAGACCTTAGTATATGCACAAAAGTTAAATTATTTAGGTCATGTGTGATTCCTGTACTGACCTACGGTTGTGAAAGTTGGAAATCAACAAAGAAAATTGATAAGAAACTGGACAGCTTTGAGAATAAATGTCTACGAAAATTATTAAAAGTAAAATGGAGTGATTTCATTTCTAACAACACAGTGAGAGATAGAACACACCAACAACCCGTATCAAATATTATAAGGAAACGAAGGTGGAAATATTTAGGTCATGTTCTTAGATCAGACGAAAAGAGACTAAATCGACAAGTCCTTATGTGGTCACCGGTTGGGAAAAGAAAACATGGAAGACCAAAGACCACTCTTCGAAGAACCATACAACAAGAAAGTAAACTATTGGGATGTAAAACCATACAAGATCTCCAACTGCTAGCAAAGAACCGTATCACATGAAGATCTAAAACCTCTGCCCTATTAAAGCCTTTGGCTCGAAAGGAATAAACTAACTAACATACCATCTCAGTCCCTCTATTCTGTTCTCTCCATAAGTTCCTCATTTGTGACCCTATCATACAATCTCAGTCCCTCTATTCTACAAAGACACCGGTTGATGAATATTTGAAATTTATGCGTTAGTATTTTGGTCGTCCTCCATGTTACTGACCCATACAGCAGAACTGTTTTAACTGACCCATACAGTAGAACTGCTTTAACTGACCCATACAGTAGCAGAACTGCTCTAACATTGAAGATTAATACATGTATTCTAATTCTGTTTCTAGATTTGATTTTCTTTAAATTTCACAGATTTCTCAGTTCGATAAAACACATGTTGCTGTCTTGCTTTAGTTTTATTCTGTCTTGTCTGTCTGTTCTTCCCTCTATGTCTTGCTTTAGTTTTATTCTGTCTTGTCCGTTCTTCTCTCTATGTCTTGCTTTAGTTTTATTCTGTCTTGTCTGTCCGTTCTTCCCTCTGTGTCTTGCTTTAGTTTTATTCTGTCTTGTCTGTCCGTTCTTCACTCTATGTCTTGCTTTAGTTTTATTCTGTCTTGTCTGTCCGTTCTTCTCTCTCTGTCTTGCTTTAGTTTTATTCTGTCTTGTCTGTCCGTTCTTCCCTCTGTGTCTTGCTTTAGTTTTATTCTGTCTTGTCTGTCCGTTCTTCACTCTATGTCTTGCTTTAGTTTTATTCTGTCTTGTCTTGCTGTTCTTCCCTCTGTGTCTTGCTTTAGTTTTATTCTGTCTTGTCTGTCCGTTCTTCTCTCTATGTCTTGCTTTAGTTTTATTCTGTCTTGTCTTGCTGTTCTTCCCTCTGTGTCTTGCTTTAGTTTTATTCTGTCTTGTCTTGCTGTTCTTCTCTCTATGTCTTGCTTTAGATTTATTCTGTCTTGTCTGTCTCTAACTATCTCTATGTCTACATTAGAATAAATACATTATATGTCCCATGATAAACTGAAAAAGAAATTACAATTTCAGAAATTTAACTAATAAAAACCAATATGACAAACTGCTCACCAAATATTCAATCACGTGATATGTAACTTGTAGAATATGGTCCACGTTAGGAAGCAAACGATACTAATCTTCTTACTAAAACAAAGTAAGAAACTAATACCTACAGAAGTAACAAGAAGCTACCACATATACAGGTACTCGATCAAAACAAAGTGAGAAACTAATACCTACAGAAGTAACGAGAAGCTACTACTGACTACCTACAGAAGTAACGAGAAGCTACCACATATACAGGTTTAGTTTAGTCGTCGGATCACCATCACTGCACGTCGAACAAATTAGTCCATAAGTGCTCCGATCTCTCCCTCAGTATGTCCATCAGCGTGTGGCGACTAACGACACCAGTTCTTTGTTGGTTTACAATTCTTCTTTGTCTGCCAGCATAGCGTTCTTGTCGAGCTACACCACACTTAACTTTGAGTTCTTGCAGTCTGGTTAGTGTTGTGGATTCACCGCTATTACGTGAATCATGACACGCCTCTCTCCCTTAAGGAATTTATAATATCAGCCTGGTCCATTGCTCGTCCGCTTTGGACAGCAACCATACATGCAAGCCTATCCGCACGTTCATTCCCCCTTACACCTGCATGCCCTGGCACAAAAATAAAACTGATCTTTGTCAGCTGAGACCTCCCTAGCGATTCTATCCAATGTCTCCTAGCCCATCCTGTTTCAATCTTCCTGAGCATACTTATTGAGTCACTGAGAAAACATGCATGGATAAAAGTCTGTGATTCTAGCCAAATCATCGCTTTGGTAACCGCCATGATTTCCATAGTGAGACTGCTAGTAGTCACGGCAAAACCACCACTGTCTTCCTTCACAACATCACCTCCGACCTGAGCAGTGAAAGCCCACGAGCTCCGCACATGTCGAATCACCGAACCATCCGTATAAATGATTACATCATGCTCAGATGCGTTCTCAGAAATTAATGCCTGAACCTCTGCCTCCACAACAAGTGGGTTATGTTGGCTGCATTCTTTATCAAGTTCGATGCATACAGAAAAGGATGTAGCGATTCCTGTTGGCACTGGTATCCATTCTTCACCGGGATCAATATCTTCAATGTACACACCTGTTCAATACAGTCCTCGGCCTGACCCATCCAAGATTTTCCTCTTTTAACCTATTTCCTTTTGTCTCTTTATTTCCAAGTGCAGAGGATGTTGTGTGTCAGCATTGACTCGAAGGTATGCTCGTGCACGGCTCATCAGTATTCTATACTCCATAGTAGGATAGTCAAGGAGATAGCGCATCGCCCTGCACAACGTGTCTTTAGTGCAACCAAGTATAATGCGCATCGCCTCGTTCTGTATTCTTTCCAGTCGTTCTATCTGACTATGACTGAGAGTCAGGATCGCCAGCGCATACTCAAGAACAGAAAGGACCAGACCCTGGTATAAAAGACAAAGATGGCGCTGTTCACAATCCGCCGCAGCCATTACCCTCATCGACAGCAAACCTTTCCTCCCCTTCATTATCACATGAGCTATGTGTTCCGTAAAAGCTAGACTACTATCAAAACGCAGCCCCAGGTATTTCATAGACTGAGACCGCTCCACCACTTCTGAACACAAAACCACAGATGGTGTTGGAGTGTTGACGATGTGGTTGTTTAAAGAGAACCATGTCACCGCTGCTTTTGTGGGGTTGACCAATGCTCCTGCTTCAACGCACCATCTACCTATGCGGTCGAGTTCTGACTGAAGTTCCTCCACAAGCTATTCTCTATCCTTGCCCTGCCGATACACCAACACATCATCTGCATATGACATTGTCCTTCCTCTACCCTTGATCTGCTCTTTTGTGATGCTCACAGTATAGGCATTGAACAACACCGGAGATAATGGTGACCCCTGTGGTAAGCCAGGGTGGATTGTTGTTGGTGATGACTCCCAGACTGCCACATTTAAACACTATCTTTTGCTGGAAGAGGGCCGCAAAGATCCAATTGAGGAGGAATGGGCTGATATTGAGTTCAGTCAGCTGCACCATTAAAAATGCAACGGCACTCTATTATAGGCATCTTCAAGGTCAATTGCAGCAGCACATGTCTCAATGCCGAGTGAAAACCCTCATAGACATCGTAGGCGAACAAGGCTGCGTTACGCCATGTCTCTCTATATGGACGGTACCCTCCAAGGGTGGGTGGAAGGAGACGTAACCTCTCTAGTTGGCAGGATATTTTCCTGGCAATTATTTTCTCCAGCAACTTGCCTATTGTATTCTGCATGGTGATTACCCGATAGCCCTGAATTTTTGTGTGGTCTTTGCCAGGCTTTGGCAGGTATTAGCGTCCATCGCGCGATGGACAACTCGACGGTACTGTTGCTCTCTGGTGCAGGTGACTGAGAGTCCAACTGAAAGAATCCCGACCCAGGTGGGCATACATGATCAAGGTTAGACATGTCTGTTGTTGCTCTGTCTTCGCGCTGCTCGTTTCTCTGCCAGGTACAGGTACCAGGTAGCTGTGCAAACCATTCTTCGTTGATTATTGCAGTCGTAATGCTTTTGTTGTAGATGCCAGCCAGTTCTTCCACTCCCATCAGACAACTCGCCAATGTCACCATATCGTATGCCATCTGGACCAGGTGCACTGTTTTTGCTCTCCGTACAGCATCCTTGATTTCCTCCACCGTCACCAAATCATCTACATCTAATTCCTGGTTCTTACATTTAGCTGCAATGGATTGTCTTTCAGTGTTTCGCCCTACAATGTCTTGCTGGTCACTCTGCTCTAAATAGTGCGCAAACAGAGCCCTACCCTTGTTACATATACAGGTACTCGATTAAAACAAAGTAAGAAACTAATACCTACAGAAGTAACGAGAAGCTACCACATATACAGGTACTCGATCAAAACAAAGTGAGAAACTAATACCTACAGAAGTAACGAGAAGCTACCACATATACAGGTACTCGATCAAAACAAAGTGAGAAACTAATACCTACAGAAGTAACGAGAAGCTACCACATATACAGGTACTCGATCAAAACAAAGTGAGAAACTAATACCTAGAGAAGTAACGAGGAGCTACCACATATACAGGTACTCGATTAAAACAAAGTGAGAAACTAATACCTACAGAAGTAACGAGAAGCTACCACATATACAGGTACTCGATCAAAACAAAGTGAGAAACTAATACCTACAGAAGTAACGAGAAGCTACTACTGACTACCTACAGAAGTAACGAGAAGCTACTACTGACTACCTACAGAAGTAACGAGAAGCTACTACTGACTACCTACAGAAGTAACGAGAAGCTAATACATATACAGGTACTCAAGTAGTGTATTGTCATTTTTCATATTTAATCTTTTAATTTTCCTTCCTCGTGTAATATTGTAATATGCCCATATGTCTACGTCCATATATCGCCCGTTTACTCAGTGTTACAGCAGCATCCACATAGTTTTCTCCAGATCCCCATGGTATCTCCACCCACTTTCGTCTCATCACTCCTGCTTCCTCCTCGTGTCATCCTAATGACGTAGTTTCTGTAATCCGTTGATGGTATTAAATCAGACATGATCACAGGATGTTTGTTCACTGACATGAATATTTACTGTGTAATGCGTTGATGGTATTGACATCAGACACTGATCACAAGAGATGTTTGTTCACTGTCATAGAATATTTACTTGTGTAATGCGTTGATGGTATTGACAGATCAGACACTGATCACAAGAGATGTTTGTTCACTGTCATAGAATATTTACTTGTGTAATGCGTTGATGGTATTGACAGATCAGACACTGATCACAAAAGATGATTGTTCACTGTCTGATCTGTCAACTTCAACATCGTCTATCGCAGAAGATGGGGAGGCACTCGTCGATGACATGTTGGATTTAGTGCTGCTAGGACTTTGCCAAGAATCGTTGTCATGGACAGAAAGAACATTGACAGAATCGTTGTCATGGACAGAGAGAACCTTGACAGAATCGTTGTCATGGACAGAGAGAACATTGACAGAATCAGATATTTCTTCACATTTGTTTCTCATTTCATTAGATATGATTGGACGAGCTGCATCATTAAGTCGGTGCATATCAAAGTCTGTCACTGGACACGTTGAAGACACTGACAAAGCAGGGGCGTTGCTACTGGTTCTGAGTGATGCCTGTAAATAAGAGTGGATGAAATCTTGAGAATAACTCGTTGCCAGGTTTGGAAATGGCGCTGAAAGTCGCGAGCGGTCTTGACAAGTACGTATGACGTCATCTGTAAGATACTGACCGTACTCACGAAATGAACGTATGTTTTTGTTAGGGACAGCAGCTGACATGGAGTTACCAAACATAGCTGTTGGATATAAGAGCGGCGAGTAGTATTGTAAGAGTGTGGGGGAGATGCTTAGATATGTAGGGTAACAATATGGTGAGAACATGATGGGGGCTCTAGGTAAGTTAGAGAAATGATCCATTTCTTCTGTAGACGTCGTATTCAAATGTGACATCAGGGAGGCACTCAGAGACTTCAAGTCTCGTGACATCAGGGAGGCACTCAGAGATTTCATATCGTAAGGTTTCCGTCGTCTCTGAAAGAAAAACAAACAAAAAAATATTCACAACATTATCTAGTTTCATTGTTCATGTTATTAAAAACTAATTATAGAAAGTTCATTTGTGAATTGTGAACACATTGTCAACACATGTTCTGATGTTATATTGTTCACTCCCTCTGCCGTCGCGTCATATTGTTCACTCCCTCTGCTGTCATATTGTTCACTCACTTTGTCATCTGCACAGTTTTGTATACAGGAAGTAATAACAACTGACTATTCCAGATAATAATAATAATAATATAAGTTTATCTCCCTTTGATTAATACTAATACTTTTTTTTTTTTTTTTTCTCTTTCGTCCGCTTTCAACTCAGACGAAGTTTCATTTCTGAAACTGAATTTTGCGTGAAAATCCGTTTTTCCAATTTCTTACATTGGCAGCAGCGTGCACATTGTAAATTACTTTACACTGGCAGCCGTGTGCTCAATGTACTCGTAATTAGTATTCCCTCGCCATACAGGCAGATTTTCTCCGACTTCAGAGGTACTCACGTTATCGTCCTGAGTAAGACCAGGGGACTCGAACAAATGCCGGACAGTAGGTTCGAACCCGAGCTATGAGGCGTCTCACAGCTAGCAGGCCGAGCTACTATCAACTACTCTAGGCAGTCCCCGACTAATACTTGTAACTTTTCCCTACTTTCTCTCTCTCTCTTTCTTTCTCTCTCTCTCTCTTTCTTTCTCTCTCTCTCTCTTTTCAAGTATTGACTTCATTGCACCAGGTTTTGCCTCATATGGCTCGATCCCTCTCCGCACATATGGCACGCCGCCTGCCGAGAGTATTGCACAAAGCACAAACTCCGAAGCTCCATCAACAATCCGAGGTGTCTCTGGAAAAAAAGCACTCGTGAACAGAACGGCGCGGTCAGGATTTGAACCCTCGACCTTCGGAAAGCAAAGTTGAAGGCTTAAGCACTTAGTCACAGTTAACGTTACTCTTGACTATTCATTCACTTCATGTCTAACATGTTTCTCTTGTCTCTTCATTCCTGTTCTCTTGTCTCTTCATTTCTGTTCTCTTGTCTCTTCATTCCTGTTCTCTTGTATCTTCATTCCTGTTCTCCTGTCTCTTCATTCCTGTTCTTCTGTCTCTTCATTCCTGTTCTCTTGTCTCTTCATTCCTGTTCTCCTGTCTTTTCATTCCTGTTCTCTTGTATCTTCATTCCTGTTCTCCTGTCTCTTCATTCCTGTTCTCCTGTCTCTTCATTCCTGTTCTCCTGTCTCTTCATTCCTGTTCTCCTGTCTCTTCATTCCTGTTCTCTTGTCTCTTCATTCCTGTTCTCCTGTCTCTTCATTCCTGTTCTCTTGTATCTTCATTCCTGTTCTTCTGTATCTGCATTCCTGTTCTCTTGTATCTTCATTCCTGTTCTCTTGTTATGTGTTTAGTATGAAATTGAAGCCGTCCCTGTGATTGTCAGTCGACTGTTGAATGTTGATGTGTGTGTGTGTGTGTATATATGTTGTTTTTGTTAATTAAATGTTTTAGTTGTTGCTAAAATCTGAATATGTGTACCAGTGATTTCTCGGATGTGTGTGTGCGTGTGTTTGACTTAGCTGTGTAAATGTATATGTGTATGACTGTATGGGCGTGTATATGTGTATGACTGTATGCGCGTGTATATGTGTATGACTGTATGCGCGTGTATATGTGTATGACTGTATGCGCGTGTATATGTGTATGACTGTATGCGCGTGTATATGTGTATGACTGTATGCGCGTGTATATGTGTATGACTGTATGCGCGTGTATATGTGTATGATAGAACACTCAACACCCACATGTCTAACCATGACCATGTATGGCCCACTTGTGGTAGTGGATTGTGTTTAAGGATTGGACTCTACAGTCGCCTCCGTACACACTAGACAGGCGCAACATGATACGCATGAGGCTGTTGTTATCACCGTGTGCGATGGACCGCTATTAACAAGACTTAGCTGTATGTGTGGTTTTACGTAGTTGTATGTGTACGTGTGCATGTCCAGCAGTGTTGATGCCGTGTTGATGCAGTGTTGATGCAGTGTGCAGTGTTGATGCAGTGTTGATGCAGTGTTGATGCAGTGTTGATGCAGTGTTGATGCAGTGTTGATGCAGTGTTGATGCAGTGTTGATGCAGTGTTGATGCAGTGTTGATGCAGTGTGCAGTGTTGATGCAGTGTTGATGCAGTGTTGATGCCGCTAGTCTGTTAGTAAGCAACTATCATATATCAATAAGAATAGGAAAGACGATGATGTTCAGCATAGTAATCAAATGAAAATTGTGGCATATAGTGTTCGTAGCGCGTTGGACTGCGGGTGACTAGTCCTCTGTGTGTGCGGGTTCACGGGTTTTAATTCCGCGGACTGGCAAAAAAAGCCACGGGGTTCCCCGATTCACGGTGTTCGTGGCACCCAACCGAAGAAGGGTTTCGATTCCATGGCACCGAGCCGGGGAAAACTCAAGTGCTTCTGGATCGGAAAAAAAAAACTTTGGACGTAGCCATTTAACCACAGTAAACGAGTCGTTGATTTTTAAACCACTTATACATTTTTGTAGTTTGCCATTTTCTTTCTGAACGGGGAGGTCCCATTTTTACCTTTTCCTAAAAAAAATTTCCCCCGGGAAAAAATTTTCTTCAAACTTGCCATTGGGGGTTAAACTTGCCCCCCCATGGGGGTTGAACCAGGTACCTTGTGTTTTTTCATCGATCTCACTACGGCAGGCTGACGCTCACAGCATAGCAATGGGTTTCATCTAAATAAGCATACTTGTTCATGTGTGTTTTTGTTTTTTGGTAATTTCCGATATCAGTGAAGACTGCAGTAAAAATATGTAGCAATAGCAGTGAAGACTGCAGTAAAACTATGGCAATGTCAGTGAAGACTGCCCGTAAAACTATATGCAATGGGGAGTGAAGACTGCAGAAAAACTATGTAAAAAGCGAGTGAAGACTGCAGTAAAACTATGTAGCAATGGCGAGTGAACACAGTAAAACTATGTAGCAATAGCCAGTAAGACTGCAGTAAAACTATGTAACAATGGGAAATAGAGACTACAAAATAAAAAATGTAGCAATGGCGAGTGAAGACTCCCGTAAAACTATGTAGCAATGTCAGTGAAGACTGTAAAAAAAAAAAATTTTGTTTAAAGGCAAATGGGGGGGGAGAAAAAATTGAATGGCAGTGAAGACTGCAGTAAAACTATGTAGCAATGGCAGTGAAGACTGCAGTAAAACTATTAGCAATGGCGAGTGAAAACTGCAGTAAAACTTAAAAGTTGTGATGGAAACTCCCCCTAAAACTACATGTAATGGCAGTGAAGACTGGGTCAAACTATGGGGAATGGCGGAAAAAAAGACTGCAGTAAAACTATTAACAATGTCAGTAAGACTGCAGTAAAACTATTTAGCCCAAAGTCAGTAAGACTCGGGAAAACTATTTAGCAATGTCAGTGGGAAATGCAGTAAAAAATGTAAAAGTCAGTGAAGACTGCAGTAAAACTATGTAGCAATGTCAGTGAAGACTGCAGTAAAAAATAATTTGCAATTCAGTAAAAAGCGGGAAAATTATAAACAAAAATTTTAGTAAGACTGCGAATAAAAATGTAATGTCAGTGAAAACTGCGGGAAAACTTTAGCAATTCAAATGGGGGAACCGAGGTAAAACAGCAATGTCGGGGGGACTGCAGTAAAACTATTAGCAATGGCAGTGAAGGTGCAGTTTTAAAAATATGTGGGGGCGAGTAGAAAACTGAAAAATTTTTGTAAATGGGGTGGGACTACAAATAAAACTATTAAAAAGGCAGTGAAGCTGCCAAATAAAACTATGTCAATGGCAGTGAAAACTGCAGTAAAACTATGTAATGGCAGTGAAACTGGTAAAAATATTTGCAATGGCAGTGAAGACTGCAGTAAAACTATTGCAATGGCGAGTGAAGACTGCAGTAAAACTATTTGCAATGGCAGTGAAGACTGCAGTAAAACTACTGAATGGCAGTGAAGACTGTAGTCAAACTTGAATGGCGAGTGGGGGAAATGCAGTAAAACTACAAAAAAATGGCAGTAAAAAAATCAGTCAAACTATGAAACAATGGCAGTGAAGACTGCAGTCAAACTATGTAGCAATGTCAGTGAAGATTCCCCGTAAAACTATTAGCAATGACAGGGGAAAAACTTTGTAAAACTAAAAAAATGGCAGAGTAGAAATTGATAAAACTATTAAACAATGTCAGTGAAGGTTTCAGTAAAAAATTTGCAATGTCAGTGAAGACTGCAGTAAAACTTTAACAATGGCAGTGAAGACTGCAGTAAAACTTTGAATGGCAGGGAGAAAACTCAGTAAAAACTATGTGTGGATGAAGGCCCGTAAAACTTTTGCAATGTCAGTAAAAACTGCAGTAAAAATATTAGCAATGGCAGTAGAAATGCAGTAAAACTATGTAAAAAGGGGAGTGAAGACTGCGGAAAACTATGTAGCAATGGCAGTAAGGGGGGCAGTTTTAAAATTGTAGCAATGGCAGTAAGACTGCAGTAAAACTATGTAAAAGGCAGTGGGGAAATTTTCAAATAAAACTTTTGGGAATGGCAGTAAGGGGGGAGTAAAACTATGTTTCAATGGCATTAAGACTTTCCCCGTAAAACTATGTAGCAATGGCAGTAAGGCTGCAGTAAAACCGTAGCAATGGCAAATGGGAAATGTAGTCAAACTATGTAGAATGGCTAAATGAAATGATAAAACTACATGTAATGGCAGTGAAGACTCAGTCAAACTATTTAAAAAGGGGTGAAGACCCGCCGTCAAACTATGTAGCAATGTCAGTAAAAAAGATTGCAGTAAAAATATTTAACAATAAAAAAAGGAAAACTTTTAGTAAAACCCATTTGCAATGGCAGTGGGGTGCAGTAAAAATATTAGCAATGTCAGTGAAATTTCAGTAAAACTATGTAAAAGTAGTAAAAACTGCAGTAAAATTTGCAATGGGGGTAAGACCGGTAAAACTATGTAGCAATGGCAAAAAGAAGACTGCGAAAAAAGAGCAATGGCGAGTGAAGACTGCAGTAAAACTTTGTAACAATTCAGTGAAACTGCAGTAAAACTGTAGCAATGTCAGTGAAGACTGCAGTAAAATTATGAAGCAATGTCGGGGAAGACTGCGTAAAACTTTGGGAATGTCAGTGGGGAAAGCCGGGAAAACTATGTAGCAATGGCAGTAAAAACTGCAGTAAAAATATTGCAATAGCGAGTGAAGATTGCAGTAAAACTATGTAAACAATGGCGTGGGGGAAATGCAGTAAACCTATATAAAAAGCAGGGGGAAACTGCAGTAAAACTATTGCAATGGCAAATGGGACTCAATAAAACTATGTAGCTTGAGTGAAGACTGCAGTAAAACTATGTTTAAAAATAGCAGGGGAAGACTACAGTAAAATATGTAGCAATGGCAGGAAGGGGGGCGAAAACTAAAGTAACAATGTCAGTGAAGACTGTAGTAAAACTATGTAGCAATGGCAGTAAAAACTGCAGTAAAACTTTTGTAATTTGGAGGAAAACTGCAGTAAAACCCATGTAGCAATGGCGAGTGGGGGAAATGCAGTCCCAAAATATGTCAATGGCAGGGGAAAGACTGCAGTAAAACTATGTAGCAATGGCAGTGAAACGCAGTAAAACTTAAAATGTAAAAAGGCAAATGAAGACTGCAGTCAAACCTAAAATGGCAGTGAAGGGGCTCCCCGTAAAACTATGTAGCAATGTCAGTAAGGGGGGCAGTAAAATAAGCAATGTCAGGGGGGACTGCAGTAAAACTATGGCAATGTCAGTGAAAACTGCGGGAAAAATATTTGCAATGTCAAATGAAGACTGCAGTAAAACTATTAAAACAATGTCAGTGAAAAACTGCAGTAAAATTAAAAAAAAGTCTAGTGAAAACTGCAGTAAAACTATGTAAAAGTCCCGTGGGGAAATGCAGTAAAACCCAAAAATTTGCAATGTCAGTGAAGGCGAGTAAAAATATGTAGCAATGGAGGAAACTGCAGTAAAACTTTTGAATGGCAGTAAGGGGCTGCAGTAAAACTATGTAAAAGGCAGTGAAGACTGCAGTAAAACTATGTAGCAATGGCAGTAAGGAAATGCAATAAAACTATGTAGCAATGGCAGTGAAGACTGCAGTAAAAATTTAGCAATGGCAGTGAAGACTGCCCGTAAAACTATGTAGCAATGGGAGTGAAGACTGCCCCGTAAAACTATTAAACAATGGAGTGAAGACTGCAGTAAAACTATTTGCAATGGCAGTGAAGACTGCCAAATAAAACTTGTAGCAATGGCAGTGAAGACTGCAGTAAAACTACATGTAATGGATGGGGGGCTCCCGTCAAACTATGTAGCAATGGCAGGGGGACTGTGATCAAATTTTTGTAGCAATGGCAAATGAGGCTGCAGTAAAAATCTGAATGGCAGTGAAGACGCGAATCAAACTATGTAGCAATGGCGAAAATGAAGACTGCAGTCAAACTATTTAACAATGTCAGTGAAGATTGCGGGAAAACAACAATGACAGTGAAGACGTTTGTAAAACTATGTAGCAATGGCAGTGAAGATTGCAGTAAAACTATGTAGCAATGTCCCGTGAAAAATTGCAGTAAAACTAAGCAATGTCGGTGACTGCGTAAACTTTTTAGCAATGGCGAGTGAAGACTGGGATTTAAAAATATTAACTGGCAGAGAAAACTGGGGAGTAAAAAATATGTAAAAGGCAAATGAAGATTTCAGTTTAAAAATATTAGCAATGTCCGAGTGAAGACTGCAGTAAAACTATGTAACTTTTGGATGGGGGAAATGCAGTAAAACTAATAGGTTTATGGGGGCTGCAGTAAAACTATGTAAAAGGCAGTGAAGACTGCAGTAAAACTTTTCTAGCAATGGCAGTGAAGGACAAGTAAAACTATTTGCAATGGCAAATAAAAACTGCAATAAAAATATGTAGCAATGGCAAATGAAACTGCAGTAAAACTATGAATGGCAGTGAAGACTGCAGTAAAACTATTTAAAAAGGCAGTGAAGACTGCAGTAAAACTACCTTAGCAATGGGGAGTAAAAACTGTAGTCAAACTATGTGGGAATGGGTAGTAAAAACTGCAAAAAAAACTACCCTAGCAATGGCAGTGAAGACTGCAGTCAAACTATATAGCAATGGGGAGTGAAAACGCGTCCCAAAAAATTTCAATGTCAGTGAAAAATTCAGTAAAACTAAATTGAATGACAGAGAAGACTGTAGTAAAACTATGGCAATGGCGAGTAAGGGGGCAGAAAAACTATGTAAAAGTCAGTGAAAATTAAAATAAAACTTAAAGGTCAGTGAAGACTGCCGGGAAAACTATTAGCAATGGCAGTGAAGACTGCAGTAAAACTATGTAGCAATGGGGAGTGAAGACTGCAGTAAAAAATTCTTAGCAATGGCAGTGAAGACTGCAGTAAAACTATGTAGCAATGTCAGTGGGCTGCAGTAAAAAATATGTGGGAATGTCAGTGAAGACTGCAGTAAAATTGAAACAATGTCAGTGAAGACTGCAGTAAAACCCATGTAGCAATGTCAGTGAAGACCGAGAAACTATTAGCAATGGCGAGTGAAGACTGCAGTAAAACTATGTAAAAAAGATGAAGATTGCAGTAAAACTATGTGAATGGCAGTGAAAACTCCCGTAAAACTTTTAGCAATAGCAGTGAAGACTGCGAAGTAAAACTAAAATAAAATGGCGGTGAAGACTACAGTAAAACTATGTAAATGGGGAGTGAAACTGCAGTAAAACTATGTAACAATAGCGGGTGAAGACTACAGTAAAACTATGTAGCAATGGCAGTGAAGACTGCAGTAAAAATATGTAGCAATGTCAGTGAAGACTGTAAAAATTTAAAAATATGTAGCAATGGCGAGTGAAAACTGCAGTAAAACTTTGGGAATGGCGGTAGAAACTGCAGTAAAACTATGTAACCCAAAGGCGAGTGAAGACTGCAGTCAAACTATGTAGCAATGGCAGTGAAGACTGCAGTAAAACTATTTTTGGGGGAGTGAAGACTGCGTAAAACTACTGAATGGCAGTGAAGACTGCAATCCCAAAAATTTTGAATGGCAGTGAAAGACTGCAGTAAAAATATGTAGCAATGTCAGGGAAAAACTGCAGTAAAACTATGTAGCAATGTCCAAATGAAGACTGCAGTAAAAATATGTGAATGTGGGGAAGACTGCGGGAAAAAAATATGTAGCAATGGGGAGTGAAACTGCAGTAAAACTATGTAGCAATGGCAGTAAGACTGCAGTAAAACTATTAGCAATGGCAGTGAAGACTGCGAAAAACTACTGAATGGCGATGAAGACTGCCCGTCAAACTATGTAGCAATGGCGGAAAATAAGGGGGTTTTAGTCAAAATATGTAGCAATGGGGAAAATGGACTGGAATAAAACTACAAGAATGGCAGTGAAAACTGCAATCAAACTATGTAACAATGGCAGTGAAGACTGCAGTCAAAAATATGTGGGAATGTCAGTGAAAATTGCAGTAAAACTATGTAGCAATGACAGTGAAAGACTGTAAAAATAAAACTAATTTGCAATGGGGAGTAAAATTTCAGTAAAACTATGTTTGCAATGTCGAGTGAAGATTGCGTAAAACTATGTGGGAATGTCAGTGAAAACTGCAGTAAAAAAATTTTAGCAATGGCGGGAGAACTGCAGTTTTAAAAATATGTAGCAATGGCAGGGGAAACTGCAGTAAAAAATATGTAGCAATGGCGAGTGGGGGTGCAGTAAAACTATTGAATGTCAGTGGGACTGCAGGGGAAAACTATTAGCAATGGCAGTGAAGGCTTAGTAAAACTATTGCAATGGCAGTAAAACTGCAGTAAAAATATGTAAAAAGGGGAGTAAGGGGCTGCAGTAAAACTATTAGCAATGGCAGTGAAGACTGCATAAAACTATGTAAAAGGCAGTGAAAACTGCAGTAAAACTATGTAGCAATGGCGAAAGGAAAAACTGCAGTAAAACTATTAGCAATGGCAGTAAAAACTGCAGTAAAACTATGGAATGGGGTGAAGACTTTTCAAATAAAACTACTGAATGGCAGTGAAGACTGTAGTCAAACTTTTGGGAAAACTGTTAAGGCCAGTAAAACTACAAGTGGGAGTGAAACTGCAGTCAAACTATGTAGCAATGGCAGTGAAGACTGCAAATCAAACTATGAACAATGTCAAATGAAGATTGCAGTAAAACTATTAGTGGAGTGAAGACTGTAGTAAAACTTTTGTAGCAATGGCAGTGAAGATTGCAGTAAAACTATGTAGCAATGTCAGTGAAGATTGCAGTAAAACTATGTAATGTAATTTAAGACTGCAGTAAAACTATTAGCAATGGCAGTGGGAAATGCCCGTAAAACTATTAACTGGAAATGAAGACTGATTTAAAAAATATGTAAAAAGGGGAGAAGACTGCAGTTTAAAAATATGTAGCAATGTCAGTGAAACTGCCCGTAAAACTAAAATGGGAATGTCGAGTGGGCTGCGGAAAAAAATTTTGAAACAATGTCAGTGAAGACTGCAAAAAAAACAATTCAGTGAAGGATGCAGTAAAAATATGTAGCAATGGAAATGGGGGAAATGCAGTAAAACTATGTAGCAATAAACAGTGGTTTCAGGAAAATTTTTTGAAGGGAAATTGGGGGAAATGCAAATAAAACTATATAAAATGTAGTGAAAACTGCAGTAAAACTATGTAACAAATGGCAGTAAAAACTACAGTAAAACTATGTAGCAATAGAGTGAAGACTGCAGTAAAACTATGTAACAATAGCGAGTGAAGACTACAGTAAAACTAATTTGCAATTTGGGGGGGGAAAAACTGCAGTAAAACTTTTAGCAATGTCAGGGGGTAGCGAAGTTTAAAAATATGTAGCAATGGCAGTGAAAACTGCAAATAAAACTATGTAGCAATGGCAGTAGAACTGCAAATAAAACTATGTAGCAATGGCAGTGAAGACTGCATCAAACTATGTAGCAATGGCAGTGAAGACTCAGTAAAAATATAACAATGGCAAATGAAGACTGCAGTAAAACTACTGAATGGCAGTGAAACTGCAGTCAAACTATTTCAATGGCAGTGGGGGAAATGCAGTAAAACTATGTAGCAATGTCAGTGAAGACTGCAGTAAAACTATGTAGCAATGTCAGTGGGGGAAATGCAGTAAAACTATGGCAATGTCAGTGAAGACTGCAAATAAAACTATGTGTGGGGAATGGGGGAAATGCAGTAAAACACGTGTGGATGAAAACTGCAGTCAAACTATGTAGCAATGGGGAGTGAAAACTGAAAAAAAACTATGTAAAAGTCAGTGAAGATTTTTATAAAACTATGTAATTAGAAATGAAGACTGTAAGTAAAACTATGTAGCAATGGCGAGTGGTTTCAGTAAAACTATGTAGCAATGTCAGTGGGACTGAGTAAAACTATGTAGCAATGGCGAGTGGGAAATGCAGTAAAACTATTAGCAATGGGGAGTGAAGACTGCAGTAAAAACTATGTAGCAATGGCAGTGAAGACTGCAGTAAAAAATATGTCAATGGCAAATGAAGACTGCAGTAAAACTATGTAGCAATGTCAGTGAAAACTGCCCCGTAAAACTATGTAGCAATGTCGAGTGGTTTTTAAATAAATTTTGGAAATGTTTAAATAGAAGACTGCAGTAAAACTATTAGCAATGGCAGTGAAGACTGCAGTAAAAACTTTTCAATGGCAGTGAAGACTGCAGTAAAACCATTTGCAATGTCGGTGGTTCCCCGTAAAACTAAAAAACAATGACAGTGAAAACTGTGAAAAAATATGTAAAAGGCGAGTGAAGGTTTCAGTAAAACTATGTAGCAATGTCAGTGAAGGTTTCAGTAAAACTAATAGAATGTCGAGTGAGGCGCAGTAAAACTATGTAGCAATGGCGAGTGAAGACTGCAGTAAAACTATGTAGCAATGGGGAGAAGACTGCAAAAAAAACATGTGGCAGTGAGGCAAGTAAAACTAAAATTGCTTCAGTGAAGACTCCCGTAAAACTAAGCTTTTAACCCTGGGAGGGGAAAAACTGCAGTAAAACACTTGGGAATGGCAAATGAAGACTGCAAAATAAAACTATGTAGCAATGGCAGTGAAGACTGCAGTAAAACTATGTAGCAATGGCGGTAAAGACTGCAGTAAAACTATGTAAAAGGCGGGGTGAAGACTGCAGTAAAACTATGTAGCAATGGCGAGTGAAGGACGAGTAAAACTAAAAACAATGGGGGTAAGATGCAGTAAAAAAATATGTAGCAATGGCAGTGGGGCTGCAGTAAAAATACTGAATGGCGAGTGAAGGCTGTAGTCAAACTATGTAGCAATGGCTGGGGGAAACTGCAGTAAAACTACCAAAAAAAAGGCGGTAAAACTCCCCGTCAAAATATTTAGCAATGGCAGTGAAGACTGCAGTCAAACTATGTAAAAGTCAAATGAAGATTGCAGTAAAACTATGTAAAAGACGAGTGAAGACTGTAGTAAAACTATTAGCAATGGCAGTGAAGATTGCAGAAAACTATGGCAATGTCAAATGAAGATTGCAGTAAAACTATGTAAAAGTCAGTGAAGACTGCAGTAAAACTATGTAGCAATGGCGAGTGAGACGCGGGAAAAATATGTAGCAATGGCAGTGGGGGCAAAAACCAATAGCAATGGCAAAATGAAAACTGCAGTAAAACTATGTAGCAATGTCGTGAAGACTGCAAATAAAAAATATTTAGCAATGTCGGTAAAAAACTGATAAAAAATGAACAATGTCGGTGAAACTGCAGTAAAACATTGCAATGTCAGGGGAAGAAATGCAGTAAAACATGTAGCAATGGCGAGTGAAGACTGCAGTAAAACTATGAGCAATAGCAGTAAGGGGGCATTTAAAACTAAGCCCAAAGGCAGTAAAAACTGCAAATAAAAATATATAGCAATAGCATGGGGACTCGTAAAACTATGTAGCAATGGCAGTAAAAACTACAAATAAAACTATGTAAAAAGGGGGTGAAGACTGCAGTAAAACTATGTAACAATGGCCAATTTGAAACTACAGGAAAACTATGTAGCAATGGCGGTGAAAACTGCATAAAACTTTTGGGGTTCAGTGAAGACTGTAAATAAAAAAAATTTTTGTGTTGGAAATGAAGACTGCCCCGTAAAACTTTGTAGAATGGCAGTAAGGGGCTGCCCCGTAAAACTTTTAGCAATGGCAGTGGGAAATGCAGTCAAACTTGTTGGGAATGGCAGTGGGGGAAATGCAGTAAAACTATGTAGCAATGGCAGTGAGGCTGATAAAAAACGTAGCAATGGCAGTGAAGACTGGATCAAACTATGTAACAATGGGGAGTAAAAACTGCAGTAAAACTATGGCAATGTGAGTAAGACTGCAGTAAAACTTTTAGCAATGTCAGTGAAGACTGCAGTAAAACTATGGAATGTCGAGTGAAGACTGCAGTAAAACTATGTAGCTGGCGAATGAAGACTGCCCCTAAAAAAAACAATGGGGAGTGAAGACTGCAGTAAAACTATGTTTGCAATGGCAGTGAAGACTGCAAATAAAAACCTTTGCAATGGCAGTGAAGACTGCAATCAAACTATTGCTTGGTTGGAAGGGGCTGTAGTCAAACTATTAGCAATGGCAGTGAAAACTTTATAAAACTACTGAATGGCAGTGGGGGAAATGCAGTCAAACTATGTAGCAATGGGGAGTGAAGACTGCCCCGTCAAACTATGTAGCAATGTCAGTGAAATTGCAGTAAAACTATGTAGCAATGACGGGGTGGGAATGTAAAATAAAAATAAAAAGCAATGGCGAGTGAAGATTGCAGTAAAACTATGTAGCAATGTCAGTGGGGGGCGGTAAAACTTTTGTAATGTCAGTGAAGACTGCCCAAATAAAATAACGCAATGGCGAGTGAAGACTGCGGGAAAACCTATGCTTAATGGCAAGGGGAAGACTTTTCAAAATAAAAATATGTAGCAATGGCAGTGAAGGCTGCAGTAAAACTATGTAAAAGTCAGTGAAACCGGGAAAACTATGTTTGCAATGGCAGTGGGACGCAGTAAAACTATGTAGCAATTGGATGAAGACTGCAGTAAAACTATGTAAAAGGGCGAGTGAAACTGCAGTAAAACTATTAAAGGCGAGTAAGGGACTGATAAAACTATGTAGCAATGGCAGTGAAGACTGCAGTAAAACTATGTAGCAATGGGGAGTGAAAACTGCAGTAAAACTATTAGCAATGGCAGTGAAACTGCAGTAAAAATATGTAGCAATGGCGTGAAAACTGCAGTAAAACTACGTAGCAATGGCGAGTGAAGACTGTAGTCCCAAAATTGTAGCAATGGCTAAATAAAACTCAAAAAAAACTTCCCTTTCAATGGGGAGTGAAAAACTGCAGTCAAACTATGAGCAATGGCAGTGGGGGCTGATCAAACTATGTAGCAATGTCAAATGAAGATTACGGTAAAACTATGTCAATGACAGTGAAGACTTTGGGAAAAATATGTAGCAATGGCAGTGGGGGCAGTAAACCTTTAGCAATGTCAGTGAAAGATTGCAGTAAAACTATGTAGCAATGTCGAGTGAAAACTGCAGTAAAAAATATGGCAATGGCAGTGAAACTGCAGTAAAACTTTTTAGCAATGGCGAGTAAAAACTGCAGTAAAAACTATTGCAATTGGGAGTGAAGACTGCAGTAAAACTATGTAGCAATGTCGAGTAGGGGCTGCAGTAAAACTATGTAGCAATGTCAGTGAAGACTGCAGTAAAAATTTTGAAACAATGTCAGTGAAGACTGCAGTAAAACCTGGCAATGTCAGTGAAGACTGCAGTAAACTATGTAAAAAGGCAGTAGAACTGCAGTAAAACTATTGCAATGGGGGTGAAGGTTTCAGTAAAACTATGGAATGGCATTTAAACTCCCGTAAAACTATATAACAATAGCAAAATGAAGACTAAGTAAAACTTTTTAGCAATGGATGAAACTACAGTAAAACTATTTTGGGAAAAGGTAAAGAAATCAGTAAAACTATGAACAATAGCGAGTAAAAACTACAGTAAAACTATGTAGCAATGGCAAGGGGAAAAACTGCCCGTAAAACTATTGGGAATTCAGTGAAGGCTTATTTAAAATATGGCAATGGCAAATGAAGACTGCCCCGTAAAACTATGTGGGAATGGCAGTGGAAACTGCAGTAAAACTATTAACAAAGGATGAAACTTTAGTCAAACTATGTAAAAGGCGAGTGAAGACTGCCCGTAAAACTATGTAGCAATGGCAGTGAAGACTGAAATAAAACTATTTGCAATGGCGAGTGAAGACTGCAGTCAAACTTTTAGCAATGGCAGTGAAGACTGCAGTAAAACTTTATAGCAATGTCAAGGGGCTTTTTATAAAACTATGTGGGAATGTCAGTAAAAACCAGTAAAACCAAAAGCAATGTCAGTGAAGACTGCCCGTAAAACTATGTAGCAATGGCAGTGAAAACTGCGTAAAACTACATGTTTAAAGGCAGTAAAGGGGGGCAGTCAAACTATGTAGCAATGGCGAGTGAAGACTGCAGTAAAACTATTAGCAATGTCAGTGGTTCAGTAAAACTATTAGAATGACAGTGAAGACTGTTTGTAAAACTATGTAATGGCAGTGGTTTCAGTAAAACTATGTCAATGTCGGGGTGAAGACTGCAAATAAAACTATGTAGCAATGGCAGTGAAGACTGCAATAAAACTATGTAAAAGGCGGTGGAAAACGCAAGAAAATGTAACTGGCAGTGGGGCTGCCAAATAAAAACTATTGCAATGGCAGTGAAGACTGCAGTAAAACTAGAATGTCAGTGGGGGGCTCAGTAAAACCCCCGTAGCAATGTCAATTAAACTGCAGTAAAATTTAAGCAATGTCAGTGAAGACTGCAGTAAAACTTTTGTAGCAATTCAGTAAAGCTGCAAAATAAAACTATGTAGCAATGTCAGTGAAGACTGCGGGAAAACTATGTAGCAATGGCAGTGGGGCTGCAGTAAAACCCATGTAAAAGGCAGTGGGGCTGCATAAAACTATGTAGCAATGGCAGTGAAGACTGCAGTAAAACTATTTGCAATGGAGTAAGGGGGGCAGTAAAACTATGTAGCAATGGCAGTAAGGGGGGCAGTAAAACTATGTAAAAGGCAGTGAAAACTGCAGTAAAACTATGTAGCAATGGGGAGTGAAGACTCGTAAAACTATGTAACAATGGGGAGTGAAGACTGCAGTAAAACTATGTAAACAATGGCAGTGAAGACTACAGTAAAACTATGTAAAAGGCGAGTGAAGGGGCTGCAGTAAAACTATGTGGGAATGTCAGTGAAGACTGTAAAAAAAAAAAATTTTGCAATGGCAGTGAAATGATAAAACTATGTAAACAATGGCAGTGAAAATGCAGTAAAACTATGTAGCAATGGCAGGGGAAGGGTCCCCCTCAAACCCATTAAAAAAGGGGAAATGAAGACTGCAGTAAAACTATGTAGCAATGGGGGTGAAGACTGCAGTAAAACCTGAATGGCAGTGGGGGGGCCCCCTCAAACTTTTAGCAATGGCGAGTAAGGGGGGCAGTAAAACTATGTAACAATGTCGAGTGAAGACTGCAAATAAAACTATGTAAACAATGTCAGTGAAGACTGCAGTAAAAAATTTTGAATTCAGTAAAAACTGCAGTAAAACTATGTAAAAGTCAGTGAAGACTGCAGTAAAAAATATGTAGCAATGTCGAAGGGGAAGACTGCGAAGTTTAAAAATATGTAATGGCAGGAAGACTGCAGTAAAACTATTTGCAATGTCAGTAAAAACTGCCCCTTAAAAAATATGTAAATGTCAGTGGGGGGCTGCAGTAAAACGAAAAGAATGGCAGTAAGACTGCAGTAAAAAATATTAACAATGGCAAATAAAAACTCCCCGTAAAACTATTTGGCGAGTGGGGGAAATGCAGTAAAACTATGTAATGGAAGTGAAGACTGCAGTTTAAAAAATATGGGCCAGTAAACTGCAGTAAAACTATGAGCAATGGCGAGTGAAGACTGCAGTAAAACTACGTAGCAATGTCGAGTAAAAACTGCAGTCAAACTTTTAGCAATGGCAGTGAAGACTGCAGTAAAACTACTGAATGGCAAAATGAAGACCAGTCCCAAAATATGTAAAAGGCAGGGGAACTGCAAAATAAAACTATAAAATTGGAAATGAAGATTCCCCTTTAAAAATATGGGCAATTGGGGGTGAAGACTGCAGTAAAACTATGTAGCAATGGCAAAAAGGGGGCTGCAGTAAAACTATGTAGCAATGGCAGTGGGAGCTCGGTAAAACTATGTTTGCAATGGCAGTGAAGACTGCAGTAAAACTATGTAAAAGGCGAGTGAAGACTGCAGTAAAACTTTTGAATGGGAGTAGGGCTCAGTAAAAAACTATTTTTAATGGCAAATGAAGACTGCAAAAAAAACTTAAATGGCGAGTGAAACGTAGTAAAAATATGGCAATGTCAAATGAAGACTGCAGTAAAACTATGTAGCAATGTCAGTGAAGACTGCAGTAAAATTTGAAAACAATGTCAGTGAAGACTGCAAAATAAAACTATTGCAATGTCAGTGAAGACTGCAGTAAAACTTTTGTAATTCAGTGAAGACTGCAGTAAAAAATTTAAAAATGGGGTGGGGGAAATGCAAAATAAAACTATGTAGCAATGGCAAATGAAGACCAGTAAAACTATTTGCAATGGCGGTAGAGACTCAGTAAAACTATGTAAAAAAGGGGAGTAAAAAACTCAGTAAAAATATGTAGCAATGGCAGTGGGGAAAACTGCAGTAAAACTATGTAGCAATGGCAGTAAGACTGCAGTAAAACTTTATGGCAATGGCAGTGAAGACTGGGAGTAAAACTGAAGAATGGCGAGTGAAAACTGCAGTAAAACTATGTAAATGGCGGGGTGAACTGCAGTAAAACTCGTAGCAATGGCAGTGGGGCTGCAGTAAACTAAAAGGCAAATGGCAGTGGGCTGCGAAATAAAACTATGTAACAATGGCAGTGAAGACTGCAAATAAAAAATTTGCAATGGCAGTGAAGACTGCGTAAAATTTGCAATTCGAGTAAGTTTCAGTAAAACATGTAGCAATGACAAATGGGAAAACTGTAGTAAAACTATGTAGCAATGGTGAGTAGGGTTTCGGGAAAACTTTTAGCAATGTCCCCGTGAAGACTGCAGTAAAACTATGTAGCAATGGCAGTGGGGTGCAGTCAAACCTTTTGAAAAAGGCAGTGAAGACTGCAGTAAAACTATGAGCAATGGAGTGAAAATTTCAGTAAAACTATGTAGCAATGTCAGTAAGGGGCTCAGTAAAACTTTTGAATGGCGAAATGAAGACTGATTTAAAAAATTTTTAAAAAGGAAATGGTTTTGGGGAAAACTATTAGAATGTCAGTGAAGACTTTTTAGTAAAACTTTTGCAATGGCGAGTGGGGTTTCGGTAAAACTATGTAGCAATGGCAGTGAAGATTCAGTAAAACTATTAGCAATGGCAGTGGGGGAAAATGGGAGTAAAACTATGTAGCAATGGCAATTTAAGAAATGCAGTAAAAACTATTTGCAATGGCAGTGAAGACTGTAGTAAAACTAAAATTTGCAATGGCGAAATGGGACTCCCCCTAAAACTATATAAATTTCAGTGAAGACTTGTAAAAAATTGTGGGAATGTCCAGGGAAGACTGTAGTAAAACCCTTGAATGTCAGGTGAAGACTTAAAAAAAAACTTTAAGGGAATGTCAGTGAAAACTGCAGTAAAAATATGTAGCAATGGCGAAACACGTAAACAACAGAGTACTGTAGTTTTACAAAATACCAAAAAAACCCCAAAAACCCCAATACACATCAACATTACAACTAAAATATCTTTATCAAGTAAAGGATACAAGAGAAGTGAAGAAATTCACTTTCTAAACATTTTAATGTTTATTGTCTCATTCTATATGTTATGTGATATGTTCCCCCAACATCTGAGATATCTATATGTTATGTGATATGTTCCTCCAACATCTGAGATATCTATATGTTATGTGATATGTTCCTCCAACATCTGAGATATCTATATGTTGTGTGATATGTTCCTCCAAGATCTGAGATATCTATATGTTATGTGATATGTTCCTCCAACATCTGAGATATCTATATGTTATGTGATATGTTCCCCCCCCAACATCTGAGATATCTATATGTTATGTGATATGTTCCCCCAACATCTGAGATATCTATATGTTATGTGATATGTTCCCCCCCCAACATCTGAGATATCTATATGTTATGTGATATGTTCCCCCCCAACATCTGAGATATCTATATGTTATGTGATATGTTCCTCCCCCAACATCTGAGATATCTATATGTTATGTGATATGTTCCCCCAACATCTGAGATATCTATATGTTATGTGATATGTTCCTCCACCAACATCTGATATATCTATATGTTGTGTGATATGTTCCTCCCCAACATCTGAAATATCTAAATGTTATGTGATATGTTCCCCCAAACATCTGAGATATCTATATGTTGTGTGATATGTTCCTACAACATCTGAGATATCTATATGTTATGTGATATGTTCCTCCCCCAACATCTGATATATCTATATGTTATGTGATATGTTCCCCCAACATCTGAGATATCTATATGTTATGTGATATGTTCCCCCAACATCTGAGATATATATATGTTATGTGATATTTTCCTCCAACATCTGAGATATCTATATGTTATGTGATATGTTCCCCCCCAACATCTGAGATATCTATATGTTGTGTGATATGTTCCTCCCCAACATCTGAGATATCTATATGTTATGTGATATGTTCCCCCCCCAACATCTGAGATATCTATATGTTATGTGATATGTTCCCCCAACATCTGAGATATCTATATGTTATGTGATATGTTCCCCCAACATCTGAGATATCTATATGTTATGTGATATGTTCCCCCCCCAACATCTGAGATATCTATATGTTATGTGATATGTTCCTCCCCAACATCTGAGATATCTATATGTTATGTGATATGTTCCCCCAACATCTGAGATATATATATGTTGTGTGATATGTTCCCCAACATTTGAGATATCTATATGTTATGTGATATTTTCCTCCAACATCTGAGATATCTATATGTTGTGTGATATTTTCCCCCAACATCTGAGATATCTATATGTTGTGTGATATGTTCCCCCCCCAACATCTGAGATATCTATATGTTGTGTGATATGTTCCCCCAACATCTGAGATATCTATATGTTGTGTGATATTTTCCTCCAACATCTGAGATATCTATATGTTGTGTGATATGTTCCTCCAACATCTGAGATACCTATATGTTGTGTGATATGTTCCTCCAACATCTGAGATATCTATATGTTATGTGATATGTTCCTACAACATCTGAGATATCTATATGTTGTGTGATATGTCCCCCCCCAACATCTGAGATATCTATATGTTGTGTGATATGTTCCTCCAACATCTGAGATATCTATATGTTGTGTGATATGTTCCCCCAACATCTGAGATATCTATATGTTTTGTGATATATTCCCCCAACATCTGAGATATCTATATGTTGTGTGATATGTTCCCCCCCAACATCTGAGATATCTATATGTTGTGTGATATGTTCCCCCCCCAACATCTGAGATATCTATATGTTGTGTGATATGTTCCCCCAACATCTGAGATATCTATATGTTATGTGATATGTTCCTACAACATCTGAGATATCTATATGTTGTGTGATATGTCCCCCCCCAACATCTGAGATATCTATATGTTGTGTGATATGTTCCTCCCCAACATCTGAGATATCTATATGTTGTGTGATATATTCCCCAACATCTGAGATATCTATATGTTGTGTGATATGTTCCCCCAACATCTGAGATATCTATATGTTATGTGATATGTTCCCCCAACATCTGAGATATCTATATGTTGTGTGATATGTTCCCACCCCCACCCCCAACATCTGAGATATCTATATGTTGTGTGATATGTTCCTCCAACATCTGAGATATCTATATGTTGTGTGATATGTTCCCCCAACATCTGAGATATCTATATGTTGTGTGATATGTTCCCCCCCAACATCTGAGATATCTATATGTTGTGTGATATGTTCCCCCCCCAACATCTGAGATATCTATATGTTATGTGATATGTTCCTCCCCAACATCTGAGATATCTATATGTTATGTGATATGTTCCTCCCCCAACATCTGAGATATCTATATGTTGTGTGATATGTTCCCCCAACATCTGAGATATCTATATGTTATGTGATATGTTCCACCCCCAACATCTGAGATATCTATATGTTATGTGATATGTTCCTCCCCCAACATCTGAGATATCTATATGTTGTGTGATATGTTCCTCCCCAACATCTGAGATATCTATATGTTATGTGATATGTTCCTCCCCCAACATCTGAGATATCTATATGTTGTGTGATATGTTCCACCCAACATCTGAGATATCTATATGTTGTGTGATATGTCCCCCCCCAACATCTGAGATATCTATATGTTGTGTGATATGTTCCTCCCCAACATCTGAGATATCTATATGTTGTGTGATATGTTCCCCCAACATCTGAGATATCTATATGTTATGTGATATGTTCCCCCAACATCTGAGATATCTATATGTTATGTGATATGTTCCTCCCCAACATCTGAGATATCTATATGTTATGTGATATGTTCCCCCCCCAACATCTGAGATATCTATATGTTATGTGATATGTTCCTCCCCCAACATCTGAGATATCTATATGTTATGTGACATGTTCACCCCCAACATCTGAGATATCTATATGTTATGTTATATGTTCCTCCCCCAACATCTGAGATATCTATATGTTATGTGATATGTTCCCCCAACATCTGAGATATCTATATGTTATGTGATATGTTCCCCCAACATCTGAGATATCTATATGTTATGTGATATGTTCCCCCAACATCTGAGATATTTTACTTGCGTCATCAGCTCCATCTTGTGACTTGTTCTTGGAGCGGGAAGAAAGGCAACCTCAGTCACATCTTGAAGTCCGCCAAAATTACGCAGACGTGAATGTTTCCGCCATTTTGCTCTCCGGTTTTGGAACCATATCTGTAAATATGATCCAGTGCATTACCACAACATCACCATACTACACTACTACATCATCACCACCATACTACACTACTACATCATCACCACCATACTACACTACTACACCATCACCACCATACTACACTACTACACCATCACCACCATACTACACTACTACACCATCACCACCATACTACACTACTACACCATCACCACCATACTACACTACTACAACATCACCATCATGATACAATAACATTATACCACACTACTACATCATCATCATCCTGCACTACTACAACATCAGCAGCATACTACACTACTACAACATCATCATCACTCAAATACCATGTCAGATATAACATCGCCCTCATACTACCTTGCTGCAACATCAACTTGACACTACACTACAACAACACCTTAATACCACAATGCTGCAACATCAACTTGCCACTACACTACAACAACACCTTAATACCACAATGCTGCAACATCAACTTGATACTACACTACAACAACACCTTAATACCACAATGCTGCAACATCAACTTGCCACTACACTACAACAATACCTTAATACCACAATGCTGCAACATCAACTTGATACTACACTACAACAACACCTTAATACCACAATGCTGCAACATCAACTTGCCACTACACTACAACAATACCTTAATACCACATTGCTGCAACATCAACTTGACACTACACTACAACAACACCTTAATACCACAATGCTGCAACATCAACTTGACACTACACTACAACAACACCTTAATACCACATTGCTGCACTATCAGAGTATAGTTGGAACACAAACCTGAACTCTCTCTTCACTGAGCCCAATCCTGCTCACCAAGTTCTCTCTTGTATTACCGTCTGGGTAATGTGTTATAGCAAACACATCCTCCAGGGCTCGTAGCTGATCAGAAGTAAATGTTGTACGGACGCGCCTTTTCTTGATCACGTGATGTACTTCCATATCGTTCAGCGACGTCATCTCAAACGTGCATGAGGTATCGTCACGTGGTGCTGCTATGACGTCACAGACCTTACCTTGACCTTTCTTCTCCTGACCTGTTCTATCTTCCGTGATTGCTGTCCAGTGTTCGCTCTTTAAATGTGTATAAAATGTGCCGGTCTCAGATATCAGATGACTTGCAGACAACATGTCACTACTACAAGCTCCTTCATCTGATGAGATGCAAGAATTATTGTCAAGTTTATGTTTACTAACTTGGATAGGACGAACGGCATCATCGCCATCTTGTGTTGTCTGGTAAGTAATGGCGTCCAGCATTCTTGAATTATCATTTTTTGTCACGTGATCAAATTTGTTTTCGTTGTATTCGTGATAAGTATCGTCTGTTTTAGAACAATATGTGATAATCGATTCTTTGTTTCGATTACTTGATTTCTGAGACGACCCACAATGTTTGGGATCACGCTTCATATTACGCATGATCTGTGGACTGCAATCTGGCTTGAATTTCTTACTATTGATAAGTTGTACATATGTTGACTTGACTAAACTTCTGATATCGGTCACGCTATGGGCACGGGTATCTTGATAACTTGGAAGTAGATTTACGTCAACGTTTTCGGGATGTTGTACACCAGATTTCAAATGTGGATGGCGTAGATGGTTCACCTCGTTTTGAGATAGGTCAGCCTCGCTCTGAGAAAAGCTTGTTTCGTTTTCAAATAATTCTGCCTCGTTTTGAGATAATTTTGCCTCATTTTCAAATAATTTTGCCTCGTTTTGAGTTGTGTCTTGTTCAGTTTGATGTGAATCTCTCTTGTTCAGATTTGTGTCTGCATCGCTTTGAGATAATCCAGTCTGGTTTTGATCTGAGCCTAACTGACACATCAGTTGACCTGTCTTTGATTGTGTAATCTGTTGTTCCTCGTTGTTGTCATGACGCATGATATTGTCAAGTTGATCATCGTCTTCTCTACATTGGTCTCGTCTTCTAGAAACTTGCTCACTGCTTACAACAGATGGATGCTCTCTTGTGTGGGACAAGTTGTTAGTTAATATCTCCAACTTTCTGTCAGTGAAAATGTCCATATTCTGTTGGTGATTGTCTGACAAAGAAACAAAGTATTACAGAATGACTGCGAGCAATCCAAATGATTGAATGTTTACATTTGTTGGTCAGATCTAGTTGCAATAAAATGATACAGAAATCTCGGACACTAACAAGATAAACAGACACACACGCAAACGCAGAGATAAACAGACACACACACACGAACGCAGAGATAAACAGACACACACACACGAACGCAGAGATAAACAGACACACACACGCGAACGCAGAGATAAACAGACACACACACGAACGCAGAGATAAACAGACATTAGTAGAGATTATCAAATGTCAATGTATCAGAAATATGAATAAGCTACCTCATTATTGTTTACTTATTGACCTCATACCTGTACTATGTTACCTGTCAGGTGTACACTTATTTATTGACCTCATACCTGTACTATGTTACCTGTCAGGTGTACACTGTTAATAATAATAATAATTTCTCTCGTATCGCTATACGTTACATAGGTCCTGCAAGTAATTTCTCCATACCACTCTATCCTGGTCAACTCGCTCAATCTCCTTCACGTACCTGCGACCGATATTTCTTGCCTCTCTCAGCAAAGTTCATTTCAGGTTCTCGTTAGGTCGTCCCCTCTTTCTTAAACCCTTTGCATCCCACTTCAATGCCTGCTTTGATAGTCTTTGATCCTTTCTCCTCAAGGTGTGTCCAACATATCTCCATCTTCTCTTTCTTATAATAGTTGTCACTAGTGGTTGACCAGACATGTCTCTGATTTCATCACTTCTCCTGATTTCGTTCCATTTTATATTCATTATTTTTCGCAGACATCTATTTTCAAATGCATTCAACTTGCTTTCTATATCTTTAGTCATTTTCCAACTCTCGCTAGCATATGTTAGGATTGATACAACATTTGAATTGAAAATTCGTAATTTAGTTTTAATACTATATAACTTGCAGTTCCATATTTTATTTAGACTTTTAAAAGCTGATGTTGCTTTGAAAACACTGTTACACACACACACACACACACATATATATATATATGATCTTGTTCCTGTTGTATCGTTGTAGTATTAAGATGTCGTATAAGGTTGTGTGAGAGAGAGCCCTATTATGCGCTTCGTACAGAGTTGTTCACGGACTTTGTTATCTCACTATGAATTCATTCCTTTGTAATGGTGAGAAGAGTTCTGAAACATTAAGCTAGGACGGTGTGAACTTATGCTCCTGACTAGGTCACTAAAGTAGAACCGGTCACTGTGGAAGGACCAGACCAAGTATCTCTTCCTGATCCTTCAGCTTGGGAGATTAGCTTGGAATTTAGAATCCCAGCATGCAAAACGCGTTGCTTTACAGAAAACACACCGAAGATACTACATATTGACAGCCACAAATCTTGCTGTCCAAGAGTGACAGCTCGCAGACCTGGTCAGAAGAAGATGAAGAATTGCCGGGCACAAATCTTGTTGTCCAAGAGTGACAGCTCGCAGACCTGGTCAGAAGAAGATGAAGAATTGCCGGGCACAAATCTTGTTGTCCAAGAGTGACAGCTCGCAGACCTGGTTAGAGGAATATGAAGAATTAACGGACATGAAGGTCGATCAGAGTTATGGAACTAAAAGTAACGATAGCAGAAATAAAGCAGATAGAAAGGAATCACATCTTGAACACACTACAGACGACGGTCAAGGGCAGAGAGGAATCACATGTTTTATTGCTGACAAGAACGTCACAGGTTAGAGCGAGATAAATAGAGAGAGAAAGAGAGAGAGAGAGAGAGAAGGAATTATATTAGTCCAAGGCTTGCATGATCGTCCTCTTCCACTGTTTCCGTCAAGTCTGTATTGCCTAGTTAAAAGACACCATAATTAAAAGATGTGAATTCCGAACAATTGTCAATCAGAAAATCATGACTAAGTAAATGATTCTACCATGTTCCAACAATGAGAACGTTAATGTACATCTGAATCCGGAGAACGCCCCACCTGTATGGCGAGGAAACCAATAAAACGGTAAGCAGGCTTTCACGCAAAAATCACTCAGAAGCGCCACACCAGACGACATGGCTATGTCTGAATTCATAGCGGGCGAATGTAGAAGAAGAATGTTAATTTATCATTTACTGACATTCATGTTAATTTATCATTTACTGACATTCATGTTAATTTATCATTTACTGACATTCATGTTAATTTATCATTACTGACATTCATGTTAATTTATCATTACTGACATTCATGTTAATTTATCATTACTGACATTCATGTTAATTTATCATTACTGACATTCATGTTAATTTATCATTTACTGACATTCATGTTAATTTATCATTTACTGACATTCATGTTAATTTATCATTTACTGACATTCATGTTAATTTATCATTTACTGACATTCATGTTAATTTATCATTTACTGACATTCATGTTAATTTATCATTACTGACATTCATGTTAATTTATCATTACTGACATTCATGTTAATTTATCAATTACTGACATTCATGTTAATTTATCATTACTGACATTCATGTTAATTTATCATTTACTGACATTCATGTTAATTTATCATTACTGACATTCATGTTAATTTATCATTTACTGACATTCATGTTAATTTATCATTTACTGACATTCATGTTAATTTATCAATTACTGACATTCATGTTAATTTATCATTACTGACATTCATGTTAATTTATCATTTACTGACATTCATGTTAATTTATCATTACTGACATTCATGTTAATTTATCATTTACTGACATTCATGTTAATTTATCATTTACTGACATTCATGTTAATTTATCATTACTGACATTCATGTTACTTTATCATTTACTGACATTCATGTTAATTTATCAATTACTGACATTCATGTTAATTTATCAATTACTGACATTCATGTTAATTTATCATTTACTGACATTCATGTTAATTTATCATTTATTGACATTCATGTTAATTTATCAATTACTGACATTCATGTTAATTTATCATTTCTGACATTCATGTTAATTTATCAATTACTGACATTAATTTACTTTCTGTTTTTCTTTCTTTCATGTAAACATCCATCTCTGGTAGACTTTTCCCTGGAAAATCTCATGGAATATACCAACTATATATTTATATAAATCTCTCTCTCATGAAATATACCAACTTTATATTTATATATAGCTCAAATATAAAGTAAAGATGTTCGTTTTCATACCATAAGGTCTATTGCTACTTAATACAGTGTTAGGCTCATAGTTATCTTTTACCCAGGCACACGGTGCATCAGAGAAAGGGCGTGAGAGAAGGAATGAGACACAGAGCACGAGAGAAGGAATGAAGCAAAGGGCATGAGAGAAGGAATGAAGCAAAGGGCATGAGAGAAGGAATGAGGCAAAGGGCATGAGAGAAGGAATGAGGCAAAGGGCATGAGAGAAGGAATGAGACAAAGGGCATGAGAGAAGGAATGAAGCAAAGGGCATGAGAGAAGGAATGAGGCAAAGGGCATGAGAGAAGGAATGAAGCAAAGGGTATGAGAGAAGGAATGAGGCAAAGGGCATGAGAGAAGGAATGAAGCAAAGGGCATGAGAGAAGGAATGAAGCAAAGGGCATGAGAGAAGGAATGAAGCAAAGGGCATGAGAGAAGGAATGAAGCAAAGGGCATGAGAGAAGGAATGAAGCAAAGGGCATGAGAGAAGGAATGAAGCAAAGGGCATGAGAGAAGGAATGAAGCAAAGGGCATGAGAGAAGGAATGAAGCAAAGGGCATGAGAGAAGGAATGAAGCAAAGGGCATGAGAGAAGAAATGAAGCAAAGGGCATGAGAGAAGGAATGAAGCAAAGGGCATGAGAGAAGGAATGAAGCAAGGGCATGAGAGAAGGAATGAAGCAAAGGGCATGAGAGAAGGAATGAAGCAAAGGGCATGAGAGAAGGAATGAGGCAAAGGGCATGAGAGAAGGAATGAGGCAAAGGGCATGAGAGAAGGAATGAAGCAAAGGGCATGAGAGAAGGAATGAAGCAAAGGGCATGAGAGAAGGAATGAAGCAAAGGGCATGAGAGAAGGAATGAGGCAAAGGGCATGAGAGAAGGAATGAAGCAAAGGGCATGAGAGAAGGAATGAGGCAAAGGGCATGAGAGAAGGAATGAGGCAAAGGGCATGAGAGAAGGAATGAGGCAAAGGGCATGAGAGAAGGAATGAGGCAAAGGGCATTTCTTACTATTTTATTTCTCTAATTTTGTTTGTCCTACAACATCAAGATAAGTCGAGACTTCTAGAACGTGCTTTCGTGTGCGCTTCATCAATATTGTTTTTTTCCTGCCGCTGTAATTTCTGATTACATTTTGCTTTTTGCTTTGTAACCTCTGTGTATCTAAGTAACATTGCTCTTTGAGACGCACTGTTTGTTGGTAATCTGTTTACGTGGCCGAACCATTAAATTTGTTGTTTCTTGATGAAGTCTAGTACTGATGTTGTATCCACTTTTCCTGATATCTTCATTTCTCAACAGGTATCTTCTTGATAACTCCTAGCATTCTACGTAGACACTTCATCTCTGTGGTGACTAGTTTTCTTCTGTTATTTAATGTTAGCGTCCATAGTTTGACACTGATAGCATAATGTGGTTAGAAATATTGTGTTGAACAATGCTGTTTTTGTTTTCATGGTGACATGTTTGCATTTCAAAATGGTGTCATTTCTCCTACTATTTGATTTGCTTTGTTGCATCTCGTATGTTGGAAAGCGGACTATGAAAAGAAGAAGAATGAGAAAAAATGGATGAAAGAAGAAAGAAGAGAGAGAGAGGACATGAGAGAAGGAAATGAGAGGGAGAAGGGATGAGAGACAGAAGGAGGGAGAGAGAGGACACGAGAGAGGAAATGAAGAGAAGGGATGAGAGAGAAAAGAAGGAGAGAGAGAACATGCGACAAGGAAATAAAAAAGTAGTAATATATATATGTATTTGTTTTTGTTAAACATGGTGTCGCAACCACGTGACCAGTGTCGTCACGTGACAGAGATAAGAAAATTTATAACACGCCAGGAGAACAAGAGAAAGGAAAAGGTCGTTAATTTGTAACTGACAAGCGATTTAGCAGCTCGACCAATATTCCAACTACGATAAGAGGCTAATTTACTGGTGGGTTATAATTTTCAAACTATTTAGTTGTAGCAATCCTTGATCGCCACTGTTCATGGGCACCCAGCAACCATCTCGCGCTGGGGACACGGGGGACAGGATTGATTTAAAGCAGTAATCGGTATGCTAACACAGTTCTCTCTCTACCTCTGTGTGAGGTTATGAATTATATACACGGACTGCTTACTTCAAACATGGACTGCTTACTTCAAACATGGACTGCTTACTTCTAACATGGACTAGTTACTTCAAACACAGACTAATTACTTCAAACATGGACTGCTTACTTCTAATATGGACTAGTTACTTCTAACATGGACTAGTTACTTCAAACATGGACTAGTTACTTCAAACATGGACTAGTTACTTCAAACATGGACTGCTTACTTCTAACATGGACTAGTTACTTCAAACACAGACTAATTACTTCAAACATGGACTGCTTACTTCTAATTTGACTATTCTTCTAACATGGACTAGTTACTTCAACATGGACTGCTTACTTCTATATGGACTAGTTACTTCAAACACCAACTAGTTACTTCAAACACAGACTGTAAAATCATATCTCTGTGGCTTCCAATGATCTTATTGATTGCTTGTTCATTATCCATAATACTCTACCATACATAAGTGTTGGCTTAATATAGCACTGGAGTATTCGTTTCCGCAGTGTCATTGGTAGTGAGCTCACGCATGATATCTTCTTCATTACTCAGTCAATATGAACCAGGAAGAACAATAGTGACATAATACACCTGTGTCGAACACCTGGTTTGATGTACAGAGCTGCAGGTATATCTGGACATACTGCTGACCAAACATGTTGCACATCAGCGAGACATGGACAGTCCACAGAGCAGTCACACAAGAAAACTAAACAACTCCCACACAAGAAAACTAAACAACTCCCACACAAGAAAACTAAACAACTCCCTCCACAAGAAAACTAAACAACTCCCTCCACAAGAAAACTAAACAACTCTTACACAAGAAAACTAAACAACTCCCACACAAGAAAACTAAACAACTCCCACACAAGAAAACTAAACAACTCCCTCTACAAGAAAACTAAACAACTCCCTCCACAAGAAAACTAAACAACTCTTACACAAGAAAACTAAACAACTCCACACAGAAAACTAAACAACTCCACACAAGAAAACTAAACAACTCCTCCACAAGAAAACTAAACAACTCCCTCCACAGAAAACTAAACAACTCCACACAAGAAAACTAAACAACTCCCACACAGAAAACTAAACAACTCCCTCTACAAGAAAACTAAACAACTCTTACACAAGAAAACTAAACAACTCCCACACAAGAAAACTAAACAACTCCCACACAAGAAAACTAAACAACTCCCTCCACAAGAAAACTAAACAACTCCCTCCACAAGAAAACTAAACAACTCCCTCTACAAGAAAACTAAACAACTCTTACACAAGAAAACTAAACAACTCTTACACAAGAAAACTAAACAACTCTTACACAAGAAAACTAAACAACTCCCTCACAAAAACTAAAACTCCCTCTACAAGAAAACTAAACAACTCTTACACAGAAAACTAAACAACTCTTACACAAAAAACTAAACAATTCCTCCAGAAAACTAAACAACTCCACAAGAAAACTAAACAACTCCCACACAAGAAAACTAAACAACTCCACACAGAAAACTAAACAACTCCACACAGAAAACTAAACAACTCCCACAAGGAAAACTAAACAACTCCCACACAAGAAAACTAAACAACTCCCACACAAGAAAACTAAACAACTCCCACACAAGAAAACTAAACACTCACACAAAATAAACACTCCACACAAGAAACTAAACAACTCCCACACAAGAAAACTAAATCACAGAAAATAAACAACTCCACACAGAAAACTAAACAACTCCACACAAGAAAACTAAACAACTCCTCCACAAGAAAACTAAACAACTCCCACACAAGAAAACTAAACAACTCCTAGAAAACTAAACAACTCCTCACAAGAAAACTAAACAACTCCACACAAGAAAACTAAACAACTCCACACAGAAAACTAAACAACTCACACAGAAAACTAAACAACTCCCACACAAGAAAACTAAACAACTCCCACACAAGAAAACTAAACAACTCCCACACAGAAAACTCAAACAACTCCCACACAAGTTATCTTCCCAGACTGTACAAAATAAAATAAGATCACAAAATCTCAGATATCCAAGTTCTCATGAGAGAGCCAAGGTTGCAAGTATCCACACACTGGTTGCAAGTATCCACACACTGGTTGCAAGTATCCACACACTGGTTGCAGACGGCCCATGTAAGATGGATCAGTCACTTGCTAAGATGCCTTATAAACGAAACCCAAATAATCTGACGTAGTGAGAGCTGGGTATGAACGAAACGACCTGTTAGTAACAGAAACAAGTCTTGAAAGACACAATTAAAGTGTCTCTAAAATCATTCACAATGGACATATCATATGCTGGGAATCCCTTGCACAAGATTACCAAATGTTGCTCTGCAACAACACAAGAGGAACATGCAAAGCTGAGAATCATCGCACTGTTGAGGCACAGAGAAAGCGAACTGCATGAAACGACAGAACACACAACACCCACATGTCTGCCAACCTTGATCATGTGTGTCCCACTTGTAGGAAGAGATTGTGGGACGATGGGACGGATTAAGTAATGCATAAGCGTTCGTCTATCGACACAGACACAATAAGGTTGGTGGTTCAATCCCACAATGTTCCACGCGTGAGCAAGGGAATGTGCCCTCATACCTCATGCACACTAGGCACTAGAAATGTCAATGGACAATCACATCATACCATCAGGTTTGAAAAGGTTGCAGGATAATATTTCACATTTTTTTCAAGTTAGGCATGTAGATAGATTTGTAGATAGATTTATTTGTAGATAGATTTGTAGATAGATTTGTAGATAGTTCTTCATATTGACACACACATAAACACACACATACACAGAGACAAACACCCCCACACACACAAACGCTCACATATATAGATATTTATAACGTACATGTGAATGTAGAAACATTTCTATATAAAACAAAATCTAGATCGATAGTTTATGCTTGATTGATAGACATTGAGATACATACCCGCCACTTTTTGATCCAAATTATGTCGGTTTCCTTTCTTCTCTCCATGGATGAAAGTACTACCATCACGAGCCGTGCACTGACAAATTGCACGACTGTGTAAAGTCCTAGGTAGTTCTAGATGGACATGATCCGACTTCTGTTTCATGTCGCTAAAACAGAGACAATGCACGCAACTATTCTGTAGAGAAATATTATCTCCTTTGTCTGTATTCTGCTGAAGTTTGTCTCCCTTGCAAGTCAGAGTTGTAGAACTTGCTAGAATGTTCTCAATAGAATGACTTGTGTAAGATAGAATGCCTGCTGCTGCTCTCAAACCTTGCTGCTTCTCTGGTGGTAGTGGATGATGTCGATGTGATTGAGCCAGATCTGTTGGAGGGCCACAGACGTCGGTATGTTCATTCATGCCGCTAGCATTGTGTCTTGTTAATCTATCCATGTATGCTAGAGTATGTACCTAACATAGGATAATATAGATTAGAAATAACAGTTGGACGTTGACATGAATATATGCGAGAGCATGTACCTAACATAGGATAACATAGATTAGAAATAACAGTTGGACGTTGACATGAATTTGACAGGATAAAATGGTAGTTATTAACATGTTCATGATTTAATAGACACACACCCACACATGTTGTCTATTATTCAATTGTGTAAATAGACACTCACACGCGTTGTCTAGTATTCAATTGTGTAAATAGACACCCACACATGTTGTCTAGTATTAAATTGTGTAAATAGACACCCACACATGTTGTCTAGTATTCAATTGTGTAAATAGACACCCACACATGTTGTCTAGTATTTAATTGTGTAAATAGACACTCACACGCGTTGTCTAGTATTCAATTGTGTAAATAGACACCCACACATGTTGTCTAGTATTCAATTGTGTAAATAGACACCCACACATGTTGTCTAGTATTCAATTGTGTAAATAGACACCCACACATGTTGTCTAGTATTTAATTGTGTAAATAGACACCCACACGCGTTGTCTAGTATTCAATTGTGTAAATAGACACCCACACATGTTGTCTAGTATTTAATTGTGTAAATAGACACCCACACGCGTTGTCTAGTATTCAATTGTGTAAATAGACACCCACACATGTTGTCTAGTATTCAATTGTGTAAATAGACACTCACACGCGTTGTCTAGTATTCAATTGTGTAAATAGACACCCACACATGTTGTCTAGTATTCAATTGTGTAAATAGACACCCACACATGTTGTCTAGTATTCAATTGTGTAAATAGACACCCACACATGGTGTCTAGTATTCAATTGTGTAAATAGATATATATATATATACAAATGTTGTCTAGCATTAACTTGTGCAAATAGACACGTACATACCACACATTATCAGTTTTAAATCATGCAAATAGACAGACCCACATTATCCAGCATTAACTTGTGCAAATAGACAAACACACATGAAATCCGATAAACTGTAAGTACTACAGAATAGTGTTGAGAATCCACGATATCTTTAACGCAGATGTCTTCACATTGATATCTTCACATTGATATCTTCCACATTGATATCTTCCACATTGATATCTTCCATTGATATCTTCAATTGATATCTTCACATTGATATCTTCACATTGATATCTTCTACATTGATATCTTCACATGATATCTTCCACATTGATATCTTCACATTGATATCTTCCACATTGATAACTCCACATTGATATCTTCCACATTGATATCTTCACATTGATATCTTCCACATTGATATCTTCACATTGATATCTTCTACATTGATATCTTCCATAGATATCTTCACATTGATATCTTCCATATTGATATCTTCCACATTGATATCTTCCATATTGATATCTTCCATATTGATATCTTCCACATTGATATCTTCTACATTGATATCTTCCACATTGATATCTTCTACATTGATATCTTCTACATTGATATCTTCCACATTGATAACTCCATTGATATCTTCACATTGATATCTTCTACATTGATATCTTCCACATTGATATCTTCTACATTGATATCTTCTACATTGATATCTTCCACATTGATATCTTCTACATTGATATCTTCAATTGATATCTTCACATTGATATCTTCAATTGATAACTCCACATTGATATCTTCACATTGATATCTTCACATTGATATCTTCACATTGATATCTTCACATTGATATCTTCCACATTGATATCTTCCACATTGATATCTTCCACATTGATATCTTCCACATTGATATCTTCCACATTGATATCTTCACATCGATAACTCCCATTGATATCTTCACATTGATATCTTCACATTGATATCTTCACATTGATATCTTCCATATTGATATCTTCACATTGATATCTTCCACATTGATATCTTCTACCATTGATATCTTCCATATTGATATCTTCCACATTGATATCTTCCATATTGATATCTTCCACATTGATATCTTCCATATTGATATCTTCCACATTGATATCTTCCATATTGATATCTTCCACATTGATATCTTCCACATTGATATCTTCCACATTGATATCTTCCACATTGATATCTTCCACATTGATATCTTCCACATTGATATCTTCCACATTGATATCTTCCACATTGATATCTTCCATATTGATATCTTCCACATTGATATCTTCCATATTGATATCTTCCATATTGATATCTTCCACATTGATATCTTCCATATTGATATCTTCCAATGATATCTTCCACATTGATATCTTCCATATTGATATCTTCCACATTGATATCTTCCACATTGATATCTTCCACATTGATATCTTCCACATTGATATCTTCCACATTGATATCTTCAACATTGATATCTTCTACATTGATACTTCCACATTGATATCTTCACATTGATATCTTCAATTGATATCTTCCATTGATATCTTCCACATTGATATCTTCTCATTGATAACTACATTGATATCTTCATTGATACTTCCATATTGATATCTTCCACATTGATATCTTCACATTGATATCTCATTGATATCTTCACATTGATATCTTCACATTGATAAATTCACATTGAACTTCACATTGATACTTCCACATTGATACTTAATTGAACTTAACATTGATACTTCACATGAACTTACATGCTAACACATTGAACTTATGAACAGAAAACTTATTGAGGACAGACAAACTAAGTATAAAAAAACTGTATGAGACAGACAAACTGTATGAGACAGACAACTGTATAGACAGACAAACTGTATGAACAAACACACTGTATGAGACAGACAAACTGTATGAGACAGACAAACTGTATGAGACAGACAAACTGTATGAGCAGACAAACAATGTATGAGAGACAAACTGTATGAGACAAACTGTAGAGACAGACAAACTGTATGAGGCGACAAACAAACAGTATGAGGAGACAGACTGTATGAGACAGACAAACTAATGAGAGCAAACTGTATGAGACAAACTGTATGAGAGACAAACTGTATGAGGAGACAAACTGTATGAGACAGACAACTATGAGAAGACAAACTGTATGAGCCAAACTGTATGAAAGACAGACTGTATGAGACATGAGCAGACAAACTGTATAGAGACAGACTATGAGACAGAAGTGATGACAGACAAACTGTATAGACAGACAAACTGTATGAGACAGACACTGTATGAGACAGAACTGTATGAGAGACATGAGACAACACTGTATGATGAGACAGACAAATGAGACATGTCTGACTTTCTGTGTGTGTCTGTGTGTGTGTCTGTGTGTGTGTCTGTGTGTGTGTCTGTCTGTCTGTGTCTGTCTGTGTCTGTGTGTGTCTGTCTGTCTGTGTGTGTGTCTGTGTGTGTGATAACTGTAGACAGGAGAGGCACTCTGTAGCCTAGATGTTAAGTGCTCGCCTCGTGTTAGAAAGGTACTAGATTCTCTTCCTCGTGGAACCTTCGAGATATTCATCTCAGAATAGGTGAAATCGAGTTCCTAGTCCTATCGGATATGGACGATAAAACGTAGGTCCCGTGTTCAATGTGAGCACACAAAAGAAACAACTGAAAACTGAGAAGAACAGGCTGGAAACTCCCAGTTCAGACAAAATTCATGAGAAAAGATTAAAAATAAAATTTCTACAAATTATTTTCACCATCTTCTAAATACACCGAGGGCCTTCGCCGGTGCTACGGAGCTCATGCATGGTTGCTGAGATCTTCTTGTGTAAGAAAGGGATCGGAGCACACATGGTTACTCACACAAATACAATGATGATGATCCTATCAATCAATCAATCAATCAATCAATCAATCAATCAATCAATCGATCAATCGGTCAATCAATCGATCAATCAATCAATCAATCTATCAATCAATCTATCAATCAATCAATCAATCAATGAACATGAAATGACACATAATTTTATATTTTATAACATTAAACAAGAAATGACAAATGACTTACTGGTTAGTTAACCAGCTGGTTATGTCAGATTTATCCTTGCAATGTGGTTAGAGAGAATGACATATCACGTGTGTGTGCGCGCGCTGTACAGATCACAGAGAAATGTTTCATGTTCAGATAAGGCAATGCCATGACCTTGATTTCATCGAGGTGTACCCAACTAATGCCACCGCCCACATTTCGATTTCGTACCAACAAATCGTCTGCTAGCTAATGGAATCTTGGCGGACTGGAACAAATTCTCGCTAGATATTTGAATATCTTGTGTTTGTTAGAAGTTGTCAATATCTAGGGACCCTCCCACCACCACATCTATACATGTCACTGCCAACAACAGCAGCCCCATTCATGTCTATCATTTCAACAACAGCAGCCACATTCATGTCTATCATTTCAATAACAACAGCAGCCACATTCATGTCTATCATTCACAACAACAGCAACCACATTCATGTCTATCATTTCAACAACAACAGCAGCCACATTCATGTCTATCATTCACAACAACAGCAGCAGCCACATTCATGTCTATCATTTCAACAACAACAGCAGCCACATTCATGTCTATCATTCACAACAACAGCAGCCAGATTCATGTCTATCATTCACAACAACAGCAGCCACATTCATGTCTATCATTCACAACAACTGCAGCCACATTCATGTCTATCATTTCAACAACAGCAGCAGCCCCATTCATGTATATCATTTCAACAACAACAGCAGCCACATTCATGTCTATCATTTCAACAACAACAGCAGCCACATTCATGTCTATCATTCACAACAACAGCAGCCAGATTCATGTCTATCATTCACAACAACAGCAGCCACATTCATGTCTATCATTGACAACAACTGCAGGTTGTGTCTTCATTCTGCACAAACACATCTGCCAACAACATCACGCCAATTCATGTTATCATCAAAAACGAGCACTTCATTCTATCATTCACAACACACATTCTGTAAATTTTCACTCAACACAAAGCCCTTCATGTGATCATTCACAACAACAGCAGCCAGATTCATGTCTATCATTCACAACAACAGCAGCCACATTCATGTCTATCATTGACAACAACTTCAGGTTGTGTCTCTCCAGTCTTCTCTCTGTCACAAACAATCTTGCCAACAACATCACCGACCATCTCATTTACTCATCCACTGAGTTACTCACTCTCACTCTCTCATTAATTCGCCAATTCGTTTTTAATCACTCACCCAAACTCTTCATGGTGATATGCTTGCATTAAACAAATGTGCACCTATGATTTGATTTGTCCTATTGCACATATATATAACGAAGAAATGATAAGTGTAGCTGAGGTCAAGGAGGCAATCCATTCCTTGATAAACAATAAGGCAGCGGGTGATGACAACATTACTGCAGAAATGCTCAAAGCGGCTTATGATACAACTATTAGCCAGGTGCAAGAACTATTTAATAAAGTATGGGAAGAAGAAACTGTCCCAGATCAATGGAAGAAGGAATAATTGTTAAGATCCCCAAAAAGGTGATCTCAAAGATTGCAACAACTGGAGAAGGATCACCCTATTATCAGTAATGACCAAGACCTTCTTGCAAAATCATTCTTAATAGAATCAAAGGAGTAGTGGACACAACCCTGAGAGAAGAACAAGCTGGTTTTAGACCTGGGAGAATCTGCTTAGACTAAATAATTACCCTACGACTAATTTTGGAGGAACATATTGAGAAGCAACAACCACTCATACTAAATTTCATCGATTTTAAAAAGCCTTTGATAGTCTACGCAGAATCTCTCTGTGGAATATTCTGAGATGCTATGGAATACCAGACAAAATAATAAACATTATTAAGAGCCTCTATGATGGTTGACAGTGTGCAGTTCGCACTGATGGTGGACACAGCAACTGGTTTATGGTTGAAACCGGAGTAAAGCAAGGCTGTTTCTATCTCCGCTATTGTTTGGAGTGGCCATTGACTGGGTGATGCGAAAATGGTACAGGGGCATCGATTGGGTAGAAAATAGTCAAACTAGAAGATTTGGATTTTGCAGATGATATTGCCTTGTTAAGTAGAAACAACCAAGATATGCAAAGAAAAACAGACAACTTGTCATCTATAGCATCAAAAGTTGGACTGCAGATAAGCTATGAAAAACAAATATAATGAAGACACCTATGGCAAGTAATGCAGATATCACCCTGGAATCTAAAATGATAAAAATAACAGAGCAGTTCACCTATTTAGATAGCAATTTATTTTGCACAGGAAATGTTAAAAAGAAATTATGATACGAATTGGTAAAGCAACATCAGCTTTTAAAAGTCTAAATAAAAATATGGAACTGCAAGTTATATAGTATTAAAACTAAATTACGAATTTTCAATTCAAATGTTGTATCAATCCTAACATATGCCAGCGAGAGTTGGAAAATGACTAAAGATATAGAAAGCAAGTTGAATGCATTTGAAAATAGATGTCTGCGAAAAATAATGAATATAAAATGGAACGAATTCAGGAGAAGTGATGAAATCAGAGATATGTCTGGTCAACCACTAGTACAACTGTTATAAGAAAGAGAAGATGGAGATATGTTGGACACACCTGAGGAGAAATGATCAACGAATATCAAAGCAGGCATTGAAGTGGGATGCAAAGGGTTCAAGAAAGAGAGGTCGACCATATGGAGACCCTGAAATGAACTTGTGCTGAGAGAGTCAAGAAATATCGGACTCAATTCCATGGAGGAGATTAAACGAATTGCTCAGGACAGAGCGGTGTAGTAAAATTACTTGTAGGCCCATACGTAACATATAACCGGTACAAGTGGAATATGTCTTTTTCTTCTTCTTTCTCTCAATCCTGGTTTGCCTCACAGCGTCAGGATAAGAAGAGATTTCTAGAACTGTTTGCCTCACAGCGTCAGGATAAGAAGAGATTTCTGAAGGAAGCGGAGAGCCACTTGTGTACGCTTCATAAATAGTATCTTTCGTCGCCTCTGCTATCTCTGAGGTCCACGTTTTATGTGGCCTGCATTTTGCTTTGTATCCATTGTATCTGAGCAACATTGCTCTTTGAGGTGCACTGTCTGTTGGTAATCTGCTTATGTGCACTGTCTGGTGATAATCTGCTTATGTGCACTGTCTGTTGGTAATCTGCTTATGTGCACTGTTTGTTGGTAATCTGTTTATGTGCACTGTCTGTTGGTAATTTGCTTATGTGCACTGTCTGTTGGTAATCTGTTTATGTACACTGTCTGTTGGTAGTCTGCTTAAGTGCACTGTCTGTTTGTAATCTGTTTAGTGCACCTGTCTGTTGGTAATCTGTTTATGTACACTGTCTGTTTGGTAGTCTGCTTAAGTGCCTGTCTGTTGGTAATCTGCTTATGTGCACTGTCTGTTGGTAATCTGCTTATGCGCACTGTCTGTTGGTAATATACTTATGTGCACTGTCTGTTGGTAATATACGTATGTGCACTGTCTGTTGGTAATCTGCTTATGTGCACTGTCTGATGGTAATCTGCTTATGTGCACTGTCTGTTGGTAATCTGCTTATGTGCACTGTCTGTTGGTAATCTGCTTATGTGCACTGTCTGATGGTAATCTGCTTAAGTGGCCGAACCATTTAATTCGTTGTTTCTTGATGAAGTCTAGTACTGATGTTGTACCCACTTTTTCCTGATGTTTTCATTTCTCAACCGGTCTCTTCTTGTGACACCCAGCATTCTGTGCAGACATTTCATCTCTGTCGTGACTAGTTTTCTTCTACCATTTGGTGTCAGCGTCCAGGTTTGGCACTGATAACATAATGTGGGGAGAAAGATTGTGTTGAACATTGTTCTTTTAGTGTTCATGGTGACATGTTTGCATCTTAAAATTGGCGCCATTTGTCATATAATTTAATTTGCTTTGCTGCATCTGTTTTGGATTTCATTAGTTATTTTTTCCGTTTGCTGAAAAAATGCTCCTATGTATGTAAAGTCTTTGACTTGTTTTAATGACAATTATCGATGGAGATATTGGTAGTGCTTTCCTCTCTGGCGAATGTCATTACTTCTCTTTTGTCGATGTTTATTCTCATGTTGTATTTCCTTACATGCTAACTGGAGTCTGTTGAGTCTGTTATAAGTGTTGTTGTAGCTGTTCTTCTGTTGCTGATACCATTGTCTGATCATCTGCAAAAAGAAATTCATTTAAGAGTTCCCCAAGGCTGATCCCTTCACTGGGGCTAGTTATTTGACAGATTTGATCAATATATTTGATGAGCAGTAGCGGTGATAGTACACATCCTTGTCTTACTCCTGACCTAACGTGGAAGGTTTACGACAGATCTGAATAGTGTTCGAATTTGTACACTAGCTGTATAATATATATATTGATACGAGTCACCTCTGTCGGCATCCCTATGTGCAATCAGATCTGATACTATGTTACAGTATAACTCCAGATCTGATACTATACTACAGTATAACTTCAGATGTGATACTATGCTACAGTATAACTACAGATGTGGTACTTTAAAGTAGGGATTGTTCTGTTTGTAAAATCTGACAGTTATCCATTTGTACAAATGTGTATCTTGTTGGATAATATGCATTCACTTTGGCTGAAATTCTGATGTGCATCTCCCACATGTCGTAAGGGCTTTACGGGGGAGCAACGTACTCACATTCTCAGTGCAAAGCCCACAGATTACAAAGAGTGATTAACATAGTTGATAAAAACGAACTAACCAACAAACAAACAAACAAACAAACGAGCAACCAACCAAACAAAAAAACAAACAAACAAACAAACAAACAAACGAGCAACCAAACAAACAAACAAACAAACAAACGAGCAACCAAACAAACAAACAAACAAACAAACGAACAAACAAACAAACAAACAAACAAACAAACGAGCAACCAACCAAACAAACAAACAAACAAACGAGCAACCAAACAAACAAACAAACAAACAAACAAACAAACAAACAAACAAACAAACAAACAAACAAACAAACAAACAAACAAACAACAAACAAACAAACAAACAAACAAACGAGCAACCAAACAAACAAACAAACAAACAAACGAACAAACAAACAAACAAACAAACAAACACAACCAAACCAAACAACAAACAAACAAACGAAACAAAACAAACAAACAAACGAGCAACCAAACAAACAAACAACAAACAAACAAACAAACAAACAAACAAACAAAAAAACAAACAAACAAACAAACAAACCAACAAACAAACAAACACACAAACAAACAAACACACAAACAAACAAACACACAAACAAACAAACACACAAAACCCCAAACAAACAGAGAAACCAAACAAACAAACAAACAAATAAACAAACAAACAAACGAACAAACAAACAAACAAACCAACAAACAAACCAACAAACAAACACACCAACAAACAAACAAACAAACAAACAAACTAAAATATATATTTATATACTACTTGGCCTTTCCACCAGGTATCTAGGTGGTTGTCAACGTAAACAAACATGGCCACCGAGAAGTGGTTTACCAATTGGCCTATATTGTACCATAATTTGTCCAACTGAATTACCGAATAGTTCATAAAACCATAAATGATTTGGCTCATTAAACTTGTTGAGAATGTCTTTTGGCCTTGATTGTGATGTTTATTTATGAACAAACCACCCTACCAGCTTGGCTTACTGAAGCTAAAGTGGCTAACAAGATAGCCCACCTGCCGACAAGAGACAATCAGCCTTATACAAACAAGCACATTGAAGTACTTTAATCTACAGATTTCTCTAGAAAGTCAAGGCAATTTGTTGGAGTAGTTGTAGTCTCAACAACAATGTTGATCAAGTGCTCTTGTAATGTGAAAGAGATATATATTTCATCATCTAATGTCGTTTATATGGTCTTGCAGGTGTTCACAATCATTTCTACAATTACAACACATTCATTGATGGAGAATTTTTCTCTTCATGTCCAGGTCGGTCGACAACAACACAACTCTAGAGACGAGAGTCAATCTTAGCTGCGGATATTAGGAAAGGGGGAGGGGGAGTGAAGTTTGAATATAGGGATACATTGTGAAGTTTAGATATAGGGGAGTGAGTGAAGTTTGGATATAGGGTGTGAGTGAAGTTTGATATAGGAGTAGTTAGTGAAGTTTGGAATAGAGAAGTTAGTGAAGTTTGGGTATAGGGAGATTAGTGAAGTTTGATACAGGAGAGTTAGTGAAGTTTAGATATAGGGGAGTTAGTGAAGTTTGGATATGAGGGAAAGAGTTAGTGAAAGTTTAGAATAGGGAAGAGTTAGTGAAGTTTAGATATAGGAAGAGTTAGTGAGATTTGATATAGGGAGTAGTGAAGTTTAGATATAGGGGAGTTGAGTAGTTGAATATAGGAGAGTTAGTGAAGTTTGATATAGGGGATAGTGAAGTTTGGATAGGGGAGTTAGTGAAGTTTGATATAGAGAGAGAGACAAATGGGTTGAAACGATAGAGGAAAGTAAGAATGTCATTGGAAATAGATAGAGAGAAGTAAGATATTAGACTGATAATGAGGAGAGTAAGATTGATATAGGAGATTAGAATAGATTTGATATAAGAGAAGGGATGAGAGAGTAGATTAATACTATAGGTGGAGTAGTGAAGTTATTAGATGGAAGAGTGAAGTAGAAGTTTAAGAATGAGAGAAGTAGATTATATAGATATAGATGAGAGTAGTAAGTTTAGACTATATAGAGAGAGTAGTAAGATTTTAGATGATAGGGAGAGAGAAGTTTTAGAATAGAGAGAGATTATAAGCTTAGAATAGGAGAGAAATTAGTACAGTGGATGAATAGAGAGTTAAGATTATTAGACTATAGGAAGAGAGAGTTGATTTTAGTAGACTGATAGGAATGAGGAGAGGAAGTAAGATTTATAGACTGATAGGAGAGAGAAGTCAGTTTGACTATAGAGGAGTAGGAAGTTTGATTTTAAGAGATAGGGAAATGTAGAGAGAGTAAGTAAGATTGATATAGAGAGAGTAGTGAAGTTTGGAATAGAGGAGTTATGATAGAATGATAGGAAGTAAGATTATATAGACTGATGAAGGAGAGTAGAGAAGTTTATATAGAGATAGAATAGAATATATTATAAGTTTAGAATGAGGAGAGTTATTGAGTATAGACTATAGGAGAGTAGTGAATTTAGACTATAGTGAGAGTAATGATTATTAGACTATAGAAGTAGAGTAAATTTAGATATAGAGGAGTTAGTGAAGATTTAGATATAGAGGAGATAGTGAAGTTGATATAGAGGAGTTAGTGAAGTTTAGATATAGAGAGTTAGTGAAGTTTAGATATAGGGGAGTTGAAGTAAGCTTAGATATAGGGAGTTATGAAGTTTAGATATAGGAGAGTTAGTGAAGTTTGGATATAGAGGAGTTAGTGAAGTTTGGATATAGAGGATATGTGAAGTTTGGATATAGAGGAAGTTAGTGAAATTTGGATATAGAGGGAGTTAGTAAAGTTTAGATATAGGGGAGAGTTAGTAAAGTTTAGATATAGGGGGGAGTTAGTGAAGTTTAGATATAGGGGAGTTAGTGAAGTTTAGATATAGGGAGAGTTAGTGAAGTTTAGATATAGGGAGAGTTAGTGAAGTTTGGATATAGAGGGAGTTAGTGAAGTTTGGATATAGGGGAGAGTTAGTGAAGTTTAGATATAGGGGAGTTAGTGAAGTTTAGATATAGGGAGCGTTAGTGAAATTTAGATATAGGAGAGTTAGTGAAGTTTAGATATAGGAGAGTTAGTGAAGTTTAGATATAGAGAGTTAGTGAAGTTTAGATATAGGAGAGTGAGTGAAGTTTAGATATAGGGGGAGTTAGTGAAGTTTAGATATAGAGGGAGTTAGTGAAGTTTAGATATAGGGGAGAGTTAGTGAAGTTTAGATATAGGGGAGTTAGGGGAAGTTTAGATATAGAGGAGTTAGTGAAGTTTGATATAGGGAGAGTTAGTGAAGTTTAGATATAGGAGAGTTAGTGAAGTTTAGATATAGGAGAGTTAGTGAAGCTTGGATATATGAGACGACGAGACAAATGGGATGAAACGACAGAAGGACAAAGTAAAGAATGATCACTTAAGGAAATGAGATAAGAGAGAAAGTAAGATTATATAGACTGATAGAATGAGAGAGAGTAAGATTATATAGACTGATAGAATGAGAGAAAGATTATATAGACTGATAGAATGAGAGAGAGTAAGATTATATAGACTGATAGAATGAGAGAGAGTAAGATTATATAGACTGATAGACTGAGAGAGAGAAAGATTATATAGAATGAGAGAGAGTAAGATTATATAGACTGATAGAATGAGAGAGAGTAAGATTATATAGACTGATAGTAATGAGAGAAAGTAAGATGATAGACTGAGAGAGAGAAAGATTATATAGAATGAGAGAGAGTAAGATTATATAGACTGATAGAATGAGAGAGAGTAAGATTATATAGACTGATAGAATGAGAGAGATTAAGATTATATAGACTGATAGAATGAGAGAGATTAAGATTATATAGACTGATAGAATGAGAGAGAGAAAGTAAGATTATATAGACTGATAGAATGAGAGAGAGAAAGTCAGATTATATAGACTGATAGAAGGAGAGAGAGAAAGTAAGATTATATAGACTGATAGAATGAGAGAGAAAGTAAGATTATATAGACTGATAGAAGGAGAGAGAGAAAGTAAGATTATATAGACTGATAGAATGATAGAGAGAAAGTAAGATTATATAGACTGATAGAAGGAGAGAGAGAAAGTAAGATTATATAGACTGATAGAATGAGAAAGTAATATTATATAGACTGATAGAATGAGAAAGTAATATTATATAGACTGATAGAATAGAAAGTAATATATATAGACTGATAGAATGAGAAAGTAATATTATATAGACTGATAGAATGAGAAAGTAATATTATATAGACTGATAGAATGAGAGAGAGTAAGATTATATAGACTGATAGAATGAGAGAAAGATTATATAGACTGATAGAATGAGAAAGTAATATTATATAGACTGATAGAATGAGAGAGAAAGTAACTAATATCAAATTGATGCTTATAGTAATGATAAAAGGCACATATACATCTCAGAGTCTATACTGTGTGTGCTGCATGTAAGGTAGAGAGAGATAGTAGAACATTGAGAGAAAGTAGAACAGTGAGAGAAAGTAGAACAGTGAGAGAATGTAGAACAGTGAGAGAATGTAGAACAGTGAGAGAATGTAGAACGGTGAAAGTAGAACAGTGAGAGAAGGTAGAATATTGAGAGAATGTAGAACATTGAAAGAAAGTAGAACATTGTGAGAAAGTAGAACAATGAGAGAAGGTAGAACATTGAGATAAATTAGAACATTGAGAGAAAGTAGAACATTGTGAGAAAGTACAACAATGAGAGAAGGTAGAACATTGAGAGAATGTAGAACAGTGAGAGAAAGTAGAACATTGAGAGAAAGTAGCACAGTGAGAGAAAGTAGAATATTGAGAGAAAGTAGAACATAGAGAGAAGGTAGAACAGTGAGAGAAGGTAGAACAGTGAGAGAAAGTAGAATATTGAGAGAATGTAGAACATTGAGAGAAAGTAGAACAGTGAGAGAAGGTAGAACAGTGAGAGAAAGTAGAACAATGAGAGAAGGTAGAACATTGAGAGAATGTAGAACAGTGAGAGAAGGTAGACCATTGAGAGAAAGTAGAACATGAGAGAAAGTAGAACATAGAGAGAAAGTAGAACAGTGAGAGAATGTAGAACATTGAGAGAAGGTAGAACATTGAGAGAAGGTAGAACATTGAGAGAAGGTAGAACATTGAGAGAATGTAGAACAGTGAGAGAAGGTAGACCATTGAGAGAAAGTAGAACATAGAGAGAAAGTAGAACATAGAGAGAAAGTAGAACAGTGAGAGAATGTAGAACATTGAGAGAAGGTAGAACATTGAGAGAAGGTAGAACATTGAGAGAAGGTAGAACATGGAGGTAGCATTGAGAGAAAGTAGAGCATTGAGAGAAGGTAGAACATTGAGAGGTAGAACATTGAGTGAAGAATATCAGTATTATGTTAGAAATTAAGTTTAATACTAAAAAAGAATATCAGTATTATGTTACAAATTAAGTTTAACACTCAAGAATATCAGTATTATGTTACAAATTAAGTTTAACACTAAAGAGAATGTCAGTATTATGTTACAAATTAAGTTTAATACTAAAAGAGAATATCAGTATTATGTTACAAATTAAGTTTAACACTAAAAAAGAATATCAGTATTATGTTACAAATTAAGTTTAACACTAAAAAGAATATCGGTATTATGTTACAAATTAAGTTTAACACTAAAAAGAATATCGGTATTATGTTACAAATTAAGTTTAACACTAAAAAGAATATCGGTATTATGTTACAAATTAAGTTTAACACTAAAAGAGAATATCAGTATTATGTTACAAATTAAGTTTAACACTAAAACAATATCAGTATTATGTTACAAATTAAGTTTAACACTAAAAGAATATCAGTATTATGTTACAAATTAAGTTTAACACTCAAGAATATCAGTATTATGTTACAAATTAAGTTTAACACTCAAGAATATCAGTATTATGTTACAAATTAAGTTTAACACTCAGGAATATCAGTATTATGTTACAAATTAAGTTTAACACTCAAGAATATCAGTATTATGTTACAAATTAAGTTTAACACTTAAAAAGAATATCAGTATTATGTTACAAATTAAGTTTATCACTTAAAGAATATCAGTATTATGTTACACATTAAGTTTAACATTTATAAAGAATATCAGTATTATGTTACAAATTAAGTTTAACACTTAAAAAGAATATCAGTATTATGTTACAAATTAAGTTTAACACTCAAGAATATCAGTATTATGTTACAAATTAAGTTTAACACTCAAGAATATCAGTATTATGTTACAAATTAAGTTTAACACTCAAGAATATCAGTATTATGTTACAAATTAAGTTTAACACTAAAAGAATATCAGTATTATGTTACAAATTAAGTTTAACACTAAAAGAGAATATCAATATTTTAAATATTTTTCATCAATAAATAACCAAAAAAGCATATAATTCAGCAAAATTGCAAAAAGAAAAAAGCTTTCAGTATTCTATCAAACATATACAAAAATCGGCCCCATAAAAGAGGAACTTTCGATTTTCCGTTTGAGCTAGTCTGCCTTATGTTGCTGGCGCCCACGATCAAGGTAAGCATGAGTTTGTAATGTCTGTACACGTTTCCCTTCAATATCTTACAAACGAGCGCACACACACCTGCGCACACACCTACAGACACCTACACGCACGCACACACACAACTGGAATGCTAATAGTTATATCTTTATTGTTGTATATGATATGCTGAAAGTATAAGGGAAACCAAGAATGAGTTACAACGGCGTGGTCTCTTGAAGAAATCAAGGCAATAACGCGTCCTAATCCGTGCAATTTACGAGCTGCACACAAAATTCAAGTACCTACCCTTGCTGGCAAATCAAGGACTTTCTCTAGCACTCGACTCTGGCGGTTTATTATCCATATATTTATGTTTACCATCAGAGATAAATTTACAAGACAAGAGTAGATAAAGCACTCGTAGCTGGTAGACATAGGTTCGAGAATCTAACTAGTGCAGGCCGTTACACTAGCACTAGGGGGAGGGGGATGTTATAGTAGTCGTATTAGAGTGTTAGTTACACTAGGGGTGTGTTATAGTACTCGTATTAGAGTGGAGGTGTTAGAGTGGAGATAGTTACACTAGGGGATGTTATAGTAGTCGTATTAGAGTGTTAGTTACACTAGAGGGGCGATTAAGTGGTCACATTAGAATGTTAGAATGAAGACGTTAGAATGGAGACGTTAGAGTAGAGGTGGTAGAGTGAATGTTTTAGAGTTGTTATATGTTATACTCCATCTAGTTATATGCTTCCGGTACAAAATGTCAAAGTCGTGTTTTGTGTGACGACACTAATATTTCATGTCAGGGGGAAGGCTAATTTAATCTCTCTTGCCTAGAGAGTTATGTCAAAGTTGTGTTTTGTGTGACGACACTAATATGTCATGTAAGGGAGGGAATGGCTCATCTCTCTGTGGCAGAGAGTTATGTCAAAGAATAGGAAGTTCATTCATTTAGTATTTTCTCCGGTGCTACGGAGTTCGTGCATCTGTGCTATAGTTTTCTTAAGCGTTTGTAATCGGTTTGCGTGATCAGTTAAAAATGGGATTTGTGTGTGTATGGGTGTGTTTGTGTGTGTGTGTGTGTCTACATGATTGATGAGGTCAATTTGGGCTCATAATGTTCTTTCTTTGGCTTCGTGGACATAGACTTTTGACCGCACCAGATGAAGAGTTTAATGTAAAGTCTTTCATGATACTTGCCTTTATTTATCTGACACCACAGTTCTGGTTGACTCCTATGTTACTGTTCCTCTTTGAGATAGTTAATCCACATGTCACTGTGCTTCTTTGAGATAGTTGAGCTACATGTCACTGTGCCTCTTTGAGATAGTTGAGCTACATGTCACTGTTCCTCTTTGAGATAGTTGAGCTACATGTCACTGTTCCTCATTGAGATAGTTGATCCACATGTCACTGTTCCTCTTTGAGATAGTTAATCCACATGTCACTGTTCCTCTTTGAGATAGTTAATCCACATGTCACTGTTCCTCTTTGAGATAGTTAATCCACATGTCACTGTTCCTCTTTGAGATAGTTGAGCTACATGTCACTGTTCCTCTTTGAGATAGTTGAGCGTCACGATGAACGGTAGCGAGCAGCAGATTTTCAGATGTCGGAATTTATGCCCAACATTTGTACTGAGTTCAAGGGGTTGTATGTGAACACATTCTTGTACCCGTCTTGTAAGCGTTTCCTTTCACGAGCACACCATAGAGAAGTCATTGGATAGCAGGAAGTCTGGTATGCTGATTACATGACTTACGTACCTAGCGGATGTGTGCAACTACATCAGAGTGGTGTGAATGCTGGACATGCCAGCTCTGTCTAGAAGAGATCTTTGTATTGCCATTTGATATTTAGAAGGTCTTTATCTTGCCATTTGATATTTAGAAGGTCTTTGTCTTGTCATTTGATATTTAGAAGGTCTTTGTCTTGTCATTTGATAACTAGAAGCTTTTATTAGACAAACGGTATGAAACTGATTCAACTTCTTAGTACGCCATTGGTAGACAGTTCTTAGTACGCCGTTGGTAGACAGTTCTTAATGCACCGTTGGTAGACAGTTCACGTTTCACACGCAATGAAAGACATACCTACAAATGTAGTGGTTCGGACATTTAATGAGAATGGAATACAACCAACTACAAATAACAGCAAACAATAAATAATGATCAGGTACTAGAGCCAAAGGAAGACCAAGAAAAAGATCGATAGACAATATCAAGACCACACTAACAAACACAACAATGTCGACTTATCTGGCCCTGGAACACAAATTAAAGCTCCCAACCTTACGCTTAACGACAAGAGTAGACAAGTAATTCCATCATCCACACATTGGATACAGACAAGAGTAGACAAGTAATTCCATCATCCACACATTGGATACAGACAAGAGTAGACAAGTAATTCCATCATCCACACATTGGATAAAGACAATAGACATACCAATGGAAAACTTATTACAAATTAGGAATTTTAGTCTGCGCCACGACGTTTTGTCCACAACCACTGAGATATTCTTATGTAAGAAAGCGATTGGAACACACATGTTCTTCAACTAAATGTAACGATGATTGTTCGTCTAATCAGTCAAATCAGTCAATGATTGAATGAATCAAGCAATCAAACTCTCCAAGTTCTGAATGACTTTGTTACTTGCCAGATTTCTTTAACAACTCTGACTTAAGACAGACCACCAATAAAAGACATGACAGTCATTCATTCTGATAGCGTTCGTCAACAACTTACTTTTTGCAGCTTGATGTTATTAACACCACTATTACCCTAGGATCGTCTAAATGGAGCACATTAACGATGTGAGGATATGTGGCCCCCATATTTAAGGCCATAAATTACAAACAGTTAACTTGATAGTCTGTGTTTCACTCCAAACATATTAGAATTTACATGCGTGGTTTGGCTGACAGTTCAGTTAGTATATTCACCTGCCTGCATGGTTCTAGTTATTAGATATCCTTGTTGTGACTATATTTATTAGTTTATAAGATAAATGTCTGCTGCTTTGATATGGTAATTCTATGTTAGCGTGAGACATATTTCTTCTGTCGGTATATGTCAATATCATAAACACATATGAAAGGCGTTCACCAAGAAAATATCACTTTTTTGTGGTTTTACAACATCTTCTCGTGAACATTGAAAACATATTCACTGCTACTAAGTTGGTTTTTTATTTGTAAGAATAGAACATACGAGAAAGTTGGAAAACAACATACAAGTCACTTTTTATACGTTTTGTTTTATGAAATTTAAAAAAAAATGATCCCATGTTGAGATGTTTTATGAAATAAATAAAACACGGTCCCATGTTGAGAAGCACACAATAAAAACAATGAGCTGTCACAAAAATAAAAGGGGCTCAAATGTTTCCATAATCACTGCACAGTCATCTCTACCAAAAACAACATCATCATCATCATTGTACAGTCGTACGTTAATTCTGTCTTTCTCGCACACACGTTCAGACACACATACATACGACAGACAGGCATACACACACAGACACACAGACAAGCAGACAAGAACAGACACACACACAGACACGCTTCTGTATGTAGTATACAATATATTTGACAATAGTAGACGTTAGAGTTATATGAGATAGAAGAAATATAATACACACAATAGACATACATTATAGAATGATAGATTCATTTCCAGAACTTATTATTTTGTCCATTCGGGGGGGGGAGGGGGGCTCTGTGGTGTACATGTTTGCTGCTCGGGAGAGAAGGTGCTCTCTGTGGTGTACATGTTTGCTGCTCGGGGAGAGAAGGTGCTCTCTGTGGTGTACATGTTTGCTGCTCGGGGAGAGAAGGTGCTCTCTGTGGTGTACATGTTTGCTGCTCGCCTTTTGTTCCAAAGATTCTCGGTTCGCTTCCTCGTGAAGCCATCGGAATATTTTTCCAGAGGCCGCCGATCTCAGTGTAGGTGAGATCGAGTTCCTAGTCCTATCGGAGACGGACGATAAAACGTAGGTCCCATGTCAAGTTGAGCATGTTAAAAACCCTTGGCAGTTCAAAATCGAGACGAACAGGCTGGAATGCCGCTGCCGGGCAAAATTCATTAGAATGACTAATAAATAAAATTCCTACAGAAAATTCCCCATCTTCTACATTACATTAGGGATCCTCTCCGAAGCTACGGAGTTCGTGCTCTGCAGCTAAGGTCTTCCTGTGTCAGAAAGAGATCGGAGCACACATGGTTACTCACGGAAGTGCAATGATGATGGTCATATCAAGCAATCAATCATTTTATCTGTATGCACGCCAGTCCCACATACATGTCTGACATATTATACTAACATGCAGCCAGTCACATACATGTCTGACATATTATACTAACATGCACGCCAGTCACACATACATGTCTGACATATTATACTAACATGCACGCCAGTCACACAAACATGTCTGACATATTATACTAACATGCACGCCAGTCACACATACATGTCTGACATATTATACTAACATGCACGCCAGTCACACATACATGTCTTACATATTATACTAACATGCACGCCAGTCACACATACATGTCTTACATATTATACTAACATGCACGCCAGTCACACATACATGTCTGACATATTATACTAACATGCACGCCAGTCACACATACATGTCTGACATATTATACTAACATGCACGCCAGTCACACAAACATGTCTGACATATTATACTAACATGCACGCCAGTCACACAAACATGTCTGACATATTATACTAACATGACAGTCACACATACATGTCTGACATATTATACTAGCATAAAGACAGTCACACATACATGTCTGACATATTATACTAACATGCACGCCAGTCACACAAACATGTCTGACATATTATACTAACATGCAAGCAGTCACACAAACATGTCTGACATATTATACTAGCATAAAGACAGTCACACAAACATGTCTGACATATTATACTAGCATAAAGACAGTCACAAACATGTCTGACATATTATACTAGCATAAAGACAGTCACACACATGTCTGACATATTATACTAGCATAAAGACAGTCACACACATGTCTGACATATTATACTAGCATAAAGACAGTCACACAAACATGTCTGACATATTATACTAGCATAAAGACAGTCACAAACATGTCTGACATATTATACTAGCATAAAGACAGTCACAAACATACTGACATATTATACTAGCATAAGACAGTCACAAACTGTCTACATATATACTGCATAAAGACAGTCACAAACATGTCTGACATATTATACTAGCATAAAGACAGTCACAAACATGTCTGACATATTATACTAAACTAGCAGAAAGTCGGTGCAAGTCGTTACTGCGACTGATTCATTTAGTTGTCATATGTACATGGAAGATAGAACTACACTATATCTCTAATATTTCATGTCTCTTGACATACTGTTGCTTTCTGGTGAAACACGTACAAACAAAGTCATGTGCTTTTACAAAGTATACAAATAATGTACAGCAGCGTTTCGATCTAAAGGCCTTAACAAAGGATACAGAACAAACAATGAAGTTGAGACTGTTTTTATACCCTAGACATCACATATACAATCAGACAAGAACTCCCTAACTATCCTAAAATGAAAATATGTGACTAAAAATTGAACAACTAAAATAATATGAAATCCTAGACAGGAAAAAAACGAAGATAAAACGATAATAATCAAATATATACATTTAACATATACACATAGATTATGGAGTATGTGAAGAAATAGTATTAAGAAGTATATGCATGTAGTGTGTTTAGTCCATGAGGTTGCAAGGTATCTTATGAAGATATAAAACGATTTTCTTTAGCAACGTGACTCCGATCATCAAAAGAACATGATCGGATGGCTGTGACCTGGACATCGCGAGCTCCCAAATGGTCAGTTCCATTGAAATGGGTGGCTACAGGGGTCACAGGGCATTTGCAAATATCCCTAAATGTTGACCGAAACGGTCACTAAGCATTTTGAAAGTTTCGCCTATATACGCATTGTCACAACGTTTACTAGTGATGGTTCGCCGATATACGCATTGTCACAACGTTTACAAGTGATGGTTCGCCTATATACGCATTGTCACAACGTTTACTAGTGATGGTTAGATTGCTGATAGTGATATAGTGATGTATCGTCTATATTCCTGTCCAATTACTATATGTTGCATATAGTTGCCATGTTGATATGTTATATCTATCTAGTATTTGTTAAATTATTATGATGGTTCGCCGATTTATCATAAAACCACGTGACAAGTGACTGGCAGAGAACAAAAAAAGGTAAAGGAACCCTTTCATACCTTGTGGCAGTGGTGGCTTGTCATTAGGGGCAATTGGGGCCGGGCCCCACCAAAAATAGTATATAATGTGTATTTGCTTTATGAATTAAAATATCACCTAACCCAAAATCATTATTTTTTTCCGCAAATTTTTGTCTGTCCCCACCAACAAAAATGATAATGAGCCGCCACTGCCTTGTGGTATATAGGGCAATACAGTGTTAGACCTGTATTTTTCATTGACCGTCGGCACACGATGGGTGATGTGGTCAGCATCACGCCGACTGGCGAGAGAAACATCTGATAAATCACAGAACAAGAAATATAAGTAGACCATAAGGTACGCAACTCGTATTTTATGTCCATATTAACTCTTTTACTTGATTGCAGCCCCTAGTTTCTAGGACATTCATTATCTCTGCATGTCTGTCTGCCTGTTTGTCTGTCTATTGTCTATTCCTGTTGTGTCTTGCGGCGTTTTGACCAAATTTTGATGTGCCTGTCTTACAAGCAGTAGGAGCCTAATGAATGAGCAATGTTCTCACGTTCTTGGTGCAAAACCCACATATTACAAAGAGTGGTTTTGATGAGAACAAGCCCAAAGAAACAAACACACAACCAAATACACAAACAAACAAACAAGCACACAAACAAACAAACAAACTAGCAACAGTTTGGTACTATGTTGCTGTCGTTGTTGTTATAGCTGACACTATTAACTTTGTTGTTATTTTTCTTACTGTTATTGTTATCGACTTTGTTGATGCTTTCGTTGAATTTGTTGCTGCTATGCTATTATTGTTACTGCTGCCGTTCTTATGATTATTGTTGATGTCGAAGTTGTTCCTGATGATACTGGTCACTGAACATGTTACTGTTGTTGATTTGTTTTAATTATTTTTTTGGAGTATTGTTGCTGTAGTAGCTTGTAAAAAAAACCCCCAACAACTATTTATGTCATTTGTGTTGTTGTTGTGATTATTGTTGCTGTAGTAGCTTGTAAAAAAAACCCAACAACTATTGATGTCATTTGTGATGTGATTATTGTTGATGTCACTATTGTTCTTGAAGTTACTGTTACTTTGTTGATTTTGTAACAATTTTTTTTTACTATGGTTGTTGTAGTAGCTTTAAAAAAAGCAAAAAAAGACAACGCCCACCTGCCCAGCGTGTTCGTAGCGCGTTGGACGGTGGGTGACAAGCCCTCTGTAAGTGCGGGCTCAATTCCGCGGGCTCGCAGAAAAAGCCACAGGTTCTCCAGATTTACAGTATTCGTGGCACCGAACCGAAGAGTTACGATGTCCATGACACCGAGTCGAAGAGCTGCAAGCTCAAATTGAGTCAAATGCTTCTGGATCGGAAAAAAAGACAACTATAACACTTATATTGCTGCATTGGTGCTGTTGTTGCTGCTATCAAACGAGCACATCTTGCAAAAATAATTATGCGAATACTTGAAAGTGATGCAAACGTATATTATATCGTATATATATATATATATATATATATATATATATATATATATATATATATATAAAAAAAAAAAACTACTCCCGTAGTTCAGAGAATCGTGATGATAATTATTATAGATTATTATGACTTGCTATGACAGAAGTGGGCGTATCCTGGAAAAAAAAACGTCAAGTGAGATTTCCGATGTTAACCACACTGTCATGTCCAAGAAATTTGCTTATATTTTTACTTATTGTGTTTGTGTACGACCGCACTGTTGAGGCAAAATATGTATATATGTTACAAATAACATAGTTATTAACCTGATAAACTACCCCACCCAAATGTTACAGTCACATAGTAAGTGAAGCTCCGTACATAAATAACATATATGTTGCCAGGGAAGTTTTCAGGAACTTTATCCACACTTTTATTTTGCTTTGGTTTCTTTTTCATCAGCTCTAATAATTATGAACATATTCAATTTAGTAAGCAATTATAGTTTTTTTAAACAGTGAACAATTATTATTAGCTGAAAACAATAATTAATCTTTTAAACAATTTCAAAAGTTAAAGTTGGTCTTATGGGACATTCTTGTTGTACGTAATCAGACCGTTCAAGTCAGATCAATTTGTACTGCTAGGCTAGTTAAGATGGCCGCCAAGACGTCTGCAAGATTATCTATATCAACATCTTCAAAGCTTTCATCTACTCTTGCTAGTACAGCTGATATATTTGTTATATAGTAAGTAGGTACACATTCAAGTGAAGTCACTCCATCGAAGTCTGACGGTAAGAAATCTCCTAAATTTACATTATCTGATCGTATATTTGCAGTGATAATTGCACCGACGTACTCGTGAGTCGTATTTTGACTATTTACTATATTACTATTTAGTATTTACTACTTATAATTATATCTAGAGTGCTAGTGGTACTACTAGTGACTTGACTTAAGTAACTAGTAGTAGAAGTATTCGTCTCGTTGACATTTGAAGTGAAACTATCTAATAGTACTATCTATACTGTGACTATATATTAGATTCAAAATTAAAATATAACTTATAACTAATATAAGTACGAATAAAATACTCTATGATGAGTATCGTATCATTTGCACACATAAGATGAGCACACTTAATTTCCTGTTTTCTAGTTTCTTTTAAAAAAATATAAAAATAACAATTTTTGGACTCGTTTGCCTTCTCAGTTTCCATTGAACATGGTTTTCAACAATGAAGCCATCTAGTAGCAATTATCTAAATATGATTCAATTGATTGTCTCCTTAAATTGTTTACATCTACAGCACATAATATTCTGTCTGATGACTTTTCTCTATCACTACTTTCAGTATGAGTATGAGCATTTTGAATCCGGCCTTGTTATTTATAGTTTAGCAAGTATAAACAAATAACAATATAAACAGCTTGTCAGAAGCATTGTCTTATCTATTATCTATGTTTTCATATTCATCTCCTTCACACATGTTAAAGAGCAAAACTAGTTTGTTGAGTCTGGTAAATTTGTAGATATTATAAGAAATGCAAAACGCCCCTGTTGAAATTGTAGTTATGTGCCTACAAGTAGGTCAGCCAACTGATTTCTGACACTTTTATTTACTAGGGTAGCTTCTATAGACCCTTGCACTAGTCATATTTTATGACATGCCTTGTAGGTCGCAGTGTTACAATTCTTTGCTCCCCTTGTGAGCCCCGGCAACACACGGGCGTTAAAGGGGTTTAACTCCTTATAAAATTTATTTCATCTCTGGATGCACTTATATTGCAATGTTTACTGAATTATCCTGTAGATTGGCTTTGTGTCATCTGAAAAATACAGTGAACGGTATATCGCTCAGAAGAGCAAATGGGTTATATATCTAGATGCTCTGATAACATTAGATGAGAGATATAGCATAGAGATATGATACAGAATCATCATGGGAAAGACACCATCCCAGAAAATGAAGGACATACTGTGCAATAAATGCTTGTCTACTTTAATTTTCCTATTCCAACTTTTTCAAACAGTGACCTGTATACTTTTAAGTAGTTATTGGTCAACTTTAGTATGTCTACATCTCCATATAGATTGTCTTGGACTGACATGGGTAGTCTGTGTACATCTCCATATAACTTGTCTTGAACTGACATGGCTTGTCTGTGTACATCTTCATATAGATTGTCTTGTACTGACATAGGGGTTTACCCTATGTGTTTTTCCTCTATTCCTTGTATGTTGGACATTCTTGCAGGATATGTGTCCCTGTCCCCTTGCTGGTGCCACATGTACATATGTCAGTAGGTCCTATCTTGCACTTGTTAACAGATTCTACCTCAGCCTATTGAACCCAGTACATATCCGAAAAATGACTACCTATTCATCTTGATTGAGTTGGTTGTAGATATCATCATTTTGTTTACTAAGTTGTCTTGATCTATTGTCTCGATATCATTTACTAAGTTCCATTCTGATGTTACCTATCTGTTCATGTAGATTTTCATTACTAGCAGTGATCTAACACAGCATTGTCAGACACTTGATGTTGTTTTAAATGATTCTGTGTGAGAGTTACATCTGTCATTCGTATGATGCTAGAACAAAGCTCTCACATTACCTATAAGTTATCCTTGAATTCTATAATCATATGGACCATAGTTTAAACTGCACTGAGATGGGAGGGTAAACAAAACTTGGAAAACCCAAAATGACCTGGAGGAGAACAATAGAACAAGTAATGAATCATAGCTGGAACACAATAAAGAGGAATATAGAATTCCATGCCAAGAATAGAGAAGACTGGTGTGCATTTGTTGCTGTCCTAAGTGCCAGGGGCATCACAGGCTAGAAAGAGAAAGATTGACTATAGCATGTTCAATCAACTCTTCTATTGATCTATAATTGTAATGTTTACTTGTCTGTCACATTTGATTGTTCTTTAGTTTGTATTGCTGTAAGGCAAACAACTATTATCCATATAAGGGATCACTGCAGTAAAACATATATATATATATATATATTGTGTGTACCGTATAAGAAGTGGATTATTTAACTTCTTGTTTCTATCCTTTGCTTATAAAGGTTTTTGGTCAAAACGTTGCTGTGTATTTTTGTACTTTGATGTAAAACTACAGTGCTTTGTTTTTACATGTTTCGCTAAGCAACAAGGCATCCGTGCTTACCTTTCTATAACTGAACTAGTCTAAGCTAGATTGTGATTCAACTAGATTCAATTTTCTGACCATGTTTGCACACCTGTAACATATACGTATATGACTTAATAATGACATACATGAATACTTCTTTACAGATCACATTTTCTGATGTTATCTGACATATTAAAGATAGGTACTATTATTATGCGTTTTTTCATAGTCTTCATGTGCAAGTTGAATATTTGTAAAATGAAATGGGAGAGATAGATAAGAGTCAAGCTGATATATATTTTCTAAAGTGCTGTAAGATTTTCGTTAATAATTTGTTACAGATGTTTGTCCAGTCAAAATGACAGTGTCATCATCACCGTAATCATTCAGAAAACTGCAACACAAGTAGGCACAATGGCATCCAGACAAGAAAACCAATCTCCAATACCAGGATTAATACCTCCTCCTGTGGCAGCTTCTCGTCGTCGTAGTCCAATTATGATGCCTTCAGAAACAAATGCACGATTCCCAGAAGAATATGGACAACCTGCCATTCCCTCTAGACCTGTGCCCTTTCAGAGAGCTGACACCATTAAGAGACAAGAAGATACAGGAGATGAAACTGGATTTAGACAATCTCCAGAGAATGAAAACAACCACTACATTTCTGGAAAATCCCAGTCAATGTTTACCCAAGAAAGTGCATCAGTTTTTCCACCTTCAGCTGAACACATTCGTCTATCTCAACCAGTAAGTCAGTCCTCGTCCACAGTTCATCATCCTGATCTAGTGGGTCTGGACTTCAGTGGAGTATTTGCAGTTGATGCTGGGGACTCTCAACCACATAGTTCATCATCAGAAGATTTGAAAGATAGTCAAAAGTCTCTATACCCTGATATTAGACATGCTTTTAGAGAAATAGCAGATCAGCCAGTTCAGTCACCAACAAAAGTTAATCTAAGTCCCATTGGAATACAAAAACCATTGTTGCCTTCTCGTCCAGCGGTAGGACCATGTTCAGCACCACATTCTATACCTTCACAACCACAAACCAGCTATGGCTGGAATTCTTCATTACTGAATAGTCCTACCTTATCTTCAAACCAAAGCAGATTACCAAGTTTAGGTTTTCAGGGTATACCATCAGCTGCATATCCTCCAATCAGTCAACAATTATCCACAAAGATGGACAGCTCAAGATCATCAGAAAGTTCATCGTCATCTGGGTATCAGCATAATGATTTTTACAACAGTTTTAATTCCTATGGTAATATGTCTAGTCTCTCTGGACAGACAGGTCATCAGGGTATGCAGTACTTTCCTACATCTGCAGCTTATGATTTAAATCCCTTAAACAGTGGAATATCATATGGCATGAATTATGTACCAAATATTACTGCCCCCCGTCCAGCCAGTCTACATGGTGTTCTAGAGACAGCTAGGGAATCATCACACTCTCCTGTCGACAATCAGCTTCATCCAATTGTTGTAGCAGGTTTTGGTGAAAACTTACAGCAGTCTTCTGGAAGCAACCAAGACCATGTTGCTGAAGGAGATCTTATCAAACTAGGTCATTCCTTACCAGAACATGAGTACCTCTCCCTGGACTATTTCGATCCATTGTACAGCAGGGCCAGGAGAGAATCTGTATACCATGGAAGTGGTTCTGATCATGTAGATGCAAACTTTTCCTTTGGGGATGCATTTCCAAATGTATACGAAGAGCATCCAGCTATGCCATCCGCTGGATCTGGAAATGAGAATGATGATCACATATGGGTGCCCCAAAGCAACTTCGATAGGCCTGCTCAAATTGAATCACCACCTATTGGATTTGAATCTTTTGATTTTGAGACATTTGGGCATGTCAAGTTTGGCAAGAGTGAGGAGGAGTTTATGAAGGAAAAAGCTGCTCCCACATTCATTTCACCTGCTTATGATGTTCGTCCAACAAAAGATGATGTCAAGCCAAGGTCTGGTGCCAAGCCACAGATAACATCTTCTTGGAGAGTATCACAGGTAACATATTTGGATTGTGCCATGTCATAGTTGATTAGTCATTGTCATGTCAGGTGTTGGTTGTCATAGTTGATTAGTCAGGGTCATGTCAGGTGTTGGTTGTCATAGTTGACTAGTCATTGTCATGTCAGGCATTAGTTGTCATAGTTGACTAGTCATTGTCATGTCAGGCATTAATTGTCATAGTTGTCTAGTCATTGTCATGTCAGGTGTTGGTTGTTATAGTTGACTAGTCAGTGTCATGTCAGGTGTTGGTTGTCATAGTTGACTAGTCAGTGCCATGTCAGGTGTTGGTTGTCATAGTTGACTAGCATGTGCCATGTCAGGTGTTGGTTGTCATAGTTGACTAGTCAGTGTCATGTCAGGTGTTGTTGTCATAGTTGACTAGTCAGTGTCATGTCAGGTGTTGGTTGTCATAGTTGACTAGTCAGTGCCATGTCAGGTGTTGGTTGTCATAGTTGACTAGTCATTGTCATATCAGGTGTTGGTTGTCATAGTTGACTAGTCAGTGTCATGTCAGGTGTTGGTTGTCATAGTTGACTAGTCAGTGTCATGTCAGGTGTTGGTTGTCATAGTTGACTAGTCAGTGTCATGTCAGGTGTTGGTTGTCATAGTTGACTAGTCAGTGTCATGTCAGGTGTTGGTTGTCATAGTTGACTAGTCAATGTCATGTCAGGTGTTGGTTGTCATAGTTGACTAGTCATTGTCATGTCAGGTGTTGGTTGTCATAGTTGACTAGTCAGTGTCATGTCAGGTGTTGGTTGTCATAGTTGACTAGTCAGTGTCATGTCAGGTGTTGGTTGTCATAGTTGACTAGTCAGCATTCAGGGTTGTTTTCATAGTTGATAGTCGTGATCGTGTGTTTCATAGTCAGTCATATCATGTTGTTATAGTTGACCAGTCAATATCATTATATTTGTGTGTTTCTCCCCCAACTCTCTGTTCTCACTGTCTCTATCTTCATTCTAGTAACAACTTATCCAAACTGTATATTGGATCATGTGTTTGATTTGATGTTGTTAACAATATCTGCCACAGTATCCAACCAGAGAGAGAGATGAATGTATTATAGTTGTATATGTTTACATATATATATATATACTTGTGTCTCATACAATATCTGCCACAGTATCCAACCAGAGAGAGAGATGAATGTATTATAGTTGTATATGTTTACATATATATATATATATACTTGTGTCTTATACAATATCTGCCACAGTATCCAACCAGAGAGAGATGAATGTATTATACTTGTATATGATATATATATATATATATATATATATATATATATATATATATATATACATATATATATATATATATTTTATTTACTATGAATATGACATAATATGACCATATAATATATATATAATATATATATATATATATATATATATATATATATATACTTGTGTGGTCTCATACAATATCTATATAAGTGAAGCATCTGGAAGTTGAATGGATTAGAGCGCGACTTCCATGCAGGAGACCCTGGTTTAATCCACGGTAAGGACAAGGAGTTTTTTTCTGTCAAGGATTTGAAGAAAACATCCTAACCTGAACAGTTTCACTGCAACCTTTAAATTCCACAAGCTCATGTCACTACTCGTGTCCTACACCGACCATAAAGCGGTATTACAGGCAGTAATGACAATATATATATATATGTATTAAACTGATCTTATATAGGTATCATGTGATACCTCTGAAGTTGGAGAATTTCTCGCCTGAATGGCAATGGACTCTAATGATAGGGAAAGCAAGTCTTCATGCAAAAATCAGCCAGAAGGACCATACTGGGCGCCCTGAATTCATAGCGTGCGAGCGAGGATGTGAGAGAGAGAGAGAGTGAAAGGTATCATGCGTCAGACAAAGACGACCGTGTCATGTCACTTTCAGTAATTGAATCCATGTCATTTGTTATTAGCAATATATATATATGACTCAACCTGTTTATAATCAGCAGACAGACAGAACAGATTGACCATATGTCTGGTCAGTCAACAGACAGACAGAACAGATTGACCATATGTCTGGTCAGTTAACAGACAGACAAAATATATTGTCAAACTGGAATTCACCATACTTGCTTATTGTATTATATTTAAGGGAAAGGCTTATGAAAAACTGAGGAAGCGAACTTTTATTGATCCTGAATCTGAGTCATTTTGTAAATTGGTGGCAGAGTGAGTAGACATCTTACTTATACAATAATGTGTGTGTAGTTCATGAGTGTGTAGTTCATGAGTGTGCAGTTTATGAGTGTGCAGATTGTGAATAGAACATTACAAGATATTAGCAGATGAGTTTAGTCATGTACATGTCTTTCTACCATATACCAGGTGTGTATATGTATGTTCTAGTACTTCTGTCATCTACCAGCTGTGTATATGTATGTTCTAGTACTTCTATCATCTACCAGCTGTGTATATGTATGTTCTAGTACTTCTATCATCTACCAGGTGTGTATATGTATGTTCTAGTACTTCTATCATCTACCAGCTGTGTATATGTATGTTCTAGTACTTCTGTCATCTACCAGCTGTGTATATGTATGTTCTAGTACTTCTACCATCTACCAGCTGTGTATATGTATGTTCTAGTACTTCTATCATCTACCAGCTGTGTATATGTATGTTCTAGTACTTCTATCATCTACCAGCTGTGTATATGTATGTTCTAGTACTTCTATCATCTACCAGCTGTGTATATGTATGTTCTAGTACTTCTGTCATCTACCAGCTGTGTATATGTATGTTCTAGTCCTTCTATCATCTACCAGCTGTGTATATGTATGTTCTAGTACTTCTATCATCTACCAGCTGTGTATATGTATGTTCTAGTACTTCTACCATCTACCAGCTGTGTATATGTATGTTCTAGTACTTCTATCATCTACCAGCTGTGTATATGTATGTTCTAGTACTTCTATCATCTACCAGCTGTGTATATGTATGTTCTAGTCCTTCTATCATCTACCAGCTGTGTATATGTATGTTCTAGTACTTCTATCATCTACCAGCTGTGTATATGTATGTTCTAGTACTTCTATCATCTACCAGCTGTGTATATGTATGTTCTAGTCCTTCTATCATCTACCAGCTGTGTATATGTATGCTCTAGTACTTCTATCATCTACCAGGTGTGTTAGTATGCTCTAGTACTTCTATCATCTATCACCTGTGTATATGTTTGTTCTAGTCCTTCTATCATCTACCAGCTGTGTATATGTATGTTCTAGTACTCTTATCATTACAGCTGTGTATATGTATGTTCTAGTACTTCTGTCATCTACCAGCTGTGTATATGTATGTTCTAGTCCTTCTACAAGCTGTGTATATGTATGTTCTAGTACTTCAACCATCTGTCAGTCCGTCTATGGAGATTGATCTGTCTATGGAGATTGATCTATCTGTGGAAATTGATCTGTCTGTGGAGATTGATCTGTCTGTGGAGATTGATCTGTCTATGAAGATTGATCTGTCTATGGAGATTAGTGGTGTCCACTAATATGTCATCCTCACCATCAAAGTCATCTTCACCATCGTTGTCACCACAGATGTTATTGCTACCATAATTATTACCAACATCATCAGAACAACTACCATCACCACATTCAGTCCTTTAGTTGCATAGACTTGTAGCACATTCAGTCCTTTAGTTGCATAGACTTTAGCACATTCAGTCCTTTAGTTGCATAGACTTGTAGCACATTCAGTCCTTTAGTTGCATAGACTTGTAGCACATTCAGTCCTTTAGTTGCATAGACTGTAGCACATTCAGTCCTTTAGTTGCATAGACATTCAGCCTTTAGTTCTAGACTCCTATTAGTCTTGTGCATAGACTTGTAGCACATTCAGTCCTTTAGTTGCATAGACTGTAGCACATTCAGTCCTTTAGTTGCATAGACTGTAGCACATTCAGTCCTTTGTGCATAGACTTGCTAGCACATTCAGTCCTTTAGTTGCATAGACTTGTAGCACATTCAGCCCTTTAGTTGCATAGACTTGTAGCACATTCAGCCCTTTAGTTGCATAGACTTGTAGCACATTCAGTCCTTTAGTTGCATAGACTGTAGCACATTCAGTCCTTTAGTTGCATAGACTTGTAGCACATTCAGTCCTTTAGTTGCATAGACTTGTAGCACATTCAGTCCTTTAGTTGCATAGACTTGTAGCACATTCAGTCCTTTAGTTGCATAGACTGTAGCACATTCAGCCCTTTAGTTGCATAGACTGTAGCACATTCAGCCCTTTAGTTGCATAGACTTGTAGCACATTCAGTCCTTTAGTTGCATAGACTGTAGCACATTCAGTCCTTTAGTTGCATAGACTGTAGCACATTCAGCCCTTTAGTTGCATAGACTTGTAGCACATTCAGTCCTTTAGTTGCATAGACTTGTAGCACATTCAGCCCTTTAGTTGCATAGACTTCTAGCACATTCACCTCTTTAGTTGCATAGACTGTAGCACATTCAGTCCTTTAGTTGCATAGACTGTAGCACATTCAGTCCTTTAGTTGCATAGACTTGTAGCACATTCAGTCCTTTAGTTGCATAGACTTGTAGCACATTCAGCCCTTTAGTTATAGACTTACACATTCAGCCCTTTAGTTGCATAGACTTGTAGCACATTCAGTCCTTTAGTTGCATAGACTGTAGCACATTCAGCCCTTTAGTTGCATAGACTGTAGCACATTCACCCCTTTAGTTGCATAGACTTGTAGTACATTCAGTCCTTTAGTTGCATAGACTGTAGCACATTCAGCCCTTTAGTTGCATAGACTTGTAGCACATTCAGTCCTTTAGTTGCATAGACTGTAGCACATTCAGTCCTTTAGTTGCATAGACTTCTAGCACATTCAGCCCTTTAGTTGCATAGACTGTAGCACATTCAGTCCTTTAGTTGCATAGACTGTAGCACATTCAGCCCTTTAGTTGCATAGACTTGCTTAGCATTCAGATCCCTTTAGTTGCATAGACTGTAGCACATTCAGCCCTTTAGTTGCATAGACTGTAGCACATTCAGCCCTTTAGTTGCATAGACTTGTACCACATTCAGCCCTTTAGTTGCATAGACTTGTACCACATTCAGCCCTTTAGTTGCATAGACTTGTAGCACATTCAGTCTGATAGTTGTGTAACATATTTTCCTACTCTAATATGTCTAGCTTGAAGAAGAGATACCTATCTACAGATGAGAGAACCAACCAAGGCTACCTCATCAACCAGATACGAGAGTGTCACATGAGCTCTATACAGGTCAAGCTGGAGGTGCATACACGGTTTGCTACAGATCCTGTGTCATTCACTTGTGATAGTAAGTTCAGTTAACACTGAGACATGTTAGCACTGAGACATGTTAGCACTGAGACATGTTAGCACTGAGACATGTTAGCACTGAGACATGTTAGCACTGAGACATGTTAGCACTGAGACATGTTAGCACTGAGACATGTTAGCACTGAGACACGTTAGCACTGAGAGATGTTAGCACTGAGACATGTTAGCACTGAGACACGTTAGCACTGAGACACGTTAGCACTCAGACACATTAGCACTCAGACATGTTAGCACTGAGACATGTTAGCACTGAGACATGTTAGCACTGAGACATGTTAGCACTGAGACACGTTAGCACTGAGACACGTTAGTACTCAGACATGTTAGTACTGAGATACGTTAGCACTCAGAGATGTTAGCACTGAGACACATTAGCACTGAGACATGTTAGCACTCAGACATGTTAGCACTCAGACATGTTAGCACACATTCATGTTAGCACTCAGGCATGTTAGCACTCAGGCATGTTAGCACTCAGACAGGTTAACACTCAGACAGGTTAGCACTCAGACATGTTAGCACTGAGACATGTTAGCACTCAGACATGTTAGCACTCAGACATGTTAGCACTCAGACAGGTTAGCACTGAGACATGTTAGCACTCAGACATGTTAGCACTGAGGCACGTTATCACTCAGACATGTTAGCACTGAGGCACGTTATCACTCACACGTTAGCATTCACATGATAGTAAGTTCAGTTATCACACAGACATGTTATCACTGACATGTTATCACTGACTAGTTATCACTGACTTGTTATCACTGACTTGATATCACTGACTTGTTATCACTCAGACATGTTATCACTGACATGTTATCACTGACTTGTTATCACTGACATTTTATCACTGACATGTTATCACTGACTTGATATCACTGACTTGTTATCACTGACTTGTTATCACTGACTTGTTATCACTGACTTGATATCACTGACTTGTTATCACTGACATGTTATCACTGACATGTTATCACTGACTTGTTATCACTGACTTGTTATCACTGACTTGTTATCACTGACTTGTTATCACTGTCTTGTTATCACTGACATGTTATCACGGACTTGTTATCACTGACAGAATAAGTTGTCACTGGCAACTGGAAGCCAATGAAGATTAGTAAACCAACTTAGACCTGGTGTCATTAGTTGTCAAACATCGAGAGAAATTTGCAGACATTCATCAACTGGTGTCTGCTCAGAATAGAAGGACTGAGATGGTATGATAGACTCACAAATAGAACGGGAAGGCAGAAGTAGGACTGAGATGGTATATAGTTTCAAATGAGAAACTTGTGGAGAGAACAAGACAGAATAGAAGGACTGAGATGGTATGATAGACTCACAAATGAGAAACTTTTGGAGAGAACAAGGTAGATTCCAGTGAACCAAGAGGTTATGAAAAAAGGCGTGGTTTGAGAAAAGCAAAGGGGAATATAATAAGAAGGGTCCTTTCCTGGAACCCACAGGACAGCAAAAGATAGCGACACCTAGAACTACATGGAGATGAGATTTGGAGGCAGAGATCAACAATATAAAGAAGAGCTGGAGGGAGCTGCAGGAGATGGTTAGAGATATGAAGACTTGGCATGAGTTGGTTGAGTGCCTATGCCTAATCAGGGTTGTAAAAAGGCATTAGAGAGATAGAGAGAGTGTTGTGTATGTGTAATGTACGCCAACACAAAGATCCACATCTAGTGTATTAGAGTCATATTCATATGACTAAATATTTGTGTCTGATGATGCTACTGAAACAACTGCTTGTCTCCATGGATACACGGATGCCTGGGTCATAATAGCCAAGTTGATAAAACTTTTTCCTAGTGGCCAACTGCTATAAACATTCTGTGGTTTAAGTTCAGCTTGGGTCAACAATTTTCAGTCTACACAAAACATGGTTGGACTACAGGAAACCATGTTCCTTTACCTGGACATCTAAATTACAAGTACTTCTCAAGTCTGTGCAAGACTCGCCTGAAGTCTATGTAGGACTCGCCTGAATGGGGAGGGGTACTGGTAATAAGAAAAGCAAGCTTTCACATAAAAATCGGTCAGAGGCACCAAACTAGGCGCTATGACTACACTTGAATTCATACAGAGTGAACAGAACAAAATCACATTTGCCAACACCATTCTAGTTCGACACTGATGATAGTAGGGAAAGCAAGCCTTCACGCAACACATCAGACAGAAGCACCATACTGGACACCCTGTCTACATCTGAATTCATAGCAGGCAAAAGAGACGAAGAAGACTATTCCAGTTCAGCATTGTACAGTAGTATTTTGAAGCTTCCTCCCTGTTTCAGACAGTGTCTGAGCAGACAGGTTCCCACATATGCCCCTGTGGTCCATGCCTATGCCTCATAATTTTCTTTATTTCACTTCATATTTATGTTTTTTCAGCAAGCACATTAGTAGAACATGTGATTAGTCATGTTCTGTGTACCCTGTCTCCGACTGACTGTCATCTCAACACGGACAACTTCATCTTGAAGGTCTATGATAGATCGGAATACTTGTGCAAGTAAGTGCAAGCAAGGAAAGAAAAAAGAGGAGGAGAGTGAGCAAGAAGGTACAGAAGGAGGGAAAGAGAGAGAAATTAGATATAGTAACTTAGAAACTGCTAGGCAGAGTTGTTGGAGAAAGAGTGAAGGAAGAACCACACAGGAGTTAACAACTTGCGTGAGAGATGGGTACAGGCTGCAAGAATATAGAGTGTGTGGGTGTGAGAGAAGTGTGTTGAGTACTCTAAAGACATTATATGAGGTAGTGTTAGATAAAAAGAGAGAAAGAGACAGAGAGAGAGAGAGAGAGACAAGAGTATGTGGGGTAATAGAGTTTAGTGTCTGGTGGAGGTTGCAATCATATGTTCCATTCCATCAGAAAAAATGTTTACTAGTGGTAGTGGTGATAGTAGTAGTAGTAGTGGTGGTAGTGGTGATAGTAGTAGTAGTGGTGGTAGTGGTTGTAGTAGTAGTAGTAGGAAAGTGATGCAGAAAGAAGAATGAGTAACATGTAGGCATCAACATATTCTGAATACTACACAGAGAGAGGGAGAGAGAGAAAGAAGAGAGAGAAAGACAAGTGAACAAACCTAGAGAGAGAAAGTTAAGATCTAGATGAGAAAAATACAGTTTAGTTATGTATAAGATAAAACAAAATATCACATCTAGTTTATGCTATGATCTGACACACACGCACTTTCTGTCTGTTGGATGCAGTGACCTGCCTTTAGCCAAGTTTGACTACACTCACAACTGTTTGAAGGTCAACCGGGACATAAGTCTGGAGCTGGTCAGCATTGAAGAGGTGTCCAGACCTTTCATACGAACTGTAAGTTTTGCTACCTTGCTTCCAGGCACTGAATGAAGGGTTCTATGTCACATCCTTCTGTGTCTGTTTCCAGCGTCTGTATGAAGATTTCTGTGTCTGTTTCCAGCGTCTGTATGAAGATTTCTTGTCTGTTTCAGCGTCTGTATGAAGATTTCTGTGTCTGTTTCCAGCGTCTGTATGAAGATTTCTGTGTCTGTTTCCAGCGTCTGTATGAAGATTTCTATGTCTGTTCTCAGTGTCTGTATGAAGATTTCTATGTCTGTTCTCAGTGTCTGTATGAAGATTTCTATGTCTGTTCTCAGTGTCTGTATGAAGATTTCTATGTCTGTTCTCAGTGTCTGTATGAAGATTTCTATGTCTGTTCTCAGTGTCTGTATGAAGATTTCTATGTCTGTTCTCAGTGTCTGTATGAAGATTTCTATGTCTGTTCTCAGTGTCTGTATGAAGATTTCTATGTCTGTATGTGGAGGACTAACTGTTATAAGAAAGAAGATGGAGATATGTTGGACACCTTGAGAAGAATGTCTAGGTCAACCACTAGTGACAACTGTTATAAGAAGAGAGATGAAGATATCAGAATATCAAGCAGGCATTGAAGTGAGATGCAGGGTTCAAGAAGAAGGCGACCTAAGGAGACTGTCCTGAAACGAACTTTACTGAGAGAGGCAAGAAATATCTGTCTCTGTTCCATGGAGGAGATTGAGCAAGTTGCCCAGGATAGAGTGGTATGGAGAAATTGCTTGCAGGCCCTATGTAACGTATAATGGTATGAGAGGAATTATTATATTATTATGTGTGAGACTAGGGTATCTCTCTCTCTCTCGTGTGCGCGCGATCACCGCTTAGACTGATGTACCAGATCTCCTCATAAATTCTGTTGTTGTCTTTAGGAACTCCTTCCCTCCGTAGGCTAAGGTCTAATAACATAAATATTAACTCATTACATACTAACTACTGCGTGGAGCCGGGAGGGTGTGTGCACACCAAGATTGTCTATTAAAATAACCCCAATGCCGGCATACCGTAAAATTAGTGCTTACTTTACATCAACGCTTTTTGGATCAAATTTTCAGTTTTTAATCTACAGCAAAGTTATCTATATTTTCATGGTGGTCCGATCGAGAGTTTAGTAATATTTGTTAATTTGATGAAATGGATAAATTAGTCCAGCTGGTTAGCAAATAATGGTAGAAAATAATTAACCATGTCAGTCAGTGATAGTGTGACAAATTTGTACATCTTGTACTCTACTTATACATGTTCTAAAATTACATAGATTGTGATTTCAATTTCTGATATTTATAGTACTCACATAATATTAGTCATGATGCAAGTCACTGCTGGTAGTGGACATGTTTGTCTTCAACCACTCCATATCCATCACTTGTTAAACCACTCTTTGGGATTTGTATGTGATCTGAGCCTAAGAGCGATTGTACGTTGAGCCAGTTATACACCTACAAGTCTGATTTCTGTGAAGCTTTTTGTTTACTAGGATGACTTACCTATGCCTCTACCTCAGTCGCCTCTTACACACCTTGTAGGTTGCAGTGTTACTATTCTTTGCTCCCCTTGTGAGCCCGGCAACAGCATAGGTGAGTGGCGTATCTATTGATACTACAACTTCTTAATTGAGTACAAACAACCCAGTAAACATTACTCATGATGCAGCAGGATATATTGGAACTCAAAAGATGGAACAGATGCTTCAATTAACTGTGAATGAAACATGTAATAGTCACTTTGCTCTAGTGATAGCAGGCTGGAAAGTCGCTGCCTGGGAAAATTCATTAGAAAGATTAATAAGTAAAATTCCTACAGAATATTTTCACCATCTTCTAAATTACATTGGGAAACCTTCGCTGGTGCTACAGAGTTCGTGCTCTGCCGCTGAGATCTTCGCCAGTGCTACAGAGATCGTGCTCTGCCGCTGAGATCTTCCTGTGTAAGACCGAGATCGAAGCACATGGTTACTACACTGATAGTTACTACTGAAGTGCAATGAATGGTCATCAATGAATCATTGTAATGATAAAACCAGATCTACTTAACAATTTGTTCAGATCGTTCGATATATCTGGACAGGAAGTAGTGCACATGTGCAGACATGCTGTTACTTATAATGTCAATTCTAATTTGTCTGCATGTTCTAGTGATTTAAAAAAGCAACTTTAGATATGCCAGGTGCCCTCAAAGGGAGCAAAGAATAGTAAGACTGTGATCTACAAGGCATGTCGTAAGAAGTGACTGAGGTAGGGAAGTTACCTAGTAAATAAAAACGTAGAAATTGGATTGGCTAGCCTACTTGTAGACGCATAACTGGCAGAACGTACCATTAATTTGAGGTTCAGATGACAAAGAGTGGTTTAACAGGCGGTCGAATATGGAACATTTGAAGAAGAAGAAGAAACTTTAGATATACTAAGTGATTATCATTAGGAGAATCCCGTCTGCCCAGCGTGTTCGTAGCGCGTTGGACTACGGGTGACTTTCCTCTGTGTGTGCGGGTTCAATTCAAAGAAGAAGAAATTTTAGATATACTAAGTGATTATCATTAGGAGAATCCCGTCTGACCAGCGTGTTCGTAGGGGTTGGACTACGGGTGACTTATCAATCTGTGTGTCGGGTTCAATTCAAAGAAGAAGAAATTTTAGATATACTAAGTGATTATCATTAGGAGAAAGCCGTTAAATGTGTAATAAAATCAAAATATGAAAGTAAGTTAAATTTGTGATCTAATTTTGACTGAATATTTATCTGTAAATCACATTGAATTATACAACAACATAAGAAAATAGTACCACATCTGCATGTACTATTCTGGTAGTATTTGATAATAGAGCATTTATGTATCTAGAAAAACAATAGATAATTCATAACAATCTGTTGAAAAACTAAGCCAACTGCAGCTTCATTTATTCATTCATCAACAGGATGACAATTGTGGCATATACTTTACAGGACGCCAACATCAGCTACAGTAAACCAGTTATTGATTTTCTAAGCACAACTTATACGTTCAGTAGTTTACCATTGTTTTCTGAACTGTGAGGCCTATTTTTACAGTGTGTAAAAATCCACGGGAACAAATTTGCTTTCAAATTTTCTGCAGCGGAGTTTGAACCAGGTACTCTTGGGTTGCGATCGACCCCACTACCACTGAGCCACAGACAGCAAGCAAAAAAATAATTTAACAACTTGTTTTTCAATACGATAGTCAATGAGATATCTGTATGCAATAACTTGTTTTTCAATACAATAGTGAATGAGATATCTGTATGCAATAACTTGTTTTTCAATACGATAGTGAATGAGATACGATAGTGAATGAGATACGATAGTGAATGAGATATAGAATGAGATGTAGTGAATGAGATACGATAGTGAATGAGATACGATAGTGAATGAGATACGATAGTGAATGAGATACGATAGTGAATGAGATATCTGTATGCAATAACTTGTTTTTCAATACGATAGTGAATGAGATATGATAGTGAATGAGATATGATAGTGAATGAGATACGATAGTGAATGAGGTACGATAGTGAATGAGATATGATAGTGAATGAGATACGATAGTGCATGAGATACGATAGTGCATGAGATACGATAGTGCATGAGATACGATAGTGAATGAGATACGATAGTGAATGAGATACGATATTGAATGAGATACGATGAGGAATGAGATACGATAGTGAATGAGATATCTGTATGTGCGGACCAATGTCTAATAAGAAATATCATAATAATGAAATCTGTTGTTGTTTAGTAGTTGTCATTTGATTTCTTCCAGAGTGACGATGACACACAGATGCTGTACTTTCCCAGAGAGTATATCAATGCTGATGGAACTGCTATCTCTCAGTAAGTATGGCTAGTAGCTTGTACACTCTACCTTCACATCCACGTTTGTTTGTTGTTTCACATGTTGGCCTGATAAATAAAATTACCTCTTTTCGTCTTTTCAGCCGCACCATTGCTAGATTTTCTTGTATTCCATCCGCTGGCTTGGCATACACAGAAATGTTTCTGCCTGCTTCATTACTTTGTATCTCTGCTTCCTCAGTGCTTGTATTCCATCCGCTGGCTTGCATCACAGAAATGTTTCTGCCTGCTTCATTACTTTTGTATCTCTGCGTTCTCTCAGTACTTGTATTCCCCCTCACACTTTCCATCTGCACAGTTGGTGTTGATTTCATTGCTCCTGTGATGACATGAAGCGCCTGGTTTTGCACCGTATCCAATTCTCCTAATATGCTATTTGATGCTGGGCATGATACAGCTGACCTAAATTCCAGGTATGGTCACATACGATCGCATCCTGCTGATAAATATTTTAAAGTATTTTTTGACTGGCGCCCCATGTGGTGTCACTTAATTTTCTCAGGATGGCTAACTTCCTCCTGGCCTTTTCTGCTGCTTTGTTGATGGGCTGCTTCCATGTCAGTCTATCATCGAATGTAACTCAGAGATAGGTAAGTTGCTTGTCTTCTCTTAGCAGTTCTTCATTTATTTTAATGGTGCCAGCTTTTTGTTTGGGAGAGAGAAAGTAAAGAGTGTAGTGCTGCACTTATCTGTGTTGATGCTGACACACTTATCTGTGTTGATGCTGACACACTTATCTGTGTTGATGCTGACACACTTATCTGTGTTGATGCTGACACACTTATCTGTGTTGATGCTGACACACTTATCTGTGTTGATGCTGACACACTTATCTGTGTTGATGCTTAGAGTCTATCATTATCTGTGTTGATGCTGACACACTTATCTGTTTGGGTGCTGAGAAAGTTAAAAGTGTGTGCTGCACTTATCTGTGTTGATGCTGACACACTTATCTGTGTTGATGCTGACACACTTATCTGTGTTGATGCTGACACACTTATCTGTGTTGATGCTGACACACTTATCTGTGTTGATGCTGACACACTTATCTGTGTTGATGCTGACACACTTATCTGTTGATGCTGACACACTTATCTGTGTTGATGCTGAGACACTTATCTGTTTGTCCGTGAGGTTAAGGCATCTATAGCTCTTTGTATCAGTTTGATGGCTACTATTGCTTATATGTGTTAGTGTACCATATTAGCAGATCTGCCAGGCAAATATCTCTCTCTCTCTCTGTCTGTGTATTGATATGAGTTGTTGACTTTACTTACAGAGGTGCCTTGACTGTCTATCTGGATACATTCTACCATCAAGTGGATATCATACTGGAACATTTTACTACGGTATGTGTCTGCACGCACACACATGCACACACAACACACATCACACATCACACACACACACACACACAAATGTGCAGGAACACACACATGTACACATAATACATGCATGCACACACCTGCACAAATACACACATGCATGCACACACCTGCACAAATACACACACACATGGACACTCACATCACACATACACAGCACACACATGCACCACACGAACATTCACATGCACACATGCTTCCACACACTTGTACACATACATGCACATACACTCTATGACTGAATGGGTGCCCCAGCTTGGGATATTATCTGAAATATACTTTTGATATTTGTTAGTTATTCTATAACTTAGTTATAGCTAGATATTATATTATAGATACAGTCACAAAGACACTTGTCTGCAAACAATCTGACACATGTTCTGTTCAAGTACTATCTCGCAGCCTAGAACTGATGCTTACACAGTGCCAACAAGAGAATATCAACATCATCATACACAAAAGCTGCTGGAGATGAATTGAGCATATATTGAACATAGAGACTAACTGTCACGAAAACTGCACTGAGATGGACACCAGAGGGTAAATAAAAACACGGAAGACCTAAAACGATCTGGAGGAGAACAGTAGAACAAGAAATGAAAGAAATGAATCACAGCTGGAACACAATACAGAGGATGGCCAAAAACAGAGACGAATGGTATGCATTTATTGCTGCCCTAAGCTGTGCCAAGGACATCACAGGCTATAAATAGAGATAGAGAGAGAGATAGTTAGTGAGTAACATAAGTCACTTCATGTCAGACACACACAAGTCTTGTTTAGCTAATACTGTCGGACAGCTATAGATACTTATTGTTCCTGTGACTTGATAGTCTCTCACCTGGTAACTCTTTGAATTGGTACCACACATGCCATTAGTAATTTAATATGTGTATATGGTAAATAATTATATAATTTATTACTACTGTCTTGTCTTGCCTCTTATATTCTGTCCAGGATGCTTATGGTGCCTATAGCTCACGAGGCTTGATTCAGTCTGTTAAGACATTGTGTGTCAACCTGGCCAGAGTGGAAACTGTGGAGATCTCCAAGACTCTAGAAAAATTAGAACGCAACGTTACAGAGCTGGTAGTAAGTATTTGGTGTAAGATCCTGTTTATATTGTGACACTTTATCACATCACACACACACACACACACCCCCAGACTTGTTTATTTCAGAGGTAAGCATAACCCAAACCTGTATCCCAGTGATCATACAAATTATCACTAGAAGGTGAAGACAGTGAGTGTCCTTGGTAAATTGAACTTTGAACACAAGTGAGTCCAGACCAAGAGGTCACCTTAGATAGGAGGGACTAACAAATTAACAGAAGACCCCCCACACACAGCTCAAAGAAGTAGGATGTGTAGAATAGTTGTAGAATTTGTGACAGAATTCAACTATTTGAAGAAACAGCGAAATATGGAACAGAGCAGTTGTAGACGATATATGTGCATATCATTTGGCGGACCATTTGTTTTTTTGACCATTGGAATATAAGAGAGAGTGAAGAAAGAAGAAAGAAAGAAGGAAGGAAGGACAAACCTTTGGCCTAGGAGTGATGAAGTTAGCACATACTTGAAGAAGGACAAACCAGTGGCCTAGGAGTTATGAAGTTAGTACATACTTGAAGAAGGACAAACCTTTGACCTAGGAGTGATGAATTGAAGAAAGACAAACCTTTGACCTAGGAGTCATGAAGTTAGCACATACTTGAAGAAGGACAAACCTTTGGCCTAGGAGTTACGAAGTTAGTACATACTTGAAGAAAGACAAACCTTTGGCCTAGGAGTTATGAAATTAGTACATACTTGAAGAAGGACAAACCTTTGGCCTAGGAGTGATGAAGTTAGCACATACTTGAAGAAGAATGTAGGATAGTGCAGAGTTGCCATATAATTTCAGTCTTTATAAAATAGTACTGCATTTAAGAGATGTCCATGAAACAAGCAAGAACTGTCAGATATTCATGTTGTGTGTCGTTTCACCTGTATTACTTTTTTTGTTGTTGCTGTGACAGGTCATGTTAGTAAGGGATAGAGAACACACAGCATATGTTCTTTTATTTAGGATGCTTAAATTAACTATGGCATGTTCTTATGTTATTTGATTATCAAATGACAAACGTTACATTGATGACTCTTTAACATTCACATCTTTTGTTGTGGATACTTATAGTATCAAATACCTATGTATATATATATGTATATTGAAGAAAGAATCAAAGAAATCATTAAACTTAGTGTTGTCGGCCAAGTCTAAGTTGGGATAACATAAAACTATACCTGAGCTATTTACTTCAGTGTATTATGTAACAGTTGTTTACATGTTCGATTCAATGATCTTAGTGAAAATAACCATGGGCAAGGCGAAGTACCATGAGAACGGGAATCTTGAGCACACATGCTGCTAAGTCACTGTCCGCTATACGATTGAGAAACTTAGGAGGCCAAAACTTTAACAAGAAAAAATCCTCTATACCAGCAATCGATCGTGAGGTCGACTGGTCTGCTATAGTACGGTATCAGATCATGTGATCTTGTTTGAAGTCATGTTTGTCTCTGTCCATAGAACCCTAGTCCCAAGCATGAGAAGATGTATGGCAGGTCACAGGACAGAGACACACAGGAAGCTATCAAGTAAGTGTCACCTTTACATGTCAGTGCCGTACCTGCATGTCAGTACCATTTTTCTACAGTTTTCCCATAATTATTTTGAGTAGGATTTTTTTGCCACACCTATCATTTTTGATGTATAAATCATCATTTGTGATGTCAATAAATCATCATTTTTATTGTCACACACATCATCTGTCATCATTTGGGATGTCATCAAATCATATTTGTGTCATATGACACTCATCATTTATGATATGTTCAAGACAAAACTTGTAAACTGCACTCTATCATCGTATGCTGATGTCTGACTGTAGTAGATAGTACCACTATATATATATATATATATATATATATATATATATATATATATATATATATATATATATATATATATATATATATATATATATATATATATATATATATATATATATATATATATATATATATATATATATATATATATATATATATAAGCACTTTCAAGACATCAACATTGAGCTTTTATGTAGATCACTGCTGCCTTCAGTGCTCTCTCGTGGTGACTGAGCTACAGGTCAACCATACGATTATCATATCACCGCTGCCTTCAGTGCTCTCTCGTGGGTGGCTGAGCAACATTTCAACCATACGATTATCATATCACCGCTGCCTTCAGTGTTCTCTCGTGGGTGGCTGAACAACATTTTAGCCATATGATTATCATATCAGCGCTGCCTCCAGGGCTCTCTCGTGGGTGGATGAGCTACAGGTCGATTATCATATCAGACTCATGTATTTGCTTCAAAGGATTGCATCTGGAAGTTTGCGTGTGGAATGAGAGGACAGCATTCAGAGGTCACATCTCAAGACAATGACTTTGCAGGAAACACCTGGACATGCTGAAGTGCAGGGTAATGAGCGTGCTGACTTTCTTGCAAACAATGTCCCGATTCAAGCAGACAGAAGTATGGACAGAGCCGATGTCATCAATGCAGTAACTCTCATTTATGGGATATAGGTGTCTCAGACACTGGAACGAGTGCGAGAATTAGGAGTTAAGTTTGGACATGCCAGACAGTGACATCTTTGGGGTAGAGAGAGAAGATATACTAATCAACTTCTCATGGGATAGAGTGAGCAAATAAATTTTGGGATGGCTGCTGCAGCGACGGACAAAGCATGAATGGGAATGCCCAGTGTGCCATGACTTCGATCACATAACTATATATATATATATATGACTGACTGTATATTCTCTTCAATCTTAGTGTGGCTCTGCGCTGCTCTCTGGTAGAAGATCTGAAAGACACAGTAGACCAGCTTATGGAGGCTGTCAAACGACTTGTCCGAATGTATTGTCAGACATTCTTAACAGATTTTTACCTGGGATCTTCTATTGTCATTCCTCATGGTTAGTTCATGTGTTTGTTTGCTTGTTTGTCTCTTTTTTACCCACATTCTATAGTTTTATCAGTTTCTATTTTATTCTAGGTCTGTATGTATGTCTGTCTGTCTGTCTGGTGTAAGAAGTCTGTCTTATTGAAAGGGCTGATTGGTGCAATCATGTTGCTCGTATCAGGGTGTGTGACTTGCTGGTATGAGGGTATGCAACTTTCTGGTATGAGCATATGTGACTTATTGGTATGTGGGTGTGGGACTTGTTGATATGAGGGTATGCAACTTTCTGGTATGAGCATATGTGACTTATTGGTATGTGGGTGTGGGACTTGTTGATATGAGGGTATGCAACTTTCTGGTATGAGCATATGTGACTTATTGGTATGTGGGTGTGGGACTTGTTGATATGAGGATGTGATCATTTCTTCTCAAGGTGTGTCCAACATATCTCCATCTTCTCCTTCTTATAACAGCTGTTACTAGTGGTTGACCAGACATTTCTTCTCAGAGTATGTCCAACATATCTCCATCTTCTCCTTCTTATAACATGACATCTCTGTCACCATGTATTATAATGAGACTGTAACTAGAACAATTCTGACTTATAATGAATAAACAAAGCAATATGGCAGACTAATGTCTACTTGATCCTATGTGTTCTGCATTTTGTGAATAACATTTGTGAATTCATGTTTGTTTGGTCAGATCACCTGGAGGTAGTACAACTTCAAGAGTACTTGATTGTCTGTATTTCTTCTGGTCATCGCATTCCATCCTCATGGGCCAGTCGGTAAGTTGTCATCTACCACCAGTCTGTCAGATGTCATGTACTAGGATGTCAGATGTCATCTAACAGTCTGTGTGCACATATCTATATGTCAGTCTAGTGTTTGATGGCCCAGCTCATGTGTACCAGTCTGTGTATGATGATATGATGTATTGACATATAGTTTGTCATGTACCATGTAAGGTTGACAAGAGCAGATGCAAGGATAAGTAAAAGGATGTCTACACAGAAGGTGGACCTCAGAGATAACAGAGGTAACATAAACACTGGTTACAAAGCGCACACAAAAGCCTGTTATAGAAATCTCGTCTTATTCTGCTGACACTGTGAGGCAAAAGAAGATTAGAGAAACGAAAGAAGAAGAAGAAGATGCCAAGAGTAAGACAGAGACCGGACACAGAGAGAGTCATAAAGAGATGTAGAGACAGAGAGGGAGAGACAGATATAGAATGAAAGAGAGTGAGACAGATATAGACTGAGAGTGAGACGAGAAGGAGAGAGAGAGAGAGAGAGAGAAATAGACCAATAGAGAGAGAAAGAGAATGACTGTATTTGTAAAGAGAGATAAGAAAATAATATCATTGACTACTCACTCTATAATATCATGTGTATATATTTGTCCACTTCTCCTCCCTAGATTTGTCCACTCCTCCCTAGATTTGTCCACTTCTCCTCCCTAGATTTGTCCACTCCTCATCCCTAGATTTGTCCACTCCTCCTCCCTAGATTTGTCCGCTCCTCATCCCTAGATTTGTCCACTCCTCCTCCCTAGATTTGTCCACTCCTCCTCCCTAGATTTGTCCGCTCCTCATCCCTAGATTTGAAGAGTACAAGATTGTGTGTAGTCTCTATAATCATGTGTATATATTTGTCCACTTCTCCTCCTGATTTGTCCACTCCTCCTCCCTAGATTTGTCCACTCCTCCTCCCTAGATTTGTCCACTCCTCCTCCCTAGATTTGTCCACTCCTCCTCCCTAGATTTGTCCACTCCTCCTCCCTAGATTTGTCCACTCCTCCTCCCTAGATTTGTCCACTCCTCCTCCCTAGATTTGTCCGCTCCTCATCCCTAGATTTGTCTGCTCCTCCTCCCTAGATTTGTCCACTCCTCCTCCCTATATTTGTCCACTCCTCCTCCCTAGATTTGAAGAGTGCAAGATTGTGTGCAGTCTCTATAATCATGTGTATATATATTTGTCCACTCCTCCCTAGATTTGAAGAGTACAAGATTGTTTGTGGTCTCTATAATCATGTGTATATATTTGTCCTCTCCTCCCTAGATTTGTCCACTCCTCCTCCCTAGATTTGTCCACTCCTCCCTAGATTTGAAGAGTACAAGATTGTGTGTAGTCTCTATAATCATGTGTATATATATTTGTCCTCTCCTCCTCCTTCTCCTTCCTAGATTTGAAGAGTACAAGATTGTGTGTAGTCTCTATCATGGAACTAAACGACTGGCGCCAGATATCAGCACATCACTCAAACCACTGTCTGGAGGAGGACTCTGTGAGAGAATCTGTTGGGATGAATGGTAGGTGGCTCATAGCTATCTTATCTGATGAATGGTAGGTGGTGGACTAGGGGGCTCATAGCTGTCTTGTCTGATGAAGCTTGTTGGGGTTATCTGATGAATGGTAGGTGATGGACTATGGGGCTCATAGCTGTCGTGTCTGATGAAGCTTGTTGGGGTTATCTGATGAATGGTAGGTTGTGGACTATGGGGCTCATAGCTGTCGTGTCTGATGAAGCTTGTTGGGGTTATCTGATGAATGGTAGGTGGTGGACTATGGGGCTCATAGCTGTCGTGTCTGATGAAGCTTGTTGGGGTTATCTGATGAATGGTAGGTTGTGGACTATGGGCTCATAGCTGTCTGTCTGATGAAGCTTGTTGGGGTTATCTGATGAATGGTAGGTGGTGGACTATGGGGCTCATAGCTGTCTTGTCTGATGAAGCTTGTTGGGGTTATCTGATGAATGGTAGGTGGTGGACTATGGGGCTCATAGCTGTCTTGTCTGATGAAGCTTGTTGGGGTTATCTGATGAATGGTAGGTGGTGGACTATAGGGCTCATAGCTGTCTTGTCTGATGAAGCTTGTTGGGGTTATCTGATGAATAAAATGAATGGTTGAAATAGTATCACTTGTCTGGCAGCATCATCTGATGAGATGATCTGTACTAAGTATAATTATGTAGTCAACTTGTTAAAACTGCTAGTCACATAAATACATTCTACTTGTTGTTTGTCAGACATAATTACACAGTGATAGATCTCAAATACAGAATCAAAGGTTGTGGGCGTCTGTAGCTTAAGCGATAGTGAGCTCAATTGCAACCCTAGAGTACCTGCTTCAAACACTGCAGCAGGCATTTTGGAAGTAAATTTGTTCCCATGGATTTTTAGGACCTGTAAAAAATGACTTTGTTTAAAGCAATGACAATACTGAACGTATAAGTGATGCATAGTAAATCGATGACTGTTTACTGTGGTTGATGGCATCGTCCTGTAAAGGATATGTCACAATTTTCATTTTTCATGTTAATAAACTTGTAAATTGTTAGTGGTAAATACATTAGACTTGATATTTGTGAGACATAATTATAGACTCATAGATCAAACACAATAGTCAAGACTTGTTAACACAGCAACAACTATTTCATATATGTGGTGGCACTATACTAGAGAGAGAGAAAAAGAAAGAGAGAGAGAGAGAGAATAGGATTAACCAAGAAAGAGAGAAATGTGTCTGGGGTGTGTGCGTGGGTATTTGTACAAGACATAATCTGATTGTTGAGAAACAGGCATGTTCTGTCTAGGATTGTATTACTCAATCACAAATTTGTCATCAGTCACCAGTTTTCTTACCAACTTTGTGCTATCAGTGTCAGACCTGGACACATGACAACAAATGAGAAAAGAAGAATGCAAATAACAGAGATGAAGTGTTGACAACAAATAACAGAGATGAAGTGTTGACAACAAATAACAGAGATGAAGTGTTGACAACAAATAACAGAGATGAAGTGTTGACAATAAATTCTAAATGTTACAAGAAGAGATAAGATGACAAATGCGGAAATCAAAATAAGAGTGGGATCCTTGCCAGTGCTGCAATATATCAAGAAACAATAGGTCAAATGCTTTGGACATGCATCAAGGTTACCACAAAACACTCTCTCACAAAGAACACTAGAACTCAGATACAATGACAACAGATCCAGAGGATGACCACGTAAACGATGGATCGATAGAATATTCGAGACACTAAATTCTACATTGTACAAAGTGCATAGGAAGCTCGTTTCCCGGAGTCTCTTTTTCGACCTGATGCCAAAAGACAAAGCAGGAACCTAGATAGATAGATAGATACTAGGTGACCTAAAGATAACTCTGGTTTACTGTATGACATATTTGATTGTTATCTTCCCCTGATTTAGGCTACAGTTTGACAAGACCTACCTGTGTACAATCCCTCGTGAGACTAGACTGTGTGTTATGTTGTGTGGCATTAGAAGTGCTCAAGGAGTGGGTGACAAGATGGCAGACAAAGGAGAGATTACAGCTACAGGCAGGAAACTAACATATCCACTTGGTGCAGCTGCTATTCAACTATTCAATGAGAAGGGGTCAGTATGTTTCAATGAGAAGGGGTCAGTATGTTTCAATGAGAAGGAGTCAGTATGTTTCAATGAGAAGGAGTCAGTATGTTTCAATGAGAAGGAGTCAGTATGTTTCAATGAGAAGGGGTCAATATGTTTCAATGAGAAGGAGTCAGTATGTTTCAATGAGAAGGGGTCAGTATGTTTCAATGAGAAGGGATCAATATGTTTCAATGAGAAGGAGTCAGTATGTTTCAATGAGAAGGGGTCAGTATGTTTCAATGAGAAGGGATCAGTATGTTTCAATGAGAAGGGGTCAGTATGTTTCAATGAGAAGGGGTCAGTATGTTTCAATGAGAAGGGTTCAGTATGTTTCAATGAGAAGGGGTCAGTATGTTTCAATGAGAAGGGGTCAGTATGTTTCAATGAGAAGGGGTCAGTATGTTTCAATGAGAAGGGTTCAGTATGTTTCAATGAGAAGGGGTCAGTATGTTTCAATGAGAAGGGGTCAGTATGTTTCAATGAGAAGGGTCAGTATGTTTCCCACAACAGCATGACCAGATAATATATATATATATACTATCGTAAACCGATGTCTCTACTATTATAAACAGATGATTTTTTAAATAATATAAACAGATGAGTTCCCTTCTAACATAAACAGATGATATAGCTGATATTCTCTCAAATGTGCTCCTCCACCCAAATAGTGGTAGTAATATAGGCTGTCAAAATTGCTAGCTGCAGACCAACATTTTATGTGTTAACATGTAGCAGGTAGCATTGTCTACTGTTATTTGCTAGCTGCAGACCAACATTTTATGTGTTAACATGTAGCAGGTAGCATTGCCTACTGTTATTTGCTAGCTCTGTAATGTCTGACCGTGACTTTACTTACAGTGTCTACTATCATATGCGCTCTGTTGTCTGGCCATGCTTACTGTTCACTATCATCTGGCCTGTAATGCTGCATGACTTACTTACAGTGTCTACTATCATATGCTAGCTCTGTAATGTCTGGCCGTGACTTTACTTACAGTGTCTACTATCATATGCTAGCTCTGTAATGTCTGACCATGACTTTACTTACAGTGTCTACTATCATATGCTAGCTCTGCCCGTGTGTTGCCGGGGCCAGCAAGGGAAGCAAAGAATAGTAACACTGCGACCTACAAGGCATGTCGTAAGAGGCGACTGATATAGGGTCTAGGAAGCTACCCTAGTAAATAAAAAGTGTTGTAGAAATCAGATGTACTGGCCTACTTGTAGGCGCATAACTGGCACAATGTACAATCGCTCTTAGACTCAGATCACATACAAATCACAAAGAGTGGTTTAACTAGTGGTCAGTATAGAATGTTCGAAGAAAAAGAATATGGTAGCTCAGTCATATCTGACTGTGACATGACATAATCTGACTGTGACATGACTTATAATCTGACTGTGGGACACACACATGGTCTAATATTGTACATAATATTAGATATTGTCTATCTCTCTGTGTGACACAGGTACTTGAATCAAGGGCCACAGTTAGTTCCACTGATGATGGGTATCAGTTCGGATCCAATAATGCCATCCTGTAAGACATTGCTACCAGATTCTGTCCTACTCCAGGTAAGAGAATCACACTTGTGTGTCTCTATATCTTGTCACAGTTAGTTCCACTGATGATGGGTATCAGTTCAGATCCAATAATGCCATCCTGTAAGACATTGCTACCAGATTCTGTCCTACTCCAGGTAAGAGAATCACCTGTGTGTCTCTATATCTTGTCCAGGTTAATGATGGTATCATGACTATTCTGAAAATTGTATGTATCTTGACTGTATTTATCTTGTCTTAACTGACCTTCATATTTCTGACATTTATAATTTGGCTATTGTATTTATTATGTTTGTAATGTCTGGTACATAGTCTTCACTTTACATGACATCTTTTGAGAATTAGTTGCTGGACTACAGTGCTACATAGATGTGCTAGACAGTGCTACATAGATGTGCTAGACAGTGCTACATAGATGTGCTAGACAGTGCTACATAGATGTGCTAGACAGTGCTACATAGATGTGCTAGACAGTACTACATAGATGTGCTAGACCATGCTACATAGATGTGCTAGACAGTGCTACATAGATGTGCTAGACAGTGCTACATAGATGTGTTAGAGACTACAGTGTTACATAGATGTGCTAGACAGTGCTACATAGATGTGTTAGAGACTACAGTGTTACATAGATGTGTTAGAGACTACAATGTTACATAGATGTGATAGACAGTGCTACATAGATGTGCTAGAGACTACATAGATGTGCTAGAGACTACATTGCTACATAGATGTGCTAGAGATTACATAGATGTGCTAGAGACTACAGTGCTACATAGATGTGCTAGAGACTACAGTGTGACATAGATGTGCTAGAGATTACATAGATGTGCTAGAGACTACAGTGCTACATAGATGTGCTAGAGACTACAGTGTGACATAGATGTGCTAGAGATTACATAGATGTGCTAGAGATTACAGTGTGACATAGATGTGCTAGAGATTACATAGATGTGCTACAGACTACAGTGTGACATAGATGTGCTAGAGACTGCAGTGCTACATAGATGTGCTAGAGACTGCAGTGCTACATAGATGGGCTAGAGACTACACAGTGCTAAACTGCTTGTAGGCAAGATGTATTCTGCTTGTAGGCAAAATATAAACTGCTTGTAGACAAGATGTAAGCTACATGTAAGCTGTATGTAAGCTACATGTAAGCTGGTGTGTAAGCTACATGTAAGCTGGTGTGTAAGCTACATGTAAGATGTGTGTAAGCTACATGTAAGCTGTGTGTAAGCTGTGTGTAATCTACATGCAAGCTGTGTGTAAGCTATGTGCAAGCTGTGCGTAAGCTACATGCAAGATGTGCGTAAGCTACGTGCAAGCTGTGCCTAAGCTATGTGCAAGCTGTGCGTAAGCTCCGTGCAAGCTGTGCGTAAGCTCCGTGCAAGCTGTGCGTAAGCTACGTATAAGCTGTGCGTAAGCTACGTATAAGCTGTGTGTAAGCTACATGTAAGCTGTGTGTAAGCTACATGTAAGCTGCGTGTAAGCTACATGTAAGCTGCATGTAAACTATATGTAAGCTGTGTGTAATGTGAGTGTAAGTTGTGTATAATTGTATATATAAAAGAAGTGTCAGGCTGGATGTAAAATTGTAGGTGTCAGCCTGGACATGAAATAAGTGTAGTTTGTGGTAAACAGATACATCACAGACAACATGGATGGGGCTAGGAGATTGTTACATGCATTGCTATAGGTCATGTTGTGTGTGTATGCTAGGCCTGAGGTCATGTTGTGTGTGTATACTAGGCATGAGGTCATGTTACGTGTATGCTAGGCATGAGGTCATGTTGTGTGTTTGCTAGGCATGAGATGATACTTGCAAGTTGATCAAAGTCTTTGATATAAAGGTCAGGTAAACCAGGTATTGTAACCAGACTCACCTGTCTTGTGTTGCAGGTAAATCTTCCAGACTTTGAGAGGACAATTTTCTTTCCTGAACCTCTGAATGCACCTGTCAGGTGAGAATCTAGACTTGTTTGAACAGATTGTATGTTGACAGTGTTGACTGATAGTGCTGACTGATGGTGCTGATTGACAGTGCCATGATCACAGTGCTGATTGACAGTGCTGATTGACAGTGCCATGATGACAGTGCTAACTGACAGTGTTGATTGACAGTGCTAACTGACAGTGCTGACTGACAGTGCTGACTGACAGTGCTATGATGACAGTGCCAGGATGACAGTATGAGTGATGTAGAACAAATGTGAGTAGAATAATAGAATTCTCTAACAGATGAAAGTCGCATCAGTTAGTAGTAATATTATTATAAGTAGATAAGGATTGACTTTTCACTGTCTACATCAAGACTGACATACTCTCTAAGAGACACTTTGTACATATCCAACTCTGCAACTTCTTGGACACACTATCTACAAGAACTAGAACTGGGGTTCATTTCATTTTTGTTTCTGCTCACCCATTATGAGTTCAGACATTATAATCTTCAGCGTAGAGTATTAGCAACTTTAAAATCAGTGACTTGACTGGTTTGTTGAGAATGTTGACTCTGACTGGTTTGTTGAGGAGAATGTTGACTTGACTGGTTTGTTGAGAATGTTGACTTGACTGGTTTGTTGAGAATGTTGACTCTGACTGGTTTGTTGAGAATGTTGAGAAACATCAAATCTAGTCTAGTCTACATGAAAGAACATCAAATCTAGTCTACATGAAAGAATATAAAATCTAGTCTACATGAAAGAGCATCAAATCTAGTCTAGTCTACATGAAAGATCATCAAATCTAGTCTACATGAAAGATCATCAAATCTAGTCTACATGAAAGAACATCAAATCTAGTCTACATGAAAGAACATCAAATCTAATCTACATGAAAGAATATCAAATCTAGTCTACATGAAAGAACATCAAATCTAGTCTACATGACAGAACATCAAATCTAGTCTACATGAAAGATCATCAAATCTAGTCTACATGAAAGAACATCAAATCTAGTCTACATGAAAGATCATCAAATCTAGTCTACATGAAAGAACATCAAATCTAGTCTACATGAAAGAACATCAAATCTAGTCTACATGAAAGAACATAAAATCTAGTCTACATGAAAGATCATCAAATCTAGCACATGAAAGAATATCAAATCTAGTTACATGAAAGAAACATCAATCTAGTCTCATGAAAACATCAAATCTAGTCTACATGAAAGAACATCAAATCTAGTCTACATGAAAGAAACATCAAATCTAGTCTACATGAAAGAATATCAAATCTAGTCTACATGAAAGAAACATCAAATAACAAAGCTCACAAAGTGACCTATCATCAGCTGACAAGAAAGATATCTTTGACATATATATACACAGAAGAAGAGTTGAAGAAGCTGAGAACATGCAAGACACTTGTGTCAGTCAAAATAAAAAGGCAGATAAGATTCAGATATTTTAAGATATAGATGCAGATAGAAATATCTGTGAACACTTCTATAACCTGTTCTGAGACCTGTTGATGGACCTTAAGTCTTCTCTCCTTCACACTTGTTCTGGTTATCATTGGTAGCAAACTACTAACTGTCATACTTCAGACATTGATAGAATGCTGGGCAGACATTTGTATTGACTAATGGAAGATGCAGACTTCATGTCTAGTCCTTGTGCGTTTGTTGTGTAATTTATTTTAATATTAGTAAATTTTGTAATATTTTTTACTTTTGTTACTCTGCAGCCCAATCAGATCTTTTGATCTTCTGGCCCCAGAGGTCAGGTCTATGGTGGTCAGCGTAATGGAGAAGGAGTCTTGTCTGACGTAATAATTTCTGTGTCTTGTTGTATCTAATATATATATATATATATATATATATATATATATATATATATATATATATATATATATGTATGTATGACTTGAAAGTGTCTTATGAGATGGTGTCATTTAGTAGACACTGATGCTGTTTATATTACTCTGTACTTCTCTACCAGTGGTTTTCCAGATGTTTTATTCATGCCCCCTCGCTCTCTCGCTCTCTCTTAAGTTGCATTGATTTATATCTCTCTATGACAGCCACCCCTCCTACAAAATATACAAGTGACCCTTTGTTGATTATAATATCAAAGATACTGGTTTGTGTTTGCTTGAATACTTTTAATGAAATGAGAACCCCAGTAGCGTAGTTGTTTGTCAACTCATATCTTAGGCTAGTTGTCTGGAGACAATTCAACAGGAGTGGGAATATTTTTCTGACCGTAACAGTTCTCAGGTTGACCCAGTTTCAATTGGGTACCACTAAAAATCACTTGGAAGTAAAGGCAGCAGGCATAATGTTGATCACATCACTCATCGTGTGCCGACGGTTAATGTTGATCACATCACTCATTGTGTGCCAGTCAGCAGGCATAATGTTGATCACATCACTCATCGTGTGCTGACGGTTAATGTTGGTCACATCACTCATCGTGTGCCGATGGTTAATGATGATCACATCACTCATCGTGTGCCGACGGTTAATGTTGATCACATCACTCATCGTGTGCCAGGCAGCGGGCTTAATGTTGATCACATCACTCATCGTGTGCCGATGGTCAATGAAAAATACAAACCTAACACTGTATTACCCAATATACGTTGAGGTTTGAAAACGGGTTCCTATACATTTTATTTACTTTTTCCAATGAAATATGCAGTTATAAAATAATACTATTATTTGTTGCTATAGTATGTATATGGTTATGTTATTAGGTGAGGGTGGGGGTATAGTGTTACACTGTGTACTGGCACTGATGTCACAGGATGTATAAGTTGTTGTAACAACGTCAATGTTGATGTTGATGTTGAACTTGCAGGTTTGCTGCTGAGGAGCTAGAGATACTGTGGACACATCGTCATTATGTGACCAACCATCCATCGTTGCTACCTAGGATACTACAAGCTGCCATCGGCTGGGACTGGGCAAGTCTATCGGAAATCTATTCTCTACTTCGTATCTGGAAGCCACTTAATCCTGTCCAAGCATTTGAGTTGTTGCTTCCGCAGTAAGTCTATGTGTCTCACAGTAATGTCTCTGTCTCCTCACAGTAATAGCTAGTAGTTATTAGTTTGTCTGTTTCAGTAATGTCTAGTAATTTGTAGTCTGTCTGTATATGTCTTGGAAAGGTCTAGTCCTTGTCTGGTTGTAGGTATGTGATTGTGTGTTCCCATTAATTTAATTAATTCTTAGAATCATTTATTCACAAATTGTTGTCTCTCACTCTCTCTCTCTCTCCCTGTCTGTCTCTCTGTCTGTCTCTCTATCTTCAAGTATTGTATTTATTCCATGCCTGCTTCAGGTTCCCAGATCTAAGAGTGAGAGAGTTTGCTACCGCCAGCCTCAACAAGATTCCCACAGATGACCTGGTTGACTTCTTACCTCAGATGATACAGGTTTGAGTCCAGATATGTCTTTAGTAACTGTGTGCATGTGACAAGTGTCTTGTGATTCTGTATGTGACAATGGTTCATGTGGCAAGTCTTACATAAAAATGTCAGTGAGTCCTAGTTGCTGCCATACATTGACAATAAGTTATAGAGATTACTATGTCCAAGTTTTTCTTCTCTGTGTGTCACAGTAACTCTATTTCTAATTCTAAAGGCAGGACATGTGGCTCGAATGTTAAATTGCAGAATACTAAAAAGACTTGTATGGTGAGCAGTATAGTGGTAAATGCTCACAGGGTGGTAAAAGAAAGCGATACAAAGACACACTCAAGAACTCCTTGAAATCCTTTGGCATAGATGTCGACAACTGGGAGAATGTTGCTCAAGACAGATCAGTCTGGAGCACACTTCTTCGACACGGTTCTTCGGCCTGCGAGGCAGGTAGAACTGCACGGTTGGAACAAAAAACCCCAAAATAGAAAGGCAGTCAAACATTCCTCAAGTACAAGTATTCCTTGCCCACATTGTACAAGAACATCATCGTGTGCCAGGCGGCGTGCATAATGTTGATCACATCAGTCATCATGTGCCAGGCAGCGGGCATAATGGTGATCACATCAGTCATCGTGTGCCAGGCAGCGGGCATAATGTTGATCATATCACTCATCGTGTGCCAGGCAGCGGGCATAATGTTGATCACATCACATGCAAGTATTCCTTGCCCACATTGTACAAGAACATTTCAAGCCCAACGGGCTTACTAGTCATCTACGCACACACAGACAAACATAACGAAACAACATTTCCTTGGATGAAAATTGTGGTCATCATCACCCGTGATGGACAAGCATCATTTATAATTAACGCACACTTTGTATGTCAGTGACCATTTTGACATTTGTCCCCTAAATCTTCCAGATTGTAACTGATAGAACAAATGATTGTATCATGCTTGTCCATTTACATGCAGGGATTAAAGTTTGAGAGCTACCATAACTCTCCGCTAGCCAAGCTATTATTGGAACAGTCATGCAAAAGTCCTAGATTTGCACATCAATTCTTCTGGCTATTGAAAGGTAAGTACACCTGTAACCAGGTGATATGTTATCTAGAGTCTTAACTGATTAGCTACTGAATTGAAAAACAGGTTGTGTAAGTACACCTGTAACCAGGTGATATGTTATCTAGACCAGATTTTTCACAGATTAGCTACTGAATTGAAAAAAAAGTTGTCTAAGTACACCTGTAACCAGGTGATATGTTATCTAGACCAGATTTTTCACTGATTAGCTACTGAATTGAAAAACAGGTTGTAACTAAATTAAATTTAAGTCCCATTTTCCCAATGCAGATGTATGTACAAATGTTCCCAATGCAGATGTATGTACAAATGTTCCCAATGCAGATGTATGTACAAATTCAACAGCAGTTCTCTGAATTATTAACAGATGTTTTATGAGTAATATACTATTCTGTAGGTAAATGAATTGTCTTTAAGATCAATCTCAAACAATTGTTTGTTAACTTTCAGTAGGAAATTTTGTAAATGTAAAAATTGTTGTTTACAACAGAAAAGCATTCAAAAACATATCAAATTTGTCAAGTTTTGAGTTTGTAAAACTTTTAATACCTTTGACTTGTTGGTTTACCATATAGTAATATATCTAGCAATAAGATACTTTAACCTTTGACTTGTTGGTTTACCATATAGTAATATATCTAGCAATAAGATAACTTTAATTTGGTTTACCATATAAATATATCTAGCAAAAGAAATTGAACAATATTTAGTAAATAATTTACATTTTTTATCGTCTATGACCTTATCACTTGTTGCCATGGTAATAATTTTACAGTTAGTAAATTCCTGTTAGTAAATTAAAATCTTATGCTGAAGACGAAGAAGAATATAAATATAAACTTGTTTCAGTTTCAGTTTGAATATCTTCATTGCACTGGACATGTCCATTGGTGCTCCGATCTCCTTTGCAATATATCCAACAGCAACCAGCGACTGACCGTACCAGTTCGATTTTGATTGATATAAAACTTGTTTAACTAGGAAACAAACCATGACGCTCACAGCGACTTGCTGCCATGAATAAATAGCGCCTTTGACACTTCTAGTAGATGATCTGTTAAGTCATCAGCTGATACAGATACTAGACAAATCTTAGACCATCAGCTGATACCAAGACCAGACTGGTGTCTGTCAGTCAAGTCATTATACAATGGTGTACAAAGCACTACGTCTCATGTTACACTTGTGTCTCTCAGTCAGTCATCATACAATGGTTGTACAAGAAGCACAGCGTTCTCATGTTACACTTATGTCTCTCAGTCAGTCATCATACAATGGTGTACAAGAAGCACAGCGTTCTCATGTTACACTTGTGTCTCTCAGTCAGTCATCATACAATGGTGTACAAGAAGTAGAGAGTTCCCATGTTACACTTGTGTCTCTCAGTCAAAGTCATCATACAATGATTAAGTTAATTGCATATCCTTGACAGGACTTTACGAATCAACCCCAGCCTTTTAACGTTGTTTGTGATTTTTCTAGGCATTATTACGTCAGTAGTTTGCCATTGCTTTCTGAACGGGTGGTGCCATCGTCTTTTTGTAAAATCCACGCGAAACAATTTGCAGCCAAATTGTCCGAGCGTGATTCGAACTCAGAACATCGGGATTAATAGACCGAGTCACTATCCCCTAAGCCACAGACGCCATGGTTAATCATTTCTTATATCACTTTTATCTTTCTCTTCACCAAATGAAGGAGCTGCATCACAGGATGCAACATTCAAACGACGATATGAGTTGATGTTTGTGGCCCTGGCCAGTGTTGCTGGTGATGCCCTCTACCAGGAGTTCAAGAAACAGGAGGAGCTTGTCAAGGTCATGACCTCATTGGCAGAAAAGGTCAAGGAGGCCAAAGATAAAGATGTAAATACAAGAAATGTTTTGTGTTGTTTTCATTCTTACAACTTGTTTGTTTCAGTTTCAGTTTCAGTGTGGAATATCTTTATTATACTCCAGACATGTCCATATATGCTCTGATATCCTTCACAATATCTCCAACAGCATCCAGCAACTAACTGTACCAGTTCGATGTTGATTGATGAGACTACTCATACATCTGTTGTACTGTTATTCTCTGGCCACTCCAATCTTCAATCCAAACTCTTGCTATCTAGCATTTGACATGGATTGGTTTAAATGAAAATCTTTTTTGGGGCCACACTCTATGAAGGAGTTCAGAATGTCAGCTCTATCCATTGGCTGACCTCCTGATATGGTGGCAGAGCCAGCCAGCCTGTCTGCTCTCTCATTGCCAGCGACACCCATGTGCCCTGGAATGAAGGTGAATGTTATTCTGCAAATTGTTGACGCTTGTAGTGACTCAGTACACTGTGTGTGCGCACTGAACCAGCCTCCTCCCCTCGGAACATACTGAAGGAATCACTCAGAATACACGCATGAGTGTAGTTTTGTGACTCCAGCCAGAGTAGTGCCTTAGTCACCACCAGTACCTCCATTGTCATGCTGCTTGTTGTCATACTAAATGTACCACTGGCTTTCTTGATTTTTCTGCCACATGAGCTTGCAGAGAAGGCACATACAGTCTTTTCGTAGTGAACTACTGTTCCATCAGTGTAAATCACAGTCACCTTCATTACATTTTTCATTAATGATGGCATTGACGTCTGCATCCAATGCCACATGATTCCTCTCTCTGCAACATTTGTCAAATTTAATGATTGTCAAAAAGGTGTTCCAGTATATTGACTGAAGCAATATCCATTCTTTCCCACTGGCTTGATATTTGTGAGCAGGCATACCAGATTGTTTGTTTGTAATACAAGGAAGGAGGAGCATTGTGGTTGGAAATATAGACAAGTGAGGGGTGGGGGAGGAAGGGGAGGGGTGTATGGAGAGAACTTCATACATAGATACTGTAGACATATGTGTGAGTGGGTGTGTTTGTGTGATAATGATATGTGATTCGGTTACCGTAATATTATATTACTATGTCTTACCTTTCCAGAAAATATATTCACTACTTCGTACTTGTTACTGAAACTTTACTTACCCTTGTTGACCATTTGTAATACACTACTTTTCTTGTTACTGAAACGTTACTTACCCTTGTTGACCATTTGTAATAACACTACTTTGTACTTGTTACTGTAACGTTACTTAACCCTTGTTGACCATTTGTAATAATACTACTTTGTACTTGTTACTGTAACGTTACTTAACCATTTTGTTGACCATTTGTAATAATACTACTTTGTACTTGTTACTGTAACGTTACTTAACCCTTGTTGACCATTTGTAATAATACTCAACAGGATATTTCTCAAATAATTTACAACTAATAGAGTAATAGTTTTGTAATATAATAAAACTAGCCACGACAGAGATGAAGTATCTACACAGAAGGCTGGGAGTAACAAGAAGAGACTGGTTTAGAAATGAATACATCAGGAAAAAAGTGTGTGCAACATCAGTACTAGACTTCATGAAGAAACAACAAATTAAATAGTTCGGCCACGTAAGCAGATTACCAACAGACAGTGCACCTCAAAGAGCAATGCTTCTCCGATACAATGAGTACAAACAAAAGGCCGCACGCAAAAGATGGACCTCAGAGATAACAGAGGTGATGGAAGAGACTATCTACAAAGCTCATACAAGGGCCCGTTTTAGAAATCTCTTCTTGACCTAACGCTGTGAGGCAAACAGGATTGGAGAAAGATAGGTGTTCCAGTAAGTAATTGTGTACCGTTTACCCCATCACTAGCATTCATGCCACTTCAGACAGTCTGGGAATCAGCTCAATACAACATCAGTACCAAGATTAATACATAAAGCAACTTCATTATGCGGATCAGAATGCTGGAGAATGACAGAACAAGATATGTTCAAACTTTCACCTTCCATACAACTTGTCTGTGAGAGATCTTACATGTGTTCTGGTCTATCTCTAACCAAGAACTGTGTGCACAGCATTAACAAGAGAATATGAACACCATCATCCATAAAGAGATGCTGGAGATCGATCGGACATGTGATACACATGCAGACTAACTCTGTCACAAAAACTGCACTGAGATGGACACCAGAGGGTAAACAAAAATCTGGAAGACTCAAAAATGATCTGGAGGAGAATAGTAGAACAAGAACTGAAAGAAATGAATCTCAACTGAAACACAATAAAGAGGATGACCAAGAATAGAAAATAATGGTGTGCATTTGTTGCTGTCCTAAGCTGTGTTTACAGGCTACCCTTAGGGGCAAGATTATATGTGTATGTTCTATGTTTACAGGCTACCCTTAGGGACAAGATTATATGTTCTCTGTTTACAGGCTACCCTTAGGGGCAAGATTATACATTCTCTGTTTACAGACTACCCTTAGGGGCAAGATTATATGTGTCTATGTTCTCTGTTTACAGGCTACCCTTAGACAAGAACTGGTGCCTCTCCATCATATGGTTGAGATAAAGGGGAGGTTACTCTTGCCATACAATCCAAGTGTAGAAGTTGTTGGCCTTGACATGAAGGTTAGTCAACAGAGACATACATGTATATTTGGATTGACATAAAATATACTATAGCTAATCAGTCTAGTATTTCAGCAATTGACTATTTCAGTCTAGTATTTCAGTTTTAGAATAGTATTCAGTAATTCATCATTTTAGTCTAGTTTCATTTAGCTAGTCTAGTATTTTGCTAGTTTCAGCTATATTATTTTATATTCGTGCAGTTTTCATTGTCTAGTATTTCAGTCTAGTATTTCAGCAATATTTCAGTCTAGTTTTCAGTCTAGTATTTCAGTTGTCTAGTATTTCAGTTGTCTAGTATTTCAGTCTAGTATTTCAGCTTAATATTTCAGTCTAGTATTTCAGTCTAGTATTTCAGTCTAGTATTTCGTCTATATAGAGAGAGAAATTCGAGGACTGTTGGGGTGGCAAAGTTCTGCTCAGGACAAGCTATTTGATGATGATGATTTCAGTCTAGTATTACAGTCTAGTATTTCAGTCTATAACGTAAATTGAATGCATTTGAAAATAATATCTGCAAAAATAAAGAACATTAATTAAATGGAACAAATTCAGGAGAAGTGATGAAATCAGAGAAATGTCTGGTCAACCACTAGTAATAAACAACTGTTATAAGAAAGAGAAGATGGAGATACACCTTGAGAAGAAATGATCAACGAATATCAAAGCAGGCATTGAAGTGGGAGGTAAATGATTCAAGAAAGAGAGGATGCCATAGGAAAACCTTGAAACAAACTTTGCTGAGAGAAGCAAGAAATATTGGACTTGATTCCATGGATGAGATTGAGTGAGTTGCCCAGGATAGAGCAGTATAGAGAAATTGCTTGCAGGCCGTATGTAACTTATCATGGTATAAAAGAAATAATAATGTGTTGTGTGTGGTATATTTCAGTCTTGCTCCTACTTCACTTCCAATGCCTTCCCTCTCAAGCTGGTCTTCAAGAACTCCAACCCTAGGGCAGACTCTCATTACGTCATCTATAAGGTCAGCTGATGTGTACACTATGTTCTAGCATATGTTGGGATATGTGATGTCTTCTTGACATCTGTTATATGTTACCTGTTGTGTGTGTCTAACAGTTGACAGATATCATTTAGACGCATGTCAAGATACGGTTTTTATATATAACTTGTATTCTCTTGTCTTTGGTTTAGTTGTTAGATATTCACAGATATGCACTTGAGTGGTGCACAGATATGCACTTGAGTGGTGCACAGATATACACTTGAGTGGTGCACAGATATACACTTGAGTGGTGCACAGATATATCACATACTAGAATGCAGATACTATAGTTGGTTCCAAATTTGTGAACACACTAAGGTTTAATTTGAACAAAATCTACCGGATGTATAATAGTAACTTTTTGTGGGCAATCTTATATACCGGATGATCTTGCAAATTCATGTTTAATTGGCAGGTAGCTTGGCTGATGCACAAGTGTTTTTGTGATATAATTTTGCATAAGCACAGCAAAATGACAATCAAAGTTTAGAAGTTACAGTAATACACAAAATGGCGTGGAATGTTTCCAAAAGCTTATCCCTATTACATATTAGAACAAATGATACCTTCCGTGTCTATCAATGAAAATAAATGGTGTGTGCATACGCCAATGACAATCAAAGTTTAGAAGTTACAGTAATACACAAAATGGCGTGGAATTTTTCCCAAAAAGCTTATCCCTATTACATATTAGAACAAATGATACCTTCCACGTCTATCAATGAAAATAAATGGTGTGTGCATACGCCAATGACAATCATTCAGATACAGTGTTTTGAAAGGGAATTAATTCCATGATTATTCTCTCTGTGAACTTTTACATGTATACCAAATCAACATATTTGTTATTTTATTAATAACATATAAGTAAAATATTATAAGCACTAAAGGTTTGTGTGAGCAAAAATTACTTTACGAATGTTGCGACTGTTATCTATAGAAAATGTAAAAACAATAATTTCTGTCAAGTAGATGATTTTAAATCGCTTGGTAAAGTTTTTTACGAATTTTAGAACAGACTATAGCATAAATGATATCATGCCATGGTAGTTGTCTCTCAGACATGTCTGAGCAAGTTGTCTTGTCTTGTCTGGAGACATGTCTGAGCAAGTTATCTTGTCTCTCTCCCAGACATGTCTGAGCAAGTTATCTTGTCTTGTCTGGAGACAGTCAGTACAAAACCTAGATATACAACTTTCTTAACTGTCACACAAGACAGAAATTCACCTGCAATGGATTCCATCTCACTGTGATATTAAAGGCAATAAGCATGTCAATCTCCTGGCTAAGGAAGACAGCACCAAAGAGTAAATTTACCAACCGCTGTCTTTTCAAGTGATCAAAACCCTCATACAGAGAAAGTTTGCAATAGACTAGAAGACAAACACTGGATATGATTATGAGAAAATCTGTAGTAGACTGGAAGACAAAACCCTCCTACAGAGAAAGTCTGCAGTAGACTAGAAGACAAACACTGGATATGATTATGGAAAAGACTTTCTCAAAGACCTAAACAGAACAGACCATGTTATTATATTGCGTCTACGTACCGGACACTGCAGACTCAACAAACACTTATATAGACTAGGAATAAGTCAAACAGCTCTCTGCCAGTGTCAGCAGGTGGAACAGATACACCAGCATATCCTGCAAGACTGTCCTCTCCTGGGTGAGCTGAGAAGCAACATGTGGCCACATCCAGTCAACCTGGAAACAAAGCTTTGAGGAAACCTAACAGACCTGAAGCTGACTGCCCAGTTTGTGGTCCACAGTGAACTAAAAACATGATCAGGGATCACCGAAGAAGAATACAGTTAGCATGCACAGACCACCATCATCATCACAAAATAGTGGGCACATATAGAACATTAACCAACATGACTAAACTGGTTGCAAATAATTTAACATGATAAACTGTTGCAATATAGAACATACAACATGACTAAACTGGTTGCAAATATAGATTTCAACATGACTAAACTGGTTGCAAATATAGATTTCCAACATGAAAACATTTCAACATGACTAAACTGGTTGCAAATATAGAACATTACCAACATGACTAAACTGGTTGCAAATATAGAACATTACCAACATGACTAAACTGGTTGCAAATATAGATTTCCAACATGACAAAACTGGTTGCAATATGATTTCCAACATGACTAAATAGTTGCAGTTATAGAATATCTGAACTTGTAATGTTTGACCGAGCAGGTAGGAGATGACCTTCGACAAGATATGTTGACACTACAGATGATACGAATCATGGACAACCTTTGGCTGCAGCAAGGCCTAGACTTGAAGATGATCACCTTTGCTTGCCTAGCTACAGGGCCTAAGAAAGGTAAAGTACAGAAAGTAGACGTAGGCATGAATGTGTACTCCAGGTGATTGTGGGACTGGGGTAGGCTGAGGTGTTCCCAGGTGAGTTATACAGAGATGTCGCCCATGTATTTCTGGGGCCCTAAGGGAGCAAAGAATAGTAGCACTGTGACCTACAAGGTGACTGAGGTATGGGCATAGGAAAGCTACTCTAGTAAATCAAAAGTATCACAGAAATCAGATGTGCTGGCCTACTTGTACTAGCATAATGTGCACATCGTACAATCGCTCTTAGGTTCGGATCATATACAAATCACAAAGAGTGGTTAACAAGTGGTCGATATGTGAATCATTCGAAGACGAAGACAGAAATGTGCTCCGGATGATTGTGTGATACTGAGGTGTGCTCCAGTAGCTATTGTAAATGTAACTATTGTAAAAAAAATATAGGTGTAACTATGTGTGATATACAATACAGGTGTGATACTGAGATGTGCACCAGTAGCTATTGTAAGTGTAACTATTGTAAAAAAACATAACTGTAACTATGTGTGCTATACAATACAGGTGTCATTGAGCTGATAACAGAGTCTGAGACACTGCGTAAGATCCAGGTCTCATGTGGAGTGACTGGTTCATTTAAAGATCGTCCAATCAAAGAATGGTTACAGAGACACAACCCAACTGAACTGGAATATAAAAAGGTAATCTAGTCTTCTTCTTCTTCTTGTCAGATGACAACGTAGACCATCAGTTCTGTGTAGTTTTCAACAAAAACAACAGATTTATTCAAATAACTTGACACTGCTGTTGCATAAACAGATGTAATAGTCTCTGTATGCCCTTCACTAAATGTAGCATTAATATAATGGACTAATTTATCCATACCGCTCTATCCTGGGCAATTAGTTTAATCTCTTCTACGGATGTAAATCTGACATTTCTCACCTCTCTCAATAAATTTCCTTTCAGGGTTTCCCTTAGTTTGTCCTCTCTTTCTTGAAAGCTTTGCCTTCCATTTCAATGCCTGCTTTGATATTCTTTGATCAATTCTTCTCAAGGTATACCCAATATATCTTCTCTTTCTTATAACAGTTGTCACTAGTGGTTGACCAGACATGTCTCTGATTTCATCACTTCTCCTGAATTCTTCCATTTTATGTTCATTATTTTTCGCAGACGTCTATTTTCAAATGCATTCAACTTGCTTTCTATATCTTTAGTCATTTTCCAACTCTCGCTAGCATATGTTAGGATTGTTACAACATTTGAAATGAAAATTCATAATTTAGTTTAATAACTTGTAGTTCCATATTTTATTGAGACTTTTAAAATCGTAATAACCATATGAAATGAAAATTCATAATTTAGTTTAATAACTTGTAGTTCCATATTTTATTGAGACTTTTAAAATCGTAATAACCATATGAAATGAAAATCATGGCATATCCTTTACAGAATGTAGCCATCAACCACAGTAAACGAGTCGTTGATTTTCTAGGCACCGCTTATACGTTCAGTAGTTTGCCATTGTCTTCTGAATGGTGAGGTCTATTTTTACCTTTTGTAAAAATCCCACGGAAACGAATGTGCTTCCGAACTTGCTCACTGTGGGATTTGAGCCAGATACGCTTGTGTTTATGAGATATGCTTGAGTTAAGAGTAGGGTGAGCGCTTTAGCTCGAAGCTCACTACGCTTGAGCTAAAGCGCTCACCCTACACTCTTCATTAAATGTAATATTGATCTAATAGTCTGTGTATGCACTGACTTATACTGTCTGTATGTCTATTTATTAATGTCAGGCTGTGAACTTCACCTACTCATGTGCTGGCTACTGTGTAGCTACGTATGTGCTGGGTGTATGTGATAGACATAATGATAACATAATGCTGAAACAGTCTGGACATATGTTTCACATTGACTTCAGCAAGTTCTTGGGAGATGCTCAAATGTTTGCTACTTTTAAAAGGTAAACTTACACACCTTCCAATTTTCTGTTCTCTTTCTCTGTATTTTTCTCTCTTTATTTCTCTCTCTCTGTCTCTCTCTTTCTTCCTCTCTGTCTCTCTCACCTGTCAACATTTGCATACAGGGTAATTTGTACACAGTGTGTTTGTATGTGTATATAGTGATGCCTGTGGTGAAATAACAAACTTTGAATGTTCATGATATCAAGATCACAATGTAAGGGACTGAAATATGTACAAAATGAAGGCATGTTTATAGCCCTTGGCTGCAATAGAGATACTCCAATTATAAAGATGAGATATATGCTTGGCCTTCTGTCACTGTGTTCCCATCATACAATCTCCCAAACCCAATTATATATGCAGGTTACTGCTGATCATAGACATCCACTTCACAAGAATTCTAATGATGTTAAGGGCACAAGAATCAGGCCTGGCATGTCATGGATGGCCCATGCTGAAAGAACAATTATCAGGTGACCACAGTTGTGACCCTAACAAATGGGAAAACTGGAGAGATAAGACCATGGCCAGCTTCCTAAATATTATGATTACTCTTGAAAGATAATGTAAAGATTGAAGTAATAATAAAGCTGAACTCGCAGTTAACCTTTTAAGCCTCAGCACTTCAAAGTCCCTACTGAATTCTCACAGGGCAAGGGAAATAACTACACAACAATGAGAAGTATTTGTCAAATAAAATTCATAACAAATATAATTTCTAATCAATATTTGTGATTTAAAGTTAAATTTACAGACTTTTCTTCTTCAGCGCCCATATCGAACACTTGTTAACCACTCTTTGTGATCTGTATGTGATCTGAGCCTAAGAGCAATTGTACATTGTGCCAGTTATGCGCCTACAAGTAGGCCAACACATCTGATTTCTGCGACACTTTTTGTTTTCTAGGGTAGTTTCCCCTAGGCCCCTGCCATACTCGCCTGTTACGACATGCCTTGTAGGTTGCAGTGTTACTATTCTCTGCTCCCCTTGAGAGCCCTGGCTACACACACAGGGGGGATAATTGACAATAAAATGGATGAGATACTAATTTGTGAACATGTATGTTGCCAATGTCATACAAGTTGGATGTAAATAAAATTATACAAATAAATGATAATATCAAAAGTATGCTTCCAACACAAAATATAACTACACGTGAAATGTTCTGCCTGTGAAATATTACCAACAACACCAGAAAAGACAGAGTCACCAACATCAACATAAGAAAGAAAGTTGGAACAGAACCTTGCTTGAATTACATTGAGAAACAAAGAATGAAGTGGTTCACCTCTTGATAAGAATGCAAACAAACTCCACAGTATACAGTCTTCTACAACCGAACAGGAAAGAAGGCGAGAGGAAGACCACAACAAAAGATAATTAGATGTGATAACAGAATCCTGTCAAAGAACAAAAATAGCAATCAGCCAAGTCACTAGAGCAGCACAAGACAAAAAGCACAAGACTTTGTAACAACCCGGTAGCAGTATGACGACACAAGAAGATAGACTATCTTAGAATAAACTGTTCTCTATGTGAGTAATCTAGCCAGAATAGAGTGTGTGAGGTAACTGCTGGAAGCTGTGGCTACATGTAGTGTGTGAGGTAACTGCTGGAAGCTGTGGCTACATATAGTGTGTGAGGTAACTGCTGGAAGCTGTGGCTACATGTAGTGTGTGAGGTAACTGCTGGTAGTGTGTGAGGTAACTTCTGGAAGCTGTGGCTACATGTAATGTGTGAGGTAACTGCTGGAAGCTGTGGCTACATGTAGTGTGTGAGGTAACTTCTGGAAGCTGTGGCTACATATAATGTGTGAGGTAACTGCTGGTAGTGTGTCAGGTAACTGCTGGAAGCTGTGGCTACATGTAGTGTGTGAGGTAACTGCTGGAAGCTGTGGCTACATGTAGTGTGTGAGGTAACTGCTGGAAGCTGTGGCTACATATAGTGTGTGAGGTAACTGCTGGTAGTGTGTGAGGTAACTGCTGGAAGCTGTGGCTACATATAGTGTGTGAGGTAACTGCTGGTAGTGTGTGAGGTAACTGCTGGAAGCTGTGGCTACATATAGTGTGTGAGGTAACTGCTGGTAGTGTGTGAGGTAACTGCTGGAAGCTGTGGCTACATGTAGTGTGTGAGGTAACTGCTGGAAGCTGTGGCTACATATAGTGTGTGAGGTAACTGCTGGAAGCTGTGGCTACATGTAGTGTGTGAGGTAACTGCTGGTAGTGTGTGAGGTAACTGCTGGAAGCTGTGGCTACATGTAATGTGTGAGGTAACTGCTGGAAGCTGTGGCTACATGTAGTGTGTGAGGTAACTTCTGGAAGCTGTGGCTACATATAATGTGTGAGGTAACTGCTGGTAGTGTGTCAGGTAACTGCTGGAAGCTGTGGCTACATGTAGTGTGTGAGGTAACTGCTGGAAGCTGTGGCTACATGTAGTGTGTGAGGTAACTGCTGGAAGCTGTGGCTACATATAGTGTGTGAGGTAACTGCTGGTAGTGTGTGAGGTAACTGCTGGAAGCTGTGGCTACATATAGTGTGTGAGGTAACTGCTGGTAGTGTGTGAGGTAACTGCTGGAAGCTGTGGCTACATATAGTGTGTGGAACTGCTGTAGTGTGGGTAACTGCTAAGCTGGCTACATGTGTTGTGAGGTAACTGCTGGAAGCTGTGGCTACATGTAGTGTGTGAGGTAACTGCTGGAAGCTGTGGCTACATGTAGTGTGTGAGGTAACTGCTGGAAGCTGTGGCTACATGTAGTGTGTGAGGTAACTGGAGCTGGACATAGTGGGGTACTGCTGGGTGGCTACATGTAGTGTGTGAGGTAACTGCTGGAAGCTGTGGCTACATATAGTGTGTGAGGTAACTGCTGGAAGCTGTGGCTACATGTAGTGTGTGAGGTAACTGCTGGAAGCTGTGGCTACATATAGTGTGTGAGGTAACTGCTGGAAGCTGTGGCTATATGACAGACAGGATAGATGACACTAATTATTCATAATTCTATTGTCTAGAGATCGAGTACCATTTGTCTTGACCTCAGACATGGCCTATGTGATCAATGATGGTGGCAGACCTGGGCACAAGTTTCAACTCTTTATTGATCTGTGTTGTCAGGCATTCAATATCTTGAGGAAACATGCTGATTTGTTTCGTAGTCTATTCATCTTGGTATGTACACAGTATCATCATCTTCTTCTATGTCTTCTATGTTTATATCATCATCATTGTTATCTTATTTCATGTTTTCTTCTCAAATATCTTTGTGTATGTGTGTGTGTGTGCTAGTATTTTCAAATAACATGTTTTTATGTAACAGTCTGACAGACTTTTCTGATAGATCTGCTGTCCAGGACACTTCTTTCCCTTGTTGATGTGTGCCAGATTATTCTGTACTCTTGTACTTGAAGCTGTATGGGTAATATGTATTAATCTATATGGGTATATATTGCATGTATTCAAGTTATATATTTACTAGATGTTTCATTGTTTCTTTTCCGTTCTATTTCTAGTTTTTATGTGTGTTTTTGTGTTACATTTATTTCGTTATTCGTTTTTATTCCAGATTTTCCTTAGATACGTTGGTATTTGGTCGTCCATTTGTGTTTCATTTTAATTTGTCACTCCTGTTTGTTCGTTTGCTTGATAAAGGCCTTGTTGGTCGAAACGTTGCTGTATTTTGTCATTGTTTTTGTAATTTGTAAAACTACAGTACTTTGTAATTACGTGTTTTACTTGAAGCTGATGTTCCACACAGTTCTATCCCTTGTTGGTGTGTGCCAGATTATTCTGTACTCTTGTACTTGAAGCTGATGTTCCACACAGTTCTATCCCTTGTTGGTGTGTGCCAGATTATTCTGTACTCTTGTACTTGAAGCTGATGTTCCACACAGTTCTATCCCTTGTTGGTGTGTGCCAGATTATTCTGTACTCTTGTACTTGAAGCTGATGTTCCACACAGTTCTTTCCAATGTACTTATGTTCCACACAGTTCTTTCCAATATACTTATGTTCCGGAGAGGTCTGTCAATGTGAATGTTTCATAGTGTCTGTAACATTTCTTGATCTAACATTGCTTGATGTAATATTTCTCTGACTAATATATAAATGTATTACAGATGGCAAGGTCAGGAATCCCTGGTGTAACAGAGCACGCAGTCCAGTATGTACAGACCACTCTTCTCCCTGGTCAGTCGGACGCCCAAGCTACAGCTACATTTACAAGGTCACACAAAGTGTTGCTGTCACTGACAAGATGATGTAGATGTTGTTTGAACATGGTCATCTATTGTTGCATCAGACAATCCAGACTTGAATACTGTTCTATTCTGACCACTCTTCATTTGCTCATTCTCTATCTCGCTCTCTCGCTCACTCTCGCTCTCTCTCTCTCTCACTCTCTCTATCACTCTCTCGCTCTCTCTCTCTCGCTCTCTCTCTCTCTCTGTACCAAAAGTTTTATACTCTTATAGTTGTAGTTGCTGCATCTGTCTGTACATTGTGAGGATGCTGTGTGTGATATTATCAGAACACTGAGTAGAAGGTAGTAGAACTGTGTCACTATATAAGATTGTGTCATATTTGATGTGGAGATCAGGACATTATGGTTGGAATGACTATTAAAACATCCAAGCATTAACATGGCAGTCAAACGACAACTGATAAACTGCATATTTATTCCAACTCTCTGCTATCAGTGCCAAACATGGCCCCTGACTAAGACACAAGAAAGAAAGATTACAACATGTGAAATGAGATGTCTACGAAAAGCTGTCAACGTTAGATAGAGTGAGAAACGAGAATATCAGAAGCATCGTTGGTACTATACCATGCATACAGTACATCGAGAAGCAAAGATTCAAGTGGTTCGGCCATCTAATGAGAATGGAACCACATTTACTACCATCATGTGCCTATAATAATCGACACTCAGGGCGCAGAGCACAAGGCAGGCCAAGAACACGATGGATAGATAACATCTCAGAGTCCCTGCGAAAGCATGGACTGACAACGGCAAGCGCAACACACCTGGCACAAGATAGAAAACTAACTCGCCCCACGACGCTTCATGGCAAATGTGGTTAAGATAAGATAAGATCAGGTCTCATTTGTTTTACTATACCTTTTGACTTTCATCATTGTCTTTCCTTCCTTCCTTCCTTCCTTCCTTCCTTCCTTCCTTCCTTCCTTCTCGAAATATTGTCTATACATTCAACGTTGTCTCTTATATAAACTGCCCTGTCTTTCGTAGCTCACATAGTGGTCAGTGTAGTTTTCTGTCCAGTGTTTTTCATTAGGCCAGTGAGTTTGCCTAATATATCATATTCGGTGCAGTCTTGAAGTATGTGCTCTGCAGTCTAATGTGCCTGTCCACATGGTTGAAATGCCAATCTTGAATTTTATATACATGTAGCTGCGGAGTCGATTGTGTCCTGTTCTAAGGCGCAGAATGACAACAGTCTGCTCATATTATAGTAATCGTCTTGTGAGGTATTTGTGGCTTTCTCATTGATTTAATCATCCTTTTCTTTTGGTGGTAGGTAACTGGCACATCTGGTTTGCTCTCCTGCAACACCTTCCTTGGTCAATCGGTCTGCTATTTCATTTCTTGGTATTCCACAGTGAGACGGTATCCACTGCAAGACGACCCTGCGCTGCTTGCACAGTTTGGACAGTAGGATCTGTAGACCTGGCAATTTTCTTGACTGGAGTGCTTGAAGTGCTGATTTTGCATCTGTCAAAAATACAACAGGTTGAGGATCAAGTCTGGTATTCAACAGTTTTTCAGTTGCCACCTTGATTGCCTGAATTTCTACATCATAGTTGTGACAGAATTTCCCTGTTGGTACTTTAATTATATCTCTAACGTTGTTTGGGTATTCTGTGTACACTCCTGCTATTTCATTCTTGATTGCGTTTTCTGCTGACCCATCTGTGTGTACCCGGATCCAAAGATCTTTTTGGTGTTTTTCATCAAGGTAACTGAGAGTGACTGTCTTATGTTGTATGCTGTTCTGCTTATACTTGTCTCATGATTATTCAACATATTTGTTAATTAATTAACTCATCATTTTTTGTGAAGCATTTGTGAGACAGGTCTGTGAGACAGAATGTATGAGACAGGTCTGTGAGACAGAATGTATGAGACAGTATGTACGAGAGAACAGTTGGTATCCATGTAGTGACCATGTGTATCATCTCTCTCTATCTCATGTTACAGGATGATTGAAGAGTCGATGAAGTCAGTGTTTACACAATTTAACTTCTTCATACACAATCTGGCACAGCTCAAGTTCTCTAGTCACAACGAGGTGCTCCTTGTCATTTGTTCCAAGTCATACAGGTCAGTGCTAGTGATAAGGTGATATGGGGAGCATGGGCATACAGGTCAGTGCTAGTGATAAGGCAATATGGGAAGCATGGACATACAGGTCAGTGCTAGTGATAAGGTGATATGGGGAGCATGGACATACAGGTCAGTGCTAGTGATAAGGTGATATGGGAAGCATGGACATACAGGTCAGTGCTAGTGATAAGGCGATATGGGGAGCATGGACATACAGGTCAGTGCTAGTGATAAGGTGATATGGGAAGCATGGACATACAGGTCAGTGCTAGTGATAAGGTGATATGGGAGCATGGGACATCATTGCTGGACGGATGAATGTGGTGAACTATGTTGATGTGGGATGCTATGGTTGAGGAGGGTAAGACATGGACATTAGAGGATGAGGTAAGCTGACTTATGGTTGGGATGAAGGATAAGACTGGGACATTATGGTTGAGATTGGAGGATAAGGCTGGGACATGGTTGAGTGAGGATAAGGCTAGGAGAGTATAGTTGAGGGGTGGATGGATAAGCTGGGACATTATTTTGGGTATGGGAGTAGGAGGATAAGGCTGGGACATTATGGTTGGGGGTGGAGGGGAATTTTGGCTGGGATAATGTTATGGCTGGGGGTGGAGGGGATATCGGCTGGGACATTATGGTTGGGATGAAAGATAAAATGTGTCAACATTAGAATAGAATGTTGCTATATGAAATAGAGAAAGATTATCAGAGACATTAGTTGATTGGCTGGAATCATTGATACCAGGGTGTTTGTCAAGTCTCACAACACTTCATATATAGAACCCTACCTGTAGAACAAATGTGAAAAACAAAGTACATGACGTCATCAAAAATGTGTTCCATAGTCAATTATGACACAATATCTGTTGTCTGCTGGGGTAATTATTTCCACTCAAACCATGATGGTGTTTTCAACTGAAGAAAGAATATTTGACAATATGAAGAAACGTGTACAGACATATCTTGAAGTCCATGGTGGATATTTCCAACATCTGTTATAATGAATATTTCATTTGTTCTTTCTAGTTTACCAAGAACAACAGTAGAACATAGCAGTAACTATTGTTGACTAATCTCACTACTTTGTTTTAGCACATTTTTTGATGATGTCATGTACTTCATTTTTCATGCTGACCTACATATGAAGTGTTGAGACTTTACAAACACCCTGTATAAGTTTAATGTGCATTCTTTGATGTAGACACATACACACATGTCTACACACTCTGATACATATAAGCACACACACATGCACACATGTGTGAACTGTCTGATGTGATAGTAGTTTGGTTCAAAATTTATAATATGCTCTCTCCCTGTCTCTCTCTCTCGTCTAACAGTTCACAAACAGATGGCAAGATGACTTTGATAGAGCTATATCGCTTTCAGAAGAGATATACACCAGAGAAACATTATGTAAGTCTGACCAGGGGATGGTTGGGGGTGGGGGGGATATATCACGTCATCAAGTGCTAGACAAATGAGACATTAATCTGAGACAGATGAGACATTAATCTGAGACAGGTGAGACATTAATCTGAGACAGGTGAGATATTAATCTGAGACAGATGAGATATTAATCTGAGACAGGTGAGACATTAATCTGAGACAGGTGAGATATTAATCTGAGACAGATGAGATATTAATCTGAGACAGGTGAGACATTAATCTGAGACAGGTGAGACATTAATCTGAGACAGATGAGACATTAATCTGAGACAGAGGAGACATTAATCTGAGACAGATGATTTAAATCTTACTTTACATGATAGATGTGTTGAGGTTAATGTACACGAGAGATGGATGAAGAAATGTGTACACAAGAGATGGACGGAGAAATGTGTACACGATAGATGGACAGATAAATGTGTACACGATAGATGGATAAATGTGCACACGAGAGATGGATGGAGAAATGTGTACACAAGAGATGGATGGAGAAATGTGTACACGAGAGATGGATGGAAAATGTGTACACAAGGGTTGGATGGAGAAATGTGTACACGAGAGATGGATGGAGAAATGTGTACACGAGAGATGGATGGAGAAATGTGTACACGAGAGAGTGGTGGAGAAATGTATACATGAGAGTTGGATGGAGAGAAATGTATACATGAGAGTTGGATGGAGAAATGTATACATGAGAGTTGAATGGAGAAATGTATACATGAGAGTTGGATGGAGAGAAAAGTATACATGAGAGATGGACTGAATATATAAAAAGTGTAATGTAATCAGTATGTGTGTACATATCACTGACAGATATTCATCTTGAAGATAGAGAGAGAGAACCAGAAAGTACCAACCTACATATTCCGTCACTTCTCAGAGTTTGCTGAACTACGAGATAAACTCAACGAGATATTTCCTCTCATTGTATGGCCAAACTTTTCTACAAGGTTAGCACTTGTCTCTGTCTCATGTACGTGTGTGATGTACGTGTGTGATGTCTGTGTGATGTAATGTGTGATGTCGTGTGTGATGTGATGTGTGTATATGTAGTGTGTGATGTCTGTGTGTGATGTCTGTGTGATGTACGTGTGTGATGTACATGTGTGATGTATGTGTGTGATGTCTGTGATGTACATGTGATGTCTGTGATGTCTGTATGTGAGGTCTGTGTTATGTCTGTGTGAAGTCTGTGTGTGAGGTCTGTGTGATGTCTGTGATGTACATGTGTGATGTCTGTGTGAGGTCTGTGATGTCTTTGTGATGTATGTGTGATGTCTGTGTGATGTAGTGTCATGTCTGTATGATGTCTGTGTGATGTCATTGTGATGTATGTGTGATGTCTGTGTGATGTCTGTGTGAAGTATGTGTGATGTATGTGTGATGTCTGTGTGTTGTGTCTGTGTGATGTCTGTGTGTTGTGTCTGTGTGATGTCTGTGTGATGTGTCTGTGTGATGTGTCTGTGATGTGTCTGTGTGATGTCTGTGTGATGTGTCTGTGTGATGTATGTTGAGACATTGTCTGTGCGAGATTTTCTGTTAGAACAACATATCTAGACTAGATCTGATGTCTGTGTAGATGACGTATCTAATGATGATGTCTGTGTGATGTATGTTGAGACATTGTCTGTGCGAGATTTTCTGTTAGAACAGCATATCTAGACTAGATCTGATGTCTGTGTGATGTATTTTTGAAATGTCTGTGTGATTTCTGTTGAACATTCTAGTGATGATGTCTGTTATGTATGTTACTTGTCTAGTGGATTTCGTTAGAACATTCTAGACTAGATCTGATGTCTGTGTGAGATCTTGTACGTTGTGAGCTGTCGTAGATTTTCTGTTAGAACAACATATCTAGACTAGATCTGATGTCTGTGTGAGGTGATCCTGCATGCATGCCATTGTGCTATCTGGTACTGGTAAACTAGTCCTAATACAGTTTCATCCATACAGAGTTGTGATTGGACGAAGCAACATCAGATCAGTAGCTGAGAGTAGGAAAACTGAGATCTCCAACTTCTTGAGATTTTTATGGAGTAAAACTGCTGAGATATCTCAGGTAAATACACAAGATATATATATATATATCTACTCATTTCACAGTTCACACATGCATACCAACCATCATCAACTTTATATAGTTAGGTTTCATTGACTTTCTTGTGTGATATGGCTAGTTTGTTAGACTTAACTGATGACTTAACTTTGTGATCATATGACATGTTTGTACGTATCATGTGACATGTTTGTTTTGATATGTTTCTTGTGTCATGTTTCTACATAATATATGACATGTTTTGTGTGTGTATCATATGACATGTTTTGTGTGTGTATCATATGACATGTTTTGTGTGTCCCATGACATGTGTGTGTCCTGTTGTAAATCTGTGTCATGTTTATGCAACTTTATGCCCCCCCCCCTTCCTCAAGTTATATATGTACAGAAAATTGTGTTATAACTTTCAGTGTGATCTGATCTACACGTTCTGTCATCCACTGCTGAGAGATGAACAAGAGCGAGAAGACCAAGTTGAGCAGTGGCAAGCTGAGAGGTAAGTCGTCATATATCAATGTCATACATCTTGTTATACCTCCAACAGCTCAACCAACAGCTCCATGTTTAGTGTGTTAATGTATTCTATGAACCAGTATAGTCAACTTGTTATACCTCCAACAGCTCAACCAACAGCTCCACGTTTAGTGTGTTAATGTATTCTATGAACCAGTATAGACAACTTGTTATACCTCCAACAGCTCAACCAACAGCTCCATGTTTACTGTGTTAGTGTATTCTATGAACCAGTATAGACAACTTGTTATACCTCCAACAGCTCAACCAACAGCTCCACGTTTACTGTGTTAGTGTATTCTATGAACCAGTATAGACAACTTGTTATACCTCCAACAGCTCAACTAACGGCTCCACGTTTAGTGTGTTAATGTATTCTATGAACCAGTATAGACAACTTGTTATACCTCCCACAGCTCAACCAACGGCTCCACGTTTAGTGTGTTAATATATTCTATGAACCAGTATAGACAACTTGTTATACCTCCAACAGCTCAACCAACGGCTCGCTTAATGTATTCTATGAACCAGTATAGTCAACTTGTTATACCTCCAACAGCTCAACCAACGGCTCCATGTTTAGTGTGTTAATGTATTCTATGAACCAGTATAGTCAACTTGTTATACCTCCAACAGCTCAACCAACAGCTCCACGTTTAGTGTGTTAGTGTATTCTATGAACCAGTATAGACAACTTGTTATACCTCCACAGCTCTACCAACAGCTCCACGTTTAGTGTGTTAATGTATTCTATGAACCAGTATAGACAACTTGTTATACCTCCCACAGCTCAACCAACAGCTCCACGTTTACTGTGTTAGTGTATTCTATGAACCAGTATAGTCAACTTGTTATACCTCCCACAGCTCTACCAACAGCTCCACGTTTAGTGTGTTAATGTATTCTATGAACCAGTATAGACAACTTGTTATACCTCCAACAGCTCAACCAACGGCTCCACGTTTAGTGTATTCTATGAACCAGTATAGACAACTTGTTATACCTCCAACAGCTCAACCAACAGCTCCATGTTTAGTGTGTTAATGTATTCTATGAACCAGTATAGACAACTTGTTATACCTCCCACAGCTCTACCAACAGCTCCATGTTTAGTGTGTTAATGTATTCTATGAACCAGTATAGACAACTATTTACTATTTGTCTCTCAGCTAATTTTCCTAGACATGATGTTTGGGAGATCGGTCGGTAGCTTATGGGTTCACCTGGAGGTTTGCTGTTTTTCACGATAGGGATAATATGGGCACTCCTTCATGATAAAAGGGTCCAACAGCGAAGGATTGACTTCATTGCACCGGGTTTACCCATATGGATCCGTACCTTTTAGCAGAGATGGCATGCCATATGCCGAGAGCATTGCACAAACTCTGTAGCTCTGGCAACAATCCTAGGGATCTCATGCAAAAATTGCACATGTGTCTCAGTCCAGATTGGAACCCACAACCTTCAGTAGGACAGGCAAATGACTTAATCACCCTCGAGACCCAGGCTGTGAGGAGCTTTCCATTCAGTAGGACAGGCAAATGACTTAATCACCCTCGAGACCCAGGCTGTGAGGAGCTTTCCATTCAGTAGGACAGGCAAATGACTTAATCACCCTCGAGACCCAGGCTGTGAGGAGCTTTCCATTCAGTAGGACAGGCAAATGACTTAATCACCCTCGAGACCCAGGCTGTGAGGAGCTTTCCATTCAGTAGGACAGACAAATGACTTAATCACCCTCGAGACCCAGGCTGTGAGGAGCTTTCCATTCAGTAGGACAGGCAAATGACTTAATCACCCTCGAGACCCAGGCTGTGAGGAGCTTTCCATTCAGTAGGACAGGCAAATGACTTAATCACCCTCGAGACCCAGGCTGTGAGGAGCTTTCCATTCAGTAGGACAGACAAATGACTTAATCACCCTCGAGACCCAGGCTGTGAGGAGCTTTCCATTCAGTAGACAGGCAATGACTTAATCACCTCGAGACCCAGGCTGTGAGGAGCTTTCCATTCAGTAGGACAGGCAAATGACTTAATCACCCTCGAGACCCAGGCTGTGAGGAGCTTTCCATTTCACGTAGGTCGTTAATTAGATGAGAACTATCACTCCTCATGACCCAGGTCTGTGAGGAGACTTCATTCAGTGACCAATGACTTATCACGAGATCCAGGCAGAGACTTCCAATTCTAGTCTGTCAAATACTTATCTCTCAATTTCCAGGTCGTCAGATTGGACTTTCCAATCAGAGGACAGCAATGACTTTATCACTAGACCGGCTGTGAGGAGCTTTCATTCAGTAGGACAGGCAATGACTAATCACCTGACCCAGGCTGTGAGGGCTTTCCATTCAGTAGGACAGGCAAATGCTTAATCACCTGGACCAGGCTGAGGCTTCATCAGTAGGACAGGCAATGACTAATCACCCTGAGCCAGGCTGTGAGGAGCTTTCATCAGTGGGCAGGCAATGACTTAATCACCCTCGGACTCAGGCTGTGAGGAGCTTCCATTCAGTAGGACAGGCAAATGTTAATCACCTAGACCAGGCTGTGAGGAGCTTTCCATTCAGTAGGACAGCAAATGACTTAATCACCCCAGAGACCCAGGCTGCAGGAGCTTTCCATTCAGTAGGACAGGCAAATGACTTAATCACCCTCGAGACCCAGGCTGTGAGGAGCTTTCCATTCAGTAGGACAGGCAAATGACTTAATCACCCTCGAGACCCAGGCTGTGAGGAGCTTTCCATTCAGTAGGACAGGCAAATGACTTAATCACCCTCGAGACCCAGGCTGTGAGGAGCTTTCCATTCAGTAGATTAGAGAATGACTATCCCATGGACCAGTGTTAGAGCTTTATTAGTAGTATCAGGTCAGAGACTTCAATCAGTTTCCCTTTTCAGCACTAAGTTTCATTCAAATGGACAGCAAGATGACTTGTTGCTACAGTTGTAGTATGTACTGTGAGTGTATGCTTGTCAGTCAGTTGTCAGTCAATGACTACTAGTCACTCGATGTTGTTGCAGTGTTGTAGTGAGTTCCTTCAGTAGCAGAATGCTTATCCCTAGCTCAGGATGTTGTAGATTACTAGTCATAGGACAGGATGATTGACTTAGGATCATAGACCAGCGTAAATGTCATGCAGATGTTGTTGTTGTAGTAGTAGTAACATGTCATCAGTGTTGTTGTCAGTTGTAGTAACATGTCATACAGATGTTGTTGTGTAGTAGTTGTAATAACTTGTCATACAGATGTTGTTTGTGTTTAGTAGTTGTAGTAATAACTGTCATACAGATGTTGTTGTCTAGTAGTTGTAGTAATAACTTGTCATACAGATGTTGTTGTGTAGTAGTAGTAGCTGGACAGTAAAGTGTCATACAGTTTGTTGTCTAGTAGTATTGTACTGTCATGACAGATGTTACCAGTGTTGTCGTGTCATACAGAATCGCCTCTTGCAGTCAGTTGTAGTAGAGTCTTATCAGTACGAGAGTAATGTCTATGTTTATAATAGCTTGAGTCATTAGTGAGTATTTGATTGATCACTAGGAGTTGATAGAGAAAATGTCACAGATGTTGTTGTTAGTAGTTAGTAGTAAATGTCATACAGATGTTGTTGTCTAGTAGTTGTAGTAAAACTTGTCATAAGATGTTGTTGTTGTAGTAGTAGTAACTTGTCATACAGATGTTGTTGTAGTAGTAGTAACTGTCATACAGATGTTGTTGTCTAGTAGTGTAGTAATAACTTGTCATACAGATGTTGTTGTTTAGTAGTAGTAGTAGTAACTTGTCATACAGAGTTTTTGTGTAGTAGTAGTAGCTGGACATAAAGATGATGTTGTTGTACAGTATTATATTGTATCATGACAGAGACACCAATGCATCGTACAACAAATATCAGCAACTCTGGTATTCAAGGAGAGATTAAGATGTCTATTCAGTACAAGAGAAATGCTCTACAAGTTATGATAATGCATGTTCGAGGTTTGGTGAGTATTCTCTCATTGTCATCACTCTGGGAGGGGGGGGAGGGAAGAGTGGTGATGTTTAATAGATTACAGTTGCTTCAATAATGAAGATCCTCCTGTAGCTCTCATTTCTAAGAAAACTTGTGAAGTATGTGTTTTGTGCAAGACTTGACGTCTGACAATGTATTAGTTTAGTCTGTAGTCTCCTCTGACAATGTGTTAGTTTAGTCTGTAGTCTCCTCTGACAATGTGTTAGTTTAGTCTGTAGTCTCCTCTGACAATGTGTTAGTTTAGTCTGTAGTCTCCTCTGACAATGTGTTCTGTTGATATCTGCACTGATGTTTATTGAATGTCTACCCTGTTAAACCTTGGGGAAACTCTTGAACAAATTTCGTTTTGCCGACCATCAGGCAATCATATCAACAAGAGAGGAACATCTACAGTAACACATTAACAGATGCCTGTTAATATGCAATGAATACAATATGAGAATAAACATTGACAAAACTGAAGTAATAACATTTGCTAGAGAGGAAAATACTATCAATACCTCCATATACAAACACCCATTAAAACAAGCCAAAGACTTTACATACCTAGGGAGCATTTTGTCTGCAAATGGAAGAATAACTTATGAAATCCAACACAGATGCAACAAGCAAATCAAATTGTATGACAAATGACACCAATTTTGAAATGCAAACATGTCACCATGAACAGTAAAAGAGCAACATTCAACACAATCTTTCAACATTTCTATCAGTGTCAAACCTGGACGATGACAACAAATGATAGAAGAAAATTAGTCACGACAGAGATGAACTGTCTACGCAGAATGCTAGGGATAGCAAGAAGAAACCGGTTTAGAAGTGAAGACATCAGGAAAAAAGTGGATACAACATCAATACTAAACTTCATCAAGAAACAACAAATTAAATGGTTTGGCCACATAAGCAGATTACCAACAGACAGTGCACCTCAAAGAGCAATGTCGCTCGACACAGTTGTTACAAAGCAAAAGGCAGGCCATGCAAAAGATGGAGCTCAGAGATAACAGATGCGATGGAAGACACTATTTATGACGAACACACAAGGACTTGTTCTAGAAATCTCTTCTTATCCTGAAGCTATGAGTTCAGACAGGATTAGAGACAATAAAGAAAGACAGACACTGTTAAACTTGGTCTATTCAAGTCTGTTCTCTATCTAGCACAGAACACATTGTCATACTACATTCTATATTGGGAGGTAATACAGTGTTAGGTATTCATATATAAGTTCTCTCACCAACATCATGCCATGGATGATGTCTTTACTTGTCAGTGTCGTTTCTCTCTCTGATAGCCAAATGTGGCTAAGACAATCTGAGAGCTTTTGCAGCTCAAGCGCATTATCTCAACCTGGGACTTTGCATCTGAGAAACAAGTAGACTAACCATTTGTCTAATGTGACTCTCATAGACCTGACATTCTATACCAAACTTATCTGTCATTTACTCTTAGTACCAGTGATCCTGATATTTTGGTATTGAATGTCAACATTGTATATCCCAACATCCTGAAATATGGCTGCAAGATATTTGTCCAATGTTATTTGTCAGTGATAGAAGATAAATTGTGTAGAAATATGATGTTAAACATAACCCACATATTCCACATGGTTTAGCAACAAATTGATGGCAGACATTGTTGTGTGATATTGGTTATTGGTTACTAAACTGACGTCATTGCACTCGGGCAGACCCATAGGTGCTCAGTCTCCCCATCAGATATCGAAGAGTATGCATACTGATGGTTCCTGTGGCTGCTGATTAAACACACCTCTCACTCTGCCTCTCAGGCAACCAGTTCGACTTGAACAACGGGTAACTCCAAACTGCTTAAATCGCTTGATCAATTCAACATCGATTTTAGTGTCCTCATCCAACAGAGAGTTGCGAAGAGACCGAAGAATATCCCCTTATCCATCCTCAACTCCCCAACAATCGATGCTGTTGATGCAAGCCTGTCCGCTTTCTCATTACTGTAAACACCCGCATGCCCAGGACAGTATATCCACGTAAGCCGCTGGAGGTTAGAAACTTCTATAGACGACATCCACTCATCCGAAACCTGCCCTTCTGGATCTTGTGAAGCATCGACTGAGAGTCAGATACAACAACTGCCCCAGTAAATGAAGTCCCAGAAATCCAATGGAGGGCAGCAGTAACGGCCTCAACCTCCATCCTCATACTAGAAGTAGTTGTCCTGTATGCACCACTTCGCTCTGCAACAACCCTACCATGCGTATTAGCCAAGAAACCCCAGCCGGATTTCTCACCACGTTGAACCGACCCATCGGTATATACAACAACATCATCATCCCTTGCATTATCTTCTATCAGCTGCTTAACTGCGAGATCAGCCTTCATGTTGCCCCAATCTCTACATTCTCTTCCAAGAGTAATGATAACGTTGAGATAGTTCATCATGCTACCATCTGTTGGGATCCATTCTTCCCCTTTGGTAGAGTCGCAACTGTAGTCACATGGCCAATTGTTCTCTCAGCCTGGGCCATCCACGACATGCCACGCTTGATTCCATGTGTGATATAATACGAGCAAATACTCGTATTTGTGTGCTTGTATATGGTAAGTAGTTGAGTAATTTCATGAAGACAAGATGTACTGAACATTTATGGAAATAGTCATTCTAAAAATATAACAACAGAACAAGATATACTGAACATTTATGGAAATAGTCATTCTAAAAGTGAGAGCCGCTGTAGCGTAGTTGTTAGTGAACTCGCTCTTCGCAAGGCTGGTGGTCTGGGTTCAGCTCCCGCAATGTGCGTGGAATTTTCCCGATCGCGACGGCTCTCAGGTCGACCCAGCCTCAACTGGGTACCAGACATGCTCTGGGAAAGTAAAGGCGGTCGGCGTGATGCTGACCACATCACCCATTGTGTGCCGACGGTCAATGAAAATACAGGCCTAACACTGTATTGACCTATATACCCGAGGTATGAAAGGGTTCCTTTACTTACATTTTAAAAGTATAACAACAGAACAAGATGTTAAACTCATTTGGAATAAATCTCAAGATGAATTAGACTTAGAATGTAATTATTCTGATAAGGATATTGAAAGTCAGTTAGACGATCATTTAAAATTACTGAGAATTATTTTAATCAATTGATATTCAAGCTAAATATGTTCAATCTGGAAAACAAGCTACATTACCTGGGAATATTTGGGGTGGGTGACCCACGTATTGTCTCCTGTCAATTCAAACAGTTTAGTATTGTGCAAATAGATAATAAGCAGGAATATCGGAGATGATGGGGTAAGTTAATCACATATTATAAAGAAATTCATTGTGCTAAATTATCCTGTTTTTAATATCACTGATATGTACTGTTTTTAATATCACTGATATGTACTATTTTTAATATCATTGATATGTACTATTTTTAATATCACTGATATGTACTATTTTTAATATCACTGATATGTACTATTTTTAATATCACTGATATGTACTATTTTTGCTCAGCATTTCAGGGGAGAGAGTTTTTAACTCTTTCCACGCCCATTTATTTCCTCAATTTTTAAGCAGTTAATTCAAGGGAAGTAAAAAAAAAAAAAAAAATTACGATCCCAACTACTTATCAATAAATAAACATATATATATTATTATATACTAAATTGAAGTAAACTGGACAACCTAACAGAATAACAAGGTTAAAAGTACTATAAGTAAAACAGAAGAAGTAAAACTAGAAAGACTTCTTATAAGGAAAGCAACTCTATGGCGCAGTGTGCGGCTTAAAGCGTGCACGGACTTCCGCCATGGCGCAGTGTGCGGCTTAAAGCGTGGAAAGAGTTAAGGTACAGGTGGCCAGGGTTGAGTTCACTAGTTGACCTGTAGTTGATTAATTTAGCTGACATTCTATACCAGATATATCTGATATTAAGTGAGTTCACAAGTTGACCTGGTTAATTTAGCTGACATTCTATACCAGATATATCTGTTATTAAGTGAGTTCACAAGTTGACCTGGTTAATTTAGCTGACATTCTATACCAGATATATCTGTTATTAAGTGAGTTCACAAGTTGACCTGTAGTTGATTAATTTAGCTGACATTCTATACCAGATATATCTGTTATTAAGTGAGTTCACAAGTTGACCTGGTTAATTTAGCTGACATTCTATACCAGATATATCTGTTATTAAGTGAGTTCACAAGTTGACCTGGTTAATTTAGCTGACATTCTATACCAGATATATCTGTTATTAAGTGAGTTCACAAGTTGACCTGGTTAATTTAGCTGACAGTTTGGACTGATTCTATGTTGATTGGTTTTGTTCTCAGCCTGAAGGATCTCAGCTTCCCAGTCCTTATGTGAAGACATATCTGCTACCTGATCCAGACAAGCAGACCAAGCTCAAGACTAAAACTGTTAAGAATACCAGCCATCCAACATATAATGAGCTGGTGAGTGGCATGAGTTGAGGGCATATGGTAGATGTGAGGTTAGAGATCGAGTCTGTAAATGTTGGTGATATATGGCTAAAATGTGAAGAAAATGGGGGTGAGTCTGATAGTGTGAGTTCTAGAATTGTGGGATCAGAAAGTGAGAGAAATGTGAGGTGTGGGTGTGAGGTGTGGATGTGAGGTGTGGATGTAAGGTGTGGGTGTGAGGTGTGGGTGTGAGGTGTAAGGTGTGGGTGTGAGGTGTGGGTGTGATATGAATGAAAATCGTGGCATATCCTTTACATGACTTATCCATCAACCACAGTTAACAAGTCGTCGATTGTCTAGGCACCAGTTATACGTTCAATAGTTTGCCATTGCTTTCGGAATGGTGTGGTCTATTTTTATAGTCCGTAAAAATCCAAGGGAACAAATTTGCTTTCAAACTTGCCCACAGCAGAGTTTGTACCAGGTACGCTTGGGTTGTGATCGAGCTCACTACTGCTTAAGCTACAGACACTCACCGGAGTGATATAGATGTGGGAAATATGGCATACAAGAGGTGAGGATAGAGGAATCAGATACAGGTGTACAAGAGGTGAGCATAGAGGAGCCAGATACAGGTGTACAAGAGGTGAGCATAGAGGAGCCAGATACAGGTGTACAAGAGGTGAGCATAGAGGAGTCAGATACAGGTGTACAAGAGGGGAGCATAGAGGAGTGAGATACAGGTGTACAAGAGGTGAGGATAGAAGAGTCAGATACAGGTGTACAAGAGGTGAGCGTAGAGAAGTCAGATAAATGTTGAGGTAGATTGTGAGCAGTCAGAGAGTAAGAAAAATATCATTTCTAGGAGTGACGACTAGGCAATGTTGTCCACAATGTAACAGATTCCATGTGATAGTAAGTTCTAGATAGGTTGTCGATGTTGTAGATGATACAAGCAAGCAGACGTAGTATAATATTGTTGTGTAGTGAAGAGAGAAATATATATGAACTAATGAGACAATCTGTACTACCAGAGTCAAACATGCACAATGAGCAAAGTACAGTTGCAAGAAATAACTACATTTGAAATGATGTCTACCAAAAGTTACCAGAAAAGATAGAGTCATCAGTCAGTAAAGCAAAAATAGGTATCACCCAAGGTACTAGACCAGCGCAAGACATAAACAGTGAACCACGATACTGGGCAACAACCCGGTAGCAGTGTGACGACACTGGGCAACAACCCGGTAGCAGTGTGACGACACTGGGCAACAACCCAGTAGCAGTGTGCCGACACTGGGCAACAACCCAGTAACAATGTGACGACACTGGGCAACAACCCAGTAACAATGTGATGACAAAAGAAAGAATGAGACAATGTCTAACCAGATATTTCTAATAGATTCATTGAAAAATCTGTTTGTATGTATATGTGTTTGTATGTATGTTTACAGTTGCAGTATGAACTTCCCCGTCAAGAGATCCTCTACCGAGTTCTGCAAGTCACAGTCTGGGATCGAGACATGCTAAAGGAGAACAACTTCCTAGGGGCAGTCTACATTAGATTGAGAGATCTAGACCTGGACAAGGATAACATAGTCTGGCATTCACTGGCTAGAATTCAAATGTCCAACTTGTGATACTAGTCTAGTCATGTTGAAAGAGAGAGAGTGTGTCCCGATGATTTACCTGTAGACAGATACTCTGTAAACTTGACTTTGATATGCAATGAAGCATATATTTATATATATATTTGACTATATTATCACTATAAGGACATGACAAATGTAAAAAAATGTTCATACAAATCTCTGACTCTCGTAGATCATGTTTGATCTTGCTTTCTGACATTCAACCGACATGTTCTGTCTGGTACGTTCCTTGCACACAGTAGAGGCACATCACCATCTTGTCTTGTGTACACAGTAAAGACACATCACTATCGTGTGTACACAGTAGAGACACATCACTATCGTGTGTACACAGTAAAGACACATCACTATCGTGTGTACACAGTAGAGACACATCACCATATTGTGTACACAGTAGAGACACATCACCATATTGTGTACACAGTAGAGACACATCACCATATTGTGTACACAGTAGAGACACATCACCATCTTGTCATGTGTACATACAATGTTTACTCTGTGGTGGTACAACAATGGAGAGAGATAAATATATATTTCTACCAGCAACTATTTGTCTCCATTGACATGTATATTTTCCTGATTCACAACGAGTATCCTTCTATCTGTTGTATATCTAATCTTGTTTCTTGACTTGTCATTATCTATCTTTGTCTGTCTGTCTGTCTGTGTGTTTATGTTGTATTTTCACCTGTAGTTATATATCTATCTATCTATCTATGAATATATATATATGTTGAAGTAAGCATCTACTACCAGTAACTCACATAGTATTATGTATATTATATGACAAGAATGTTGTGTTAATAAGTGAGTTTTGTTATTGTTATTATTATTGTGTATGTGTAGTTATAACACAAACATTCAAGAACCAAATAGAAGCTTCTGAAACTAGGTGTTAGAGACAAGTTCTTAGAACATCTTGGACAGAGAAGAGGAAAAACAAAGCCCTGCCTATCAAGGAGCGTTGGCTCATAAGTAACATCATGTCCCGGAAAATGAAATATTTTGGCCACATTAAACATCACAGTGGTCTAGAGAGAACGGTAATGTAAGGCATGGTTCCTGGAATACGAGGTAGGGGACGATCAAGATGAAGGTGGCAGGACATCAAAGAAACTTTGAACATGACGCTGGAAGAGACAGGAGAACTTGCTAGAGACAGAGTCTCTTGTGCTTGCGGCACTTGTCAAGGGACATGCTACTCTACTTGACTTGATGTATAGTCAAAGCAAAGTGTCAGTCAAGTTTCTTGTTCTCTGCTGCCAGCTAGCATACTGTAGTTGTATCAAAACTGTCATATGTAGGCAGTCTAACTACATGTCATGTAGGCAGTCCAACCCAGATGTCATATGTAGGCAGTCTAACTACATGTCATGTAGACAGTCCAACCCAGATGTCATATGTAGGCAGTCTAACTACATGTCATGTAGGCAGTCTAACCCAGATGTCATTGGGATGGTTGAATTACATGCTATTATAATAGTAATACTAATACTAGCCAGCTGTCGCAAGCCATGATGACATCAGCCTCAGACATGTGGTGTTGCACCTGACAACTGTAAGGTCCACTCCTAGAAAACAATCCTCGAGCACAAGTACATGACCATGTTTGAACATGTGTGTGTTGTGTCTATTTGCTCAGCTCATTGTCTATGTACCTCAGTAACATTAGGACAGTACTCAACTATTCAGCTCATTGTCTATGTACCTCAGTAATATTAGGACAGTACTCAACTATTCAGCTCATTGTCTATGTACCTCAGTAACATTAGGACAGTACTCAACTATTCAGCTCATTGTCTATGTACCTCAGTAACATTAGGACAGTACTCAACTATTCAGCTCATTGTCTATGTACCTCAGTAACATTAGGACAGTACTCAACTACTAGAGTTGCTCTTGTGTTGCTGCACAGCCATATTTGGCTATCTCATACAAGGAAATTTCCCAACATTTGGTGACTATTTTAGACAATGGGATTTCCCAACATTTGGTGGCTATCTTAGACAATGGAATTCCCCAACATTTGGTGGCTATCTTAGACAGTGGGATTTCCCAACATTTGGTGGTTATCTTAGACAGTGGGATTTCCTAACATTTGGTGGTTATCAAGGGTGGCTCATCATTAAGGGCCAGTGGGGCCCGGCCCCACCAAAAATATTGAGTAACGTGTACTTTTATATTTAGACATTATTTGTTCATAATCATTACTTTCAACGAGATACTGATTAGCTTTTTAAGTTGATGAATAATGCTAAAATATCACACACAGTCTGAATTCTGAAATTCAGCATATTTCCTCCTAATTAGTGTATGCCCTGGTCATTAAGGGCCAGTAAGTACCAGCCCACCAAACCAAAATAATTAACGTGTACTTATTATTTTAGGAATTAATTTTTCGTAATTATTACTTTTAACTTGACACTGATTAGCTTTGAAAGTTGTACATATAACACTAACATATAAATATTATATCAGAATAATATAACAATCATATTAATATATATAACAAATCCTTATTAAAATATTATATAGACAAACAGCATTTTCCCTCTAATGCTTCATGCATTGTGTCGTACACTATTTCTGAGGCCAGTTTAAAAGATGTCTATCTAAGATGTAACATTGCGACTTTTGACCTTTGGTCGCTATTGCAATGATAATTGCCAAAGCAGTTATGTCATTTTCATTCAGCCAGAAGATTCATATTCATTCTTACGCGGTCAAACTAGCTCCAAGATAAAGGAGAACTCTGGATTAAATAGTCCGTTTAATTATCGATTGAATCCCCAATTTGATATAAAAATAGTATAAAATTATAGAAAATAATGGTAATAAATTACAAACCATCATAGAATAAGATTAGTTTTAGGGAATTGTCCCTTGCATTAATAAATCTTGTCTGCAAAAATTTTCTGTCGTACGTTGAGTTAGTTGTCAACTGAATTGAGTTGAGCGAAACACGTAAAAATATTTTAAAAAATAACAAAGTTACAAAGTACTAAAGATTTACAAAAACAATGACAGTACACAGAAACGTGTCGACTAAATTGCCTTTATCAAGCAAAGAATACAACAGAGGTGTAGAATTTCACTTCTTTCACAGTACACTACATAGTGTCATATCTTTTACATGACGTAGCCATCAACTACAGCACATTTTCTGCAGAGATTATATATTACAAAATTACCTAATATCTATACGGCGCGTTGGTCTCAGTCACAAGTTTGAGATTTTGTTGTTGTCATGCTGGTGATACGCATGTTCAATTTGCGTTCCAGACAAGATTTTTTGTTTTTAAAATAATCTTCTCTAGGCGCTTCTGTTGTTTGGTGTGTTCGAAATATTTTATTGTATTTGATTTTATATTATTTAATAGCCAACTCTCTTTAGTATCAAGATGTTACAGAACAGAAGCATTTGTTCTTTTCCTGAAAGGGGTAATAACTTCACGGAATAGACAAATAATAATAAATACTCCAAAAACCACGATTTGTCCGAAATTTTTGCGGGCCCACCAAGAAAAATGACCACAAGCCACCACTGGTGGTTATCTTAGACAATAGGATTCTCCAACATATGGTGGCTATCTATATCAAATCCCACATCATATAGATATTTTAATCATATGTAGCAACATTAGTTGGAACAAACTTTGCAGTTGCTACAGATGCTTTGATTTACTATTTATGCACTGTGTGTGTGTGCGTTTGTATGTTCATACATTATGTGGTGTGTGCTTGTGTATACATGTTGATATATTTACCCACCCCATCTCCCCATCCCACACACAGACAGTTAGATGATTGAAATGTATGAAGAAAGATGATATGACGACTAATATTGACAAATTCCCCCCTCCAATCAAGTGCCATAATAACTGTCATGTCTAGTTCTACTGTAGTTAAATGTTTCATCTTTGTGTGCGACATCAGCAGCAGCAGCAGGAGTATGGAAGACACAAGCTTGCTGCTCTACTAGAGTATCAGTCTGTTGCAACTGTGTGTGCGTACGTGTGTTCGTATGTGCATGTGTGTGTTCGTATGTGTGTGCATGTGTTCATATGTGCGTGTTCATTAAAAATCTCGTAGGATATCTATTATTCAACATTATATACCTCTCATGGCATCTCATGACAACTGATGACATTTGATGACAACTGAGGACATTTGATGACAACTGATGACATCTGACATTTGATGACAACTGATGACATCTGACATTTGATGACAACTGCTGCCATTTGATGACATCTGATATCTGAGGACATCTGAGGACATTTGATGACATCTGATGACATTTGTATTTCATGTAAACATAAGCTCAAATTATGTTCAACTTCATAATGTTACATGTGTCTGCTGGTGCTATACAGACTAGCAATATAAGAGAGTTTGACAAAGTAGGCAGGTAGTAATATGAGACGGTTTGACAAAGTAGGCAGGTAGTAATATAAGAGAGTTTGACAAAGTAGGCAGGTAGTAATATAAGAGAGTTTGACAAAGTAGGCAGGTAGTAATTTGAGAGAAGGTTTGACAAAGTAGGCAGGTAGCAATATAAGAGAGTTTGACAAAGTAGGCAGGTAATAATATAAGAGAGTTTGACAAAGTAGGCAGGTAGTAATTTGAGAGAAGGTTTGACAAAGTAGGCAGGTAGTAATATAAGAGAGTTTGACAAAGTAGGCAGGTAGTAATTTGAGAGAAGGTTTGACAAAGTAGGCAGGTAGCAATATGAGAGAAGGTTTGACTAAGTAGACATGTAGAGCAGTATGAGAGATGGTTTGACAAAGTAGACAGGTAGTAATATGAGATGGTTTGACAAAGTAGACAGGTAGCAATATGAGAGGTTTGACTAAGTAGTCAGGTAGTAATTTGAGAGAAGGTTTGACAAAGTAGGCAGGTAGTAATTTGAGAGAAGGTTTGACAAAGTAGGCAGGTAGTAATTTGAGAGAAGGTTTGACAAAGTAGGCAGGTAGCAATATGAGAGAAGGTTTGACTAAGTAGGCAGGTAGCAATATGAGAGATAGTTTGACAAAGTAGACATGTAGAACAGTATGAGAGAAGGTTTGACAAAGTAGACAGGTAGTAATATGATATGGTTTGACAAAGTAGACAGGTAGAGCAATATGAGAAGGTTTGACTAAGTAGTCAGGTAGTAATTTGAGAGAAGGTTTGACAAAGTAGGCAGGTAGTAATTTGAGAGAAGGTTTGACAAAGTAGACAGGTAGAGCAATATGAGAAGGTTTGACTAAGTAGTCAGGTAGTAATTTGAGAGAAGGTTTGACAAAGTAGGCAGGTAGTAATTTGAGAGAAGGTTTGACAAAGTAGGCAGGTAGTAATTTGAGAGAAGGTTTGACAAAGTAGGCAGGTAATAATTTGAGAAGGTTTGATAAAGTAGGCAGGTAGAGCAATATGAGAGATGGTTTGACAAAGTAGACAGGTAGAGCAGTATGAGAGAGTGTGTTTGAGACACTATAAGTCTAATCAGTGTAAACATCTGTTAGATGTGTATCAGTAAAGTGTACATAAATTGTTGTTGTTGGATGATACCTTCAACAATATTGTGTGCTGTTGTTGTTCACTGTAGACAAGACAGATGAAATATTCCATATATCTCATTGAGAGAGAGTGAGTGAGAGAGAGAGAGATGTGATAATGTAACGTCGTAATTAATTGGAAAAGAAACATCAGGAGAGGGCTTGGGGAATAACTAGCGATGGGACAGAGTAAGAGCAATAGCACAATTCTGCACATATTAATTAATATTTATCAAATATAGCTTATACAATATTTATGTGTTTGATATTTCTATATATGTCTATCTTGGTAGGTTTTTTTGTTATCTTGATGGCTTCTTGTTTAGTCTTTTTGTTGTTTGTGTGGGTTGTATGTGTGTGTGTTTGATATCTATATATCTTGTAGTTTTTATCTTGGCTTCGTTTTTAGTCTTTTTGGTGTGCTTGTGTGTTATATGGGGGATATGTGTGTGTGTGTGTGATATGTATGGATGTGAGATGTGTCTATGTGTGTGTGATCTATATGTGTATGATATGTGTGTGTGTGATATATATGTGTAATGATATGTGTGTGTGTTTCAGTTTCAGTATGGAATATCTTCATTGCACTCCGGACATGTCTATAGGTGCTCCGATCTCCTTCGCAATATCTCCAACAGCGTCTAGCGACTGACCGTACCAGTTCTATTTTGATTGATGAGCCTACGCGTATACCTGTTGTACCGTTCTTTTCTTGCCACACCAATTCTTCAAACCCAGTTCTCGCAATCTAGTAGTTGACGTGGATTGGTTTAGATGAAGGTCTTCTCTGCGGCCACGCTCTTGAGGGCGTTCACGATGTCAGTTCTGTCCATTGGCTGGCCCTCCATATAGCGGCAGAGCCAGCCAGTCTGTCTGCTCTCTCATTGCCAACGACACCCATGTGCCCCAGAACAAAGACAAGTGTAATTCTGCAAATTGTTGACGCCTGCAGTGATTCAGTCCATTGCCTGCGCACCGAACCGGCCTCCACCTTTCGGATCATACTCAATGAGTCACTCAGAATGCACGCATGAGTGTAGTTTTGTGACTAGCCAGAGTAGTGCATTGGTCACCGCCAGTACCTCCATTGTCATGCTGCTTGTTGTAATACTAAATGCACCACTGGCTTCCTTGACCATTCTGCCACATGAGCTTGCAGAGAAGGCCCATGCAGACTTTTCGTGACGAACTACCGATCCATCCGTGTAAATCACAACGTCGTCTGCATTGCAGTTTTCATCGATAATGGCTTTGACGTCTGCATTCAACGCCACGGGATTTCCCTCTCTGCAACCTTTGTCAAATTTAATGATGGTTGAAAAAGTGTTCCAGTATATTGGAGGCATCGGTATCCATTCTTCCCCATAGTCAATATTATTGAGCCCGCATACCAGCTGAACAGTATCTGCGGCACGGCCAACCCATGACTTGCCCGCTTTAACCGATGTCCACCACTGGCGCTGAGCTGTTCATGCAATGGGTGATCCTTTTTGGCACTTATTTTGAGATAGGCACGTGCTCTAGCTATCTTGACTCTATACTCCATGGTCGGAAAATCCAGGAGAAATCTCATCACCACACAGGGTGTATCCCTTGTGCAACCGAGGATGATGATCATAGCTTCGTTCTGTATTCTCTCAAGTCTTTCGATTTGCATTTTGCTTATAGTGAGGGTGGCCATTGCATATTCAATGGTGGAGATGACCAGTGTCTGATACAGGATGACAAGCAGTCGTTGCTCGATGTTAACAGCTGCCATGACTCTCATTGCCGCCAAACCTTTGCGTGCCTTGACAATGACATACTCAACATGTTTCCGGAAACACAGGCTGCGGTCAAATGTCACACCCAAATATTTCATCGATTAATGTATGGGCAAAACAATACCGCGAAGTTTCACACTAGGCGTACATTCGTTAACGGTGTGATTATTGAGTGAGAACCATGTCACTGCTGCTTTGTGTGTGTGTGTGTGTCATGTGTGTGTGATATATGTGTAATGATATATGTGTGTGTGATATATATGTATAATGATATGTGTGTGTGTGTGTGATATTTACATGTTTGTCGTGCAAGTTTTAGCAAATAAATATGGCACAGCACACTCCACCAAGTTGTTTGACTTGTTGTCATGGTGATGTCATGTAACTTATCATGCAGATAATGGTCATGTTGGTGGGCACACGGTTGGGGCACACGGTACACGGTTGGACCACAAGAACTCCTGATCCTTTACTTGGGATCTTCTTCTTCTTCTTTGCGTTCGTTCTTTATGACCAATTTTAATCACTCTTTGTGATATGTTTGATCTTTGCCAAGAACGTTTATACGTTGCACATTGGTTTGGTATAAACTTCTACACGTTTAGGACACGTGCATCCGATTTCAACCAAACCTCCTTAGCCGCCTCTTACGACATGCGTGGCAGGCAACAGTGGTTCTATTCTTTACACCCCAAATTTGGGCCCCGGTAACCACTCGGGCGACTTGGATAATCTAAATTACATATACATCTGAAGTCTGAGTAAGACTCACCTGAATGGCGAGGGACATTGGTGAAGGAAAGCAAACATTCACGCCAAAAGTCAATAAGAGGTGTCATATTAGACTCCACCACAACACCAAAATTTATAACAGCCGAATTGGAAAAGAAACCTCACGCCTGTAACGTGAGACTCTTAAGACTAATGTCCGGGTCCGGTCAGCAAGAATAGCCAGCAATAAGACTTGTCAGTCATAAGAGATGGACATGTCTGTACATGATGAGTTCAACTAAAATTAACTCATAAATTATCAACATCTTATTAATATCTATGTTTATACATATGTTTGATTGTGTACGGGAATATTTCATTGTAAACTGACACTAACCGTGTTCCATACTTCTTCATATAGTTGAACTTGTTAGTATAAGCAGACGGCGCAGTGCTCGTGTGCGCTACCAACATTGAAACGGTTGTGTTTTAAGCACATTTTTCTGTCTATATTCAACAACCAAGCGTAAGTAAGTATGTCAACGAACGCTTTGTTTTTATATCGTAAGGTATGTTGTAACTACTGAACGTAATAATGCCTAGAAAAATCCCAAACATCGTTAAAAAGCTGGACTTGATTCGCAAAGTCATGTAAAGGATATGCAATTAACGGTACATTGGTGGGGGACAATACAGTGTCAGGCATGCAGTTTTGCTGCTTTGATCATCTTCACACAACACACCACGTCTTTCTCACCTAGACTTCCAGTTCCAGGTTGAGACTGGGGTAACATGAGAGCAATTACTATAGAATTGATCCTGGAACACCTGCCTATGAAAGAAATGCATTCACGACTACGATATTACAGCTGTCATTAACTAACAATAAAAGTGGATAATTATTATCAAACTAAAGGTTGATATCGTACATGTGGACACGAACAAGATGGTTAGATGGCCTAGCAGAATCCTGGTCAACAAGTAAACATAACAATCACACCCAAACCAGCAGAACAGCGCTAGAGAAACACAGAAAACCACGACACTGCGCACCAACTTGGTAGTAGTGTAACGACAACAGAAGAAGAAAGAAGATACATTGGACACATTTCTTCTTCTAAATTAGAACTCTCTGTGTCTGGGAGAAGATATATTGATGTGATGTATTTAGAACTCTCTGTGTCTGGGAGAAGATATATTGATGTGATGTAATTAGAACTCTCTGTGTCTGGGAGAAGATATATTAATGTGATGTAATTAGAACTCTCTGTGTCTGGGAGAAGATATATTGATGTGATGTAATTAGAACTCTCTGTGTCTGGGAGAAGATATATTGATGTGATGTAATTAGAACTCTCTGTGTCTGGGAGAAGATATATTGATGTGATGTAATTAGAACTCTCTGTGTCTGGGAGAAGATATATTAATGTGATGTAATTAGAACTCTCTGTGTCTGGGAGAAGATATATTGATGTGATGTATTTAGAACTCTCTGTGTCTGGGAGAAGATATATTGATGTGATGTATTTAGAACTCTCTGTGTCTGGGAGAAGATATATTGATGTGATGTAATTAGAACTCTCTGTGTCTGGGAGAAGATATATTAATGTGATGTAATTAGAACTCTCTGTGTCTGGGAGAAGATATATTAATGTGATGTATTTATATTTAGTATTCTGTGAGTTTTGTCGATTTTATCCAACATATTATTTCTTATTCCCTTTCCTTCTAGTCGTAATTCTGCTAGCGCCCTAGTACCGCCACATGATGTTTCTAATTCTGCTAGCGCCCTAGTACCGCCACATGATGTTTCTCCATTAATTCTATAGTTTCTGGACAACACTATGTTACCAGTGTCAAACATGGCCAATAACAGAAGCTAATGAGCGGAAAATCATAACGACAGAGAAGAGGTGCCTTAGAAGAGCTGCGGGTGTGACAATAAGAGACAGAATTAGAAATGAAGAAATCAGAAGGAGACTGGATGTGAAACCAGTCATGCAATTCATACAAGAACAACAGATTAAATGGTTTGGACACCTGACCAGAATGCCCTGGTATCGCCTACTACAGAGAGGCACACAGAAAAAGTATAATGAGTACAAAGCAAGAGGAAGACCACGCAAAAGATGGAGCGATGCCATCAAAAACAGCCTTACGAACATGAATATCAGCTTACAAAGTGCCTTAAAACAAGCACACACAAGATCACTACGTTTCACCCCCAACACTTCTATAAAGAAGTAAATGGTGGAAGAGAAGAACAAGCACACACAAGATCACTACGTTTCACCCCCAACACTTCTATAAAGAAGTCAATGGTGGAAGAGAAGAACAAGCACACACAAGATCACTACGTTTCACTCCCAACACTTCTATAAAGAAGTCAATGGTGGAAGAGAAGAACAAGCACACACAAGATCACTACGTTTCACTCCCAACACTTCTATAAAGAAGTCAATGGTGGAAGAGAAGAACAAGCACACACAAGATCACTACGTTTCACTCCCAACACTTCTATAAAGAAGTCAATGGTGGAAGAGAAGACAAGCACACACAAGATCACTACGTTTCACCCCAACACTTCTATAAAGAAGTCAATGGTGGAAGAGAAGAAGAAGAAGATTCAAATATTATTCTCTAGATTCTGTTGGCTCTGTTGAGTTCACCTTGATTCAGTATGACTGCTTTAAATTGATGTTTATATGTTGCGTGTTCTCGATGTTGTCCATGTTACTAATTTCTTCTACAGGCTCCTAAACTTCTCAAGTTTTAACCATATAACTTTCAGCTACTAACTGATAATGTTTGACGAAGATCTCGACGATTGTTACCGGAACTACGGAGTTGGTGCTTTGTGCAATACTCTCGTTAGGTGGCATATCATTTCTATGAAACTCTTGAACATTAGATCAGATGTCTCTAAGACTCGCTGCAGATTAAAGGGATTAGTGAGAGGATCATCATCATCGCAGCACTTCCGACAGGTTCACAGGTTTCCCCATTTTCTCTCTAATATCTTTACCATATCTTCCACATTTTCTCTCTAATATCTTTACCATATCTTCCACATTTTCTCTCTAATATCTTTACCATATCTTCCACATTTTCTCTCTAATATCTTTACCATATCTTCTACATTTTCTCTCTAATATCTTTACCATATCTTCCACATTTTCTCTCTAATATCTTTACCATATCTTCCACATTTTCTCTCTAATATCTTTACCATATCTTCCACATTTTCTCTCTAATATCTTTACCATATCTTCCACATTTTCTCTCTAATATCTTTACCATATCTTCCACATTTTCTCTCTAATATCTTTACCATATCTTCCACATCTTCTCTCTAATATCTTTACCAGCATATAACATAACACCTCAAATCTTCAGCCAGTCTGTGTAATATCAGATCTATTGTCTGCAGCCAGTCTGTGTAATATCAGACCTATTATTTAACAGTCGTGAGAGTCTGTGGAAAACAAATGTGGAGGTTTTAAATCAGGCCTGCACACAAAGAAATCTTATCAAAAGAATAAGAATCCGACAATCAAGGTTCTTCGGGCATATCATGCGAAGAGAAGGTTTAGAACATTTGGTGACTGCAGGTAAAATTCAGGGAAGGAGAGACCGTGGAAGATAGAGGGAGAAGATGTTGGATGGCCTGACATCATGGTTCGACAAAATATCGACGTCAGAACTGATTACATGCACCAAGCAAAGAGAGTTGTGGAGAGACATGATCGCCTACGCCGGCAGGCATGGCACTTGATTGATTGATAGTCTGTATCTTAAGCGGTATTGAGCTTCATCACAATCCAAGCATACCTGGTTCAAACTCCGCTGCGGACAAGTTTAGAAGCAAATTTGTTTCCATGGGACTTTTACGAACAGTAAAAATAAACCTCACAGTTCAGAAAGCAATGGCAAACTACTGAACATATAAGTAGTTCCTAGGATAAATCAACAGCTCATTTACTGTGGTTGATGGCTACGTCATGTAAAGGATATGTCACGATTTTCAGAAAGAGAGATAAAATTCCACAGTTCAGCGAGATAAATGTATACATAGATAGAACTAAACATGGAAGCAACATGGAGTAACTACCCTTACTTATTAACGTTAACCAATCAGAGATCACTATTGGTGAATGCCGCTCGTGCGTCCGATCTGGCCGGCGTGTGTGAGCATGCGCATGCCTAACACAAAGTGCCAGTATAAGTTGCCTCCATTGTCACTGTCAGCCACGACGTCGTCGTCCACGTCAAATCTGCATATCTAGTCAAACAGACGATAGATAGCTAGTCTATACACCTTACTGGTTATATCTCTTCTATGGATACAGCCAATCTATTTGCGCGTATGTGTGTGAGAGACTAGGATCAGTGCAAGAAATAGATTTACTAACTACTAACAGATTTCTTCACTTCAACACAATACTGACAGGTTTCTTCACTTCGACACAATACTGACAGGTTTCTTCACATCGACACAATACTGACAGGTTTCTTCACTTCAACACAATACTGACAGGTTTCTTCACTTCGACACAATACTGACAGGTTTCTTCACATCGACACAATACTGACAGGTTTCTTCACTTCGACACAATACTGACAGGTTTCTTCACTTCGACACAATACTGACAGGTTTCTTCACTTCGACACAATACTGACAGGTTTCTTCACTTCGACACAATACTGACAGGTTTCTTCACTTCGACACAATACTGACAGGTTTCTTCACTTCGACATAATACTGACAGGTTTCTTCACTTCGACACAATACTGACAGGTTTCTTCACTTCGACACAATACTGACAGGTTTCTTCACTTCGACACAATACTGACAGATTTCTTTCACATCAACACAATACTGACATCAACAATACACGCCACCTCCCCTCTACATGGATTGTTTCATAGATTTTACGTTTTGTCATATCTTGTTTGACAGTCACAACACAAATATGATTTTCTAGAAAATACATTTTCTAATTATAAATAAGCATCACGTGCGACTTTCTTGTCCTGATTAAAAAAACACGTTAAAAAAGTGAACTTTGTGTTAATGACGAATTTAGAAACTTCAGATGCATGTAAAGATAAATGAGTCTTTGAATGTGTTTAGTCTTCTACACAACATAAGACGGTCAGTGACACTGACTGACGACAAGAGCATATATTTGATGATATATTGGATGATATATTTTCTTAGTTGTGTTTACTAGTTGTAATAGAATCTCCTAACACGCCTCTTCATTGTTATAAATGTTGGCGTGTTCTTCTACTGGAGCCAAAATCGCATGTTTACCACAAGCAGTGGTTGTATAGAAAGGTGCAAGTTTGAAACCTACTGCAGACATATCAAGCTAGACATTCAGATTGAATAACATTTACTGCTGACAGTTGCTTGTGTTGTAGAGAGCAACATTTACTGCTCGCAGTTGCTTGTGTTGTAGAGAGCAACATTTACTGCTGACAGTTGCTTGTGTTGTAGAGAACAACATTTACTGCTCGTAGTTGCTTGTGTTGTAGAGAGCAACATTTACTGCTCGTAGTTGCTTGTGTTGTAGATAATGTGCTTCACCAGATCATGGAATAGTACATTTGCATATCAAGGCACAGGTATGTTGTTATATTAACTATTGTTGTTGTTGTTGTTGTTGATGTTGTTGATGTTGTTGTTGATGTTGTTGTTGATGTTGTTGTTGATGTTATTGTTGATGTTGTTGTTGATGTTGTTGTTGATGTTGTTGTTGATGTTGTTGATGTTGTTGTTGTTATTGTTGTTGTTGATGTTGTTGTTGTTGATGTTGATGTTGTTGATAATGTTGTTGTTGTTGTTGTTGATGTTATTGTTGATGTTGTTGATGTTGTTGTTGATGTTGTTGTTGTTGTTGTTGATGATGATGTTGTTGTTGTTGATGTTATTGTTGTTGTTGATGATGTTGTTGTTGATGTTGTTGTTGTTGATGTTGTTGATGGTGTTAATTTTGTTGTTGTTGTTGATGTTGTTGTTGATTTTGTTGTTGTTATTGATGATTGTGTAGAGGTGTAAAAATGATGACATCGTTCTCAGATGAGTTCTCAGAAATGAATGCCTGCACTTCTGCCTCCATGACCACTGGGTTGTCTAGTCTGAATTCTTTATCAAGTCTGATGCATACCGAAAATAATGTATTGATTCCTGTTGGCATTGGTATCTATTCTTCACCGGGATCAATGTCTTCAAGTGCACACACCTGTTGAATACAGTCCTCGACCTGACCCATCCAATATGTTCCTCTTTGTAACTTATTTCCTTTTTGTCTCTTTATATCCATGTGCAGAGGATGTTGTGTGTCAGCATTGACTCGAAGATATGCTCGTGCATGGCTCACCAGTGTTCTATATTCCATAGTAGGATAGTCAAGAAGGTATGCCCGTGCACGGCATATAGTTATTCTCTGTGTATAGTTATTCGCCAGTTTATGTCTCTGTGTGTATAGTTATTCGCCAGTTTATATGTCTCTGTGTATAGTTATTCGCTAGTTTATATGTCTCTGTGTATAGTTATTCGCCAGTTTATATGTCTCTGTGTGTATAGTTATTCGCCAGTTTATATGTCTGTGTGTATAGTTATTCGCCAGTTTATATGTCTCTGTGTATAGTTATTCGCTAGTTTATATGTCTGTGTGTATAGTTATTCGCCAGTTTATATGTCTCTGTGTATAGTTATTCGCCAGTGTATATGTCTCTGTGTATAGTTATTCGCCAGTTTATATGTCTCTGTGTATAGTTATTCGCTAGTTTATATGTCTGTGTGTATAGTTATTCGCCAGTTTATATGTCTGTGTGTATAGTTATTCGCCAGTTTATATGTCTCTGTGTATAGTTATTCGCCAGTTTATATGTCTCTGTGTATAGTTATTCGCCAGTTTATATGTCTCTGTGTATAGTTATTCGCCAGTTTATATGTCTGTGTGTATAGTTATTCGCCAGTTTATATGTCTGTGTGTATAGTTATTCGCCAGTTTATATGCTTCTGTGTATAGTTATTCGCTAGTTTATATGTCTCTGTGTATAGTTATTCGCCAGTTTATATGTCTGTGTGTATAGTTATTCGCCAGTTTATATGTCTTTGTGTATAGTTATTCGCTAGTTTATATGTCTGTGTGTATAGTTATTCGCCAGTTTATATGTCTGTGTGTATAGTTATTCACTAGTTTATATGTCTGTGTGTATAGTTATTCGCCAGTTTATATGTCTTTGTGTATAGTTATTCGCTAGTTTATATGTCTGTGTGTATAGTTATTCGCCAGTTTATATGTCTCTGTGTATAGTTATTCGCCAGTTTATATGTCCAGGACAGAATTGAGGGAGGCAGGAGTCGTAGCGGGGGGCTAAATTAGGAGAAAGGGGCATGTCCGGGGCGTCTCACAGTAACACTAAGTAAATACGATTACTTTGATTACCTTACAGACACCATCGATTACTTTGATTACCTTACAAGTTAGAAGGGATGTGTCCACACTTTTCTAACCTTCGACCGTACACACACCATCTCCTGCTAAAATACCGTCAACTCCACACGCTCAAACACATTTCCCCATTCACGCATAAACGCACTCGCTCACTTACACTTAAACACACTCTCTGGCTCACTCTCAGATACACTCTCTCATACTGAAACACTCCTTCACTTACACACAAAAACACACAATCAGTCACTCTCAAACACTCCCACACACACACACACACACAAACCCTCGTTTGATGATACACGATCACGCTCAAACATAATGAACCATACGTCATTGCTTTCTTGTACTCGAGACTAAATACACTCACGTTCAAACACGCTCACTCACGCACTGAGACACGCTCATTCACACGCTGAGACACGTTTACTCACGCACTGAGACACACACAACTGTCACTTTAAATCTTGGAGATAATTTCGTACCACCGCTACGTCACAACGTTAACCTAACTCACTCACTCACGTTCCGGTACACTCAGACTTCATGTTCACTCATTCTCTCGCTCCGACTATTTATGACTACTCACTCCGTCCTCCACGCCCCATACTCACTCCCTGACCCACACTTGCACACACTCACTCCGTCCTTCACTCTCTATACTCACTGCTTGCCTCACATACTCACTCCTGACTCAACACTTTGCTACACTCACTTCCTCACCAATGTTTCCTTCACACCTCATCTCCACATATCTCCAGTTTCTACTCCCACTTTAAGAGCTTCCATCTATGAAACAATTTTCTTTCTGACATCTCAGATCTATACTAGCGGTCAAGTAAATTTTCTCTTCGGGGTGCCGTACCACTGGTTCCCCCATCTCTCATCCTCTAGGTCATAGATTCGCCCCATCGCCCACTGTGCACAACATAAACTTTGTAACGCCCCCACCGCCCACTTTGCACAACATAAACTTTGTAACGCCCCCTCCACATTATAGCAGTTTGCCAACGCCCCCTCCCACATATATACATGCTCTATTTTTACTTTGACATAGAAAATTATGATTGTTCAATCGTAAAATCACGAAAATAATTTATTTAAAAATATTTATTATTACTTTCTTCTTTACGGAGCCACTGACCCTTAACTCCTTGTGGACCAGGAGCCACACTAAGTGGCGGTTTTACTCTATAATGGCTTTTGCCCTGGTCTACTAAGAGTTAATAGCCTGAACACCTCCCCCAGATTCTACTGAACTCTCTATCCCCCACCCACCCACCCCCACTAGATCGCTTCAGCGCTCACTGGGGGTGGGGCAATCGCCCACTTTGGGAAATGCTGCTGTAGGTAATGTAACAGATGATGTCTAAGAGCCAAGTCACTACAAAGTCGCCCCCAGCGCCCGTATGTTTCCGGGGATATCAAGGAAAGCAAAGAATAGTAACACTGCCACCTACAAGGCATGTCGTAAGAGATAACTAAGGTAGAGGCCTAGGGAAGCTTATACCATATCATGGACAAAGAAAAGAATAAACAGATATAAACAGGAAGAACTGGAAATAAAAGACAAACTGGCTAATGCTACAAATAAGAAAATTCAAGTATTCTTGTTTGACATATATAGAGATACGAAAAGTTGGAGAAGACCATCATGGAAGGAGGCATCCCAGCAAAGAGGAGAAGAGGAAGACCACGGAGAAGACCATCATGGAAGGAGGCATCCCAGCAAAGAGGAGAAGAGGAAGACCACGGAGAAGACCATCATGGAAGGAGGCATCCCAGCAAAGAGGAGAAGAGGAAGACCACGGAGAAGACCATCATGGAAGGAGGCATCCCAGCAAAGAGGAGAAGAGGAAGACCACGGAGAAGACCATCATGGAAGGAGGCATCCCAGCAAAGAGGAGAAGAGGAAGACCACGGAGAAGATCATCATGGAAGGAGGCATCCCAGCAAAGAGAAGAAGAGGAAGACCACGGAGAAGACCATCATGGAAGGAGGCATCCCAACAAAGAGGAGAAGAGGAAGACCACGGAGAAGACCATCATGGAAGGAGGCATCCCAGCAAAGAGGAGAAGAGGAAGACCACGGAGAAGACCATCATGGAAGGAGGCATCCCAGCAAAGAGGAGAAGAGGAAGACCACGGAGAAGACCATCATGGAAGGAGGCATCCCAGCAAAGAGGAGAAGAGGAAGACCACGGAGAAGACCATCATGGAAGGAGGCATCCCAGCAAAGAGGAGAAGAGGAAGACCACGGAGAAGATCATCATGGAAGGAGGCATCCCAGCAAAGAGGAGAAGAGGAAGACCACGGAGAAGACCATCATGGAAGGAGGCATCCCAACAAAGAGGAGAAGAGGAAGACCACGGAGAAGACCATCATGGAAGGAGGCATCCCAGCAAAGAGGAGAAGAGGAAGACCACGGAGAAGACCATCATGGAAGGAGGCATCCCAGCAAAGAGGAGAAGAGGAAGACCACGAAGAAGACCATCATGGAAGGAGGCATCCCAACAAAGAGGAGAAGAGGAAGACCACGGAGAAGACCATCATGGAAGGAGGCATCCCAGCAAAGAGAAGAAGAGGAAGACCACGGAGAAGACCATCATGGAAGGAGGCATCCCAACAAAGAGGAGAAGAGGAAGACCACAGAAGACCATCATGGAAGGGGGCATCCCAGCAAGAGGAGAAGAGGAAGACTCACGGAGAAGAGTGGAAGGGGCATCAAATAATGATTGAATCAGGACAGAAGAGATCTTGCAATGAGAGAGGAAATCCGGGACTTTGGGATATCACATAAAGAGAGAACAATGATTTTGACTCATTACTTTCTCATTACTTTCTCATTACTTTCTCATTACTTTCTAATTACTTTCGTTTTTGCAATATTACATTTGAAGTCTTACTTTTCGAGGGTGTTCTGTAAATTGTATCTAGCTGCCAGCGCCAGTCTCTCTCTCCCTCTCTCTCTCTCTCCCTTTCTCTCTCCCCTCTCTCTTTCGCTCCCTCTCTGTCTCTTTGCATCCCTCTCTCCCCCTCTCTCTCTCTCTCGCTCCCTCTCCCTCTCACCATCCCTCTTTCTCCATCTCTCTCTCTATCTCTCTCTCTATCTTTCTCTCTATCTCTCTCCTTCTCTCTCTCTATCTCTCTCTCTATCTTTCTCTCTATCTCTCTCCATCTCTCTCTCTATCTCTCTCTCTCTCTTTCTCTCTATCTCTCTCTTCCCCTCCCTCCCTTCCTCCTTCCCTCCTTCTCTATCTCTCTCTCTATCTCTCTGCCTTTCTCTCTCTCTATCTGGTAGACAGACATCATGAGTTAGTCTACACAGTGCCAAAGTTGCAGATAAATGCCGGTGTTAGATTCCTTTCGCTTGTCACTCTGACAGAACGGAACATCATCAAAACTTATCTAACACTCACACTTAAATAACAATGTGGACTGACCCGCTGTCAATATAAATTATCAACTCCAGCGGAATTGCTTTCTCTGGACAAACCAGTCTTCACATCGGAATGTTTGATCTTTGAACTTTCTATGTGTCTGTCTCTGTGTCTGTCTCTGTGTCTGTGTCTATCGGGCAGGATATCATGCTGCAAGAGTTGCTGTAATGAATACACGAGGGACTAAATCTGACCCAGGTCTGTAATGTGGTAGATGTTGAACTGTTTGTCTGTAATGTGGTAGATGTTGAACTGTTTGTCTGTAATGTGGTAGATGTTGAACTGTTTGTCTGTAATGTGCTAGATGTTGAACTGTTTGTCTGTAATGTGGTAGATGTTGAACTGTTTGTCTGTAATGTGGTAGATGTTGAACTGTTTGTCTGTAATGTGGTAGATGTTGAACTGTTTGTCTGTAATGTGGTAGATGTTAAACTGTTTGTCTGTAATGTGGTAGATGTTGAACTGTTTGTCTGTAATGTGGTAGATGTTGAACTGTTTGTCTGTAATGTGCTAGATGTTGAACTGTTTGTCTGTAATGTGGTAGATGTTGAACTGTTTGTCTGTAATGTGCTAGATGTTGAACTGTTTGTCTGTAATGTGGTAGATGTTGAACTGTTTGTATCATACTCTATTTCGATTAGTGGAGAAGTGAGAATTGATTTTACGTTTGTCTTTTGTTATAGCGAGAACACAGACTTTGTTATGAGAGTTGATGTTTCTATGTGAGAGTTGATGTTTCTATGTGAGAGTTGATGTGTGTAGAAGTGTTTTACATTGATTAGATAACAATAGAAGTAAGACAGACAACAGAAGTAAGACAGATAACAGATGTAGGACAACAGAAGTAAGACAGACAACAGATGTAAGACAGACAACAGAAGTAAGACAGACAACAGATGTAAGACAGACAACAGAAGTAAGACAGACAACAGATGTAAGACAGACAACAGATGTAAGACAGACAACAGAAGTAAGACAGACAACATATGTAAGACATACAACAGAAGTAAGACAGACAACAGATGTAAGACAGACAAAAAAAAAGACAGACAACAGATGTGGGACAACAGAAGTAAGACAGACAACATAAGTAAGACAGACAACAGAAGTAAGACAGACAACAGAATTAAGACAGACAACAGAAGTAAGACAGATAACAGATGTAGGACAACAGAAGTAAGACAGACAACAGATGTAAGACAGACAACAGATGTAAGACAGACAACAGAAGTTAGACAGACATCAGATGTAAGACAGACAACAGAAGTAAGAAAGACAACAGATGTAAGACAGACAACAGAAGTAAGACAGACAACAGATGTAAGACAGACAACAGAAGTAAGACAGACAACAGAAGTAAGACAGACAACAGATGTAAGACAGACAAAAGAAAGACAGACAACAGATGTAGGACAACAGATGTAAGACAGACAACAGAAGTAAGACAGACAACAGAAGTAAGACAGACAACAGAAGTAAGACAGCCAACAGAAGTAAGACAGACAACAGATGTAGGACAAAAGAAGTAAGACAGGCAACAGAAGTAAGACAGACAACAGATGTACAACAACAGAAGCAAGACAGACAACAGAAGTAAGATAGATAACAGATGTAAGACAACAGAAGTAAGACAGATAACAGAAGTAAGACAGATAACAGATGTAAGACAACACAAGTAAGACAGACAACATAAGTAAGACAGACAACAGACGTAGGACAAACAACAGATGTAAGGCAGACACCAGATTAAGACAGACAACATGAGTAACACGGACAACAGAAGTAAGACAGACAACATATTAAGACAAGACAACATGAGTAAGACAGAAAACAGAAGTAAGACAGGCAACATAAGTAAGACAACAGCAACAGAAGTAAGACAACATAAGTATGACAACAGAAGTAAGACAACATAAGGAAGACAACAGATGTAAGACAACAGAAGTAAGAGAACATAAGTAAGACAGCAGAAGTAAGACAACAGAAGTAAGACAACAGAAGTAAGACAACAGATGTGAGACAACAGAAGTAAGACAGCAGATGTAAGACAACAGAAGTAAGACAACATAGTAAGACAGCAGAAGTAAGACAACAGAAGTAAGACAGACAACAGAAGTAAGACAACATAAGTAAGACAACAGATGCAAGACAGCAGAAGTAAGACAGACAACAGAAGTAAGACAACAGAAGTAAGACAACAAAAGTAAGACAACAGAAGTAAGACAACAGAAGTAAGACAGCAGAAGTAAGACAGCAGAAGTAAGACAACAGAAGTAAGACAGCAGAAGTAAGAGAGCAGAAGTAAGACAACATATGTAAGACAGCAGAAGTAAGACAGCAGAAGTAAGACAACAGAAGTAAGACATCAGAAGTAAGACAGCAGAAGTAAGACATCAGAAGTAAGACAGCAGAAGTAAGACAATGGAAGTAAGACAGACAACAGATGTAAGACAATAGAAGTAAGACAACAGAAATACATACAATTGCTGTTTTCTGACTATCCACACATAATCGACTACTTCTAATACTCGACCCCCTGCAAGTAACGATACCTACATGTATCGATATAAGTGACAGTGTGAGTACACATTCTCTGTTGAAGTAACATGGTGCTCTCATTGACCTACTTTAGGGAGTTCCGTTCCTTGAGGGTTCTATCCCTCATGTGTTCTTCTTCTTCTGCTCGCTCGCCTTCTATGAATTCAGGACGTCCAGTATTGTGTTTCTGTCTGATTTTTACGTGAAGGCTTGCTTTCCCTATCATCAATGTCCTTTAGAATGGCGAGCCGTATCCAACTTCAGAAATAAGATGTGTTCTTCTCATTCTTGCTACTTCAGGGAGTTCAGTTCCCTGAGATATATATCTCCATCATATCGACTTCTCACCCTTCCCTCTTCTCTTATTTCTCACCCTCCCCTCTTCTCCTATTTCTTACCCTCCCCTCGTCTCTTATTTCTCACCCTCCCCTCTTCTCTTATTTCTCACCCTCCCCTCTTCTCTTATTTCTTACCCTCTTCTCTTCTCTTATTTCTCACCCTCCCCTCTTCTCTTATTTCTCACCCTCCCCTCTTCTCTTATTTCTCACCCTCCCCTCTTCTCTTATTTCTCACCCTCCCCTCTTCTCTTTTTCTCACCCTCCCTCTTCTCTTATTTCTTACCCTCCCTCTTCTCTTATTTCTCTATGAAATTCAAGTCTGCTCATTAATTGTTTTTGCTTCAAAGCCCATGGGTAACAGTTTATGTGACATGTGACTAATTTGTTCTGTCACGTGGTAGGCACATTCTTCCACTGCACGTGACAGAACAACGTGTGGTTAAACTCTTGTCTTCACTACCACATTTAAGTTATTCAATTATCTAGCACTTGAGAAACGATAAGTCGTCGTTATTTTCACAAACACGAGGTCAACAAAACTGACCCTTTATATATTCTTGTTTGTCAGTTTGTATTCTTGAAGATAAAACACATCTCAACTTCCAGCCTGGCACTATTAACTAATGTATTCCAGCCTGACACTATTAGCTAATGTATTCCAGCCTGACACTATTAGCTAATGTATTCCAGCCTGACACTATTAGCTAATGTATTCCAGCCTGGCACTGTTAACTAATGTATTCCAGCCTGGCACTGTTAACTAATGTATTCCAGCCTGGCACTATTAGCTAATGTATTCCAGCCTGGCACTGTTAACTAATGTATTCCAGCCTGGCACTATTAGCTAATGTATTCCAGCCTGGCACTGTTAACTAATGTATTCCAGCCTGGCACTGTTAACTAATGTATTCCAGCCTGGCACTATTAGCTAATGTATTCCAGCCTGGCACTATTAGCTAATGTATTCCAGCCTGGCACTATTAGCTAATGTATTCCAGCCTGGCACTATTAGCTAATGTATTCCAGCCTGGCACTGTTAACTAATGTATTCCAGCCTGGCCCTATTAGCTAATGTATTCCAGCCTGGCACTGTTAACTAATGTATTCCAGCCTGGCACTATTAGCTAATGTATTCCAGCCTGGCACTATTAGCTAATGTATTCCAGCCTGGCACTATTAGCTAATGTATTCCAGCCTGGCACTATTAGCTAATGTATTCCAGCCTGGCACTATTAGCTAATGTATTCCAGCCTGGCACTGTTAACTAATGTATGCCTGCCTGGCACTATTAACTAATGTATTCCAGCCTGGCACTATTAGCTAATGTATTCCAGCCTGGCACTGTTAACTAATGTATTCCAGCCTGGCACTGTTAACTAATGTATTCCAGCCTGGCACTATTAGCTAATGTATTCCAGCCTGGCACTATTAGCTAATGTATTCCAGCCTGGCACTATTAGCTAATGTATTCCAGCCTGGCACTATTAGCTAATGTATTCCAGCCTGGCACTGTTAACTAATGTATTCCAGCCTGGCACTGTTAACTAATGTATTCCAGCCTGGCACTATTAGCTAATGTATTCCAGCCTGGCACTATTAGCTAATGTATTCCAGCCTGGCACTATTAGCTAATGTATTCCAGCCTGGCACTATTAGCTAATGTATTCCAGCCTGGCACTGTTAACTAATGTATTCCAGCCTGGCACTATTAGCTAATGTATTCCAGCCTGGCACTATTAGCTAATGTATTCCAGCCTGGCACTATTAGCTAATGTATTCCAGCCTGGCACTGTTAACTAATGTATTCCAGACTGACACTATTAGCTAATGTATTCCAGCCTGGCACTATTAACTAATGTATTCCAGCCTGGCACTGTTAACTAATGTATTCCAGCCTGGCACTGTTAACTAATGTATTCCAGCCTGGCACTATTAGCTAATGTATTCCAGCCTGGCACTATTAGCTAATGTATTCCAGCCTGGCACTGTTAACTAATGTATTCCAGCCTGGCACTGTTAACTAATGTATTCCAGCCTGGCACTGTTAACTAATGTATTCCAGCCTGGCACTATTAGCTAATGTATTCCAGCCTGGCACTGTTAACTAATGTATTCCAGCCTGGCACTATTAGCTAATGTATTCCAGCCTGGCACTATTAACTAATGTATTCCAGCCTGGCACTATTAGCTAATGTATTCCAGCCTGGCACTATTAACTAATGTATTCCAGCCTGGCACTATTAACTAATGTATTCCAGCCTGGCACTGTTAACTAATGTATTCCAGCCTGGCACTATTAACTAATGTATTCCAGCCTGGCACTATTAGCTAATGTATTCCAGCCTGGCACTATTAGCTAATGTATTCCAGCCTGGCACTGTTAATTAATGTCTTCTAACCCTTACATCTATCAAATCTTGTTTACATAAGTTATAAGTTGCAACGAAGTTATACGTTGTAATGTTGCAACTAAGTTATACGTTGTAATGTTGCAACGAAGTTATACGTTGTAATATTGCAACGAAGTTATACGTTGTAATATTGCAACGAAGTTATACGTTGTAATGTTGCAACGAAGTTATACGTTGTAATATTGCAACGAAGTTATACGTTGTAATGTTGCATCTAAGTTATACGTTGTAATGTTGCATCTAAGTTATACGTTGTAATGTTGCATCTAAGTTATACGTTGTAATGTTGCATCTAGGTGTGCAATTTAGAAAGTTGTTTTACATACAACAATCCGTAACTGCTATTTATAGCTATTTCTGTGTTTGCTGGTCTCTGTGGTTAAGACGTATGCCTTGCGTTCTGATGGTCGTGGATTCTAATTTGGACCATTCCGTTCTGTTTTTACTTTTCCAGTTTTCTAGAACTGTTGTCAAATGTTGTCCAGTTTTCTAGAACTGTTGTCAAATCAATATAGTTCGATCTCTGTTCAATACTCTTGGCGGCAGCAGGGATTTGGGAGGGGGACATGAGTACATTTTTATCAGACACTCCTAGGGTTGTTGTCGTAGTTACGGAGTTCGTGCTTTGTGCAATACTTCCGTCAGATGGTACATCATTTTCTGTGCAATACTCCCGTCAGATGGTACATAATTTCCTGTGCAATACTCCCGTCAGATGGTACATCATTCTCCCATCAGATGGTACATCATTTCCTGTGCAATACTCCCGTCAGATGGTACATCATTTTCTGTGCAATACTCCCATCAGATGGTACATCATTTTCCCGTCAGATGGTACATCATTTTCTGTGGAGATGGAACAAGCCATATAAGGGAAAAAACCGGTGTAATGAAGTCAATCAGTAGAAAGAAAAAATGAGTCTTAGATTAATTTATGATTTTCTAACTATAACTTGATCATTTTCTAACTATAACTTGATCATGTTCTAACTATAACTTGATCATGTTCTAACTATAACTTGATCATGTTCTATAACTTGATCATGTTCTATAACTTGATCATGTTCTATAACTTGATCATGTTCTAACTATAACTTGATCATGTTCTATAACTTGATCATGTTCTAACTATAACTTGATCATGTTCTAACTATAACTTGATCATGTTCTAACTATAACTTGATCATGTTCTATAACTTGATCATGTTCTAACTATAACTTGATCATGTTCTATAACTTGATCATGTTCTATAGCTTGATCATGTTCTATAGCTTGATCATGTTCTATAGCTTGATCATGTTCTATAGCTTGATCATGTTCTATAGCTTGATCATGTTCTATAGCTTGATCATGTTCTATCTTGATCATGTTCTATAGCTTGATCATGTTCTAACTATAACTTGATCATGTTCTATAACTTGATCATGTTCTATAACTTGATCATGTTCTATAGCTTGATCATGTTCTATAACTTGATCATGTTCTATAACTTGATCATGTTCTATAGCTTGATCATGTTCTAACTATAACTTGATCATGTTCTAACTATAACTTGATCATGTTCTAACTATATCATGTCTATAGATCATGTTCATACTAGTTCAACTATATCATATGTTCTATAACTTGAGTCATAGTTCTAACTATAAGCTTGATTATGTTCTATAACTTGATCTGTTCTAACTATAACTTGATCCTGTTCTAACTATAACTTGATCATGTTCTAACTATAACTTGATCATGTTCTAACTATAACTTGATCATGTTCTAACTATAACTTGATCATGTTCTATAACTTGATCATGTTCTATAGCTTGATCATGTTCTAACTGATCATGTTCTAACTGTCATTTAGCTAATCATGTTCTAACTATACTGCATCAACTTGATCATGTTCAATATACTGATCATGTTCTAACATAACTGATCATGTTCTATAACTTGATCATGTTCTAACTATTAACATACTTGATCATGTTCTAATTAACTTATCATGTTCTACTTACTTCATTTCTCTGTCATTTCTACTATAGCCTTACTTAACGACGATTTAATGTTCGACCTTGATCATGTTCTAACTAGGTCAAGGCTAACATGTGATCTAAAAGAGATAACTTCTATGTTCAAGTACAATGTTACTCAACAGTCAACGATTCAGAAAACTGAATCTAAATATAAGCCAACAGTTTATGTCTTTATTTAATTCTTACATTCTCTCTTCATTTCTCTTTATTTCTCTTTATTTCTCTTCATTTCTCTTCATTTCTCTTCATTTCTCTTTATTTCTCTTTATTTCTCTTCATTTCTCTTTATTTCTCTTCATTTCTCTTTTTTTCTCTTCACCCCCCCTTCATTTCTCTTCATTTCTCTCTCCCCCTTCATTTCTCTTCATTTCTCTTCATTTCTCTCTCCCCCCCTTCATTTCTCTTCATTTCTCTCTCCCCCTTCATTTCTCTTCATTTCTCCCCCCACCCCTTCATTTCTCTTCATTTCTCTCCCCCCCCCTTCATTTCTCTTCATTTCTCTCCCCCCCCTTCATTTCTCTTCATTTCTCTCTCCCCCACCCCTTCATTTCTCTTCATTTCTCTCCCCCCCCTTCATTTCTCTTCATTTCTCTCTCCCCCACCCCTTCATTTCTCTTCATTTCTCCCCCACCCTTCATTTCTCTTCATTTCTCTCTCCCCACCCTTCATTTCTCTTCATTTCTCTCCCCCTTCATTCTCTTCATTTCTCTCCCCTTCATTTCTCTTCATTTCTCTCTCCCCACCCCTTCATTTCTCTTCATTTCTCCTCCCCACCTTCATTTCTCTCATTCTCACTCCCACCTTCATTTCTCTTCATTTCTCTCCCCCTCTTTCATTTCTCTTCATTCTCTCTCCCCACCCCTTCATTTCTCTTCATTTCTCTCCCCTTCATTTCTCTTCACCATTTCTCACTCCCACCCTTCATTTCTCTTCATTTCTCTCCCCTCTTTCATTTCTCTTCATTTCTCTTCCCCTTCATTTCTCTTCATTTCTCTTTATTTTTCTTAATTTTCTTAATTTTCTTCAGATCTAGTTGATCCTTGCTTCGTCAGTCAACAGATCACGTGATCATCACATCTAGCATCAACAAACCTCAGTTCTAGACGATCTGGAGAATAGATTCATGGACGTGGCTCTCAGTTATTGAGACATTACAGATCAACGATTGCATGCAGCCTCGTGTAAGCAAGAAGTACCCTTCCAAACAAGTTAGGTTCGTCCAAGCAAAGACATACCTGCCACATCAAGAAAAAATCATTACTAACAAGCCACACCCATCCAGTCAAGCCACACCCATCCAGTCAAGCCACACCCATCTAGTCAAGGCACCCCCTGTCAGTCAAGCAACACCCATCCATTCAAGCCACACCCTGCCAGTCAAGCCACATCCATCCAGTCAAGCCACACCCATCCAGTCAAGCCACACCCTGCTAGTCAAGCCACACCCATCCAGTCAAGCTCCGCCTGTGAAGCTAACAACGCTTGTCCAGGATATACACTCATGTCTAAGGCAATCTTGCCTGTCCAAGTTACCCACGACTATCTAACCTATCATTGTCTCTTCACGCTAGCGTCCCGTCTATCCTAGCTAACAACGCATGTCCACGTTAGCGTCACGTCTATCCTAGCTAACAACGGATGTCCACGTTAGTGTCACGTCTATCCTAGCTAACAACGGATGTCCACGTTAGTGTCACGTCTATCCTAGCTAACAACGCATGTTCACGTTAGCGTCACGTCTATCCTAGCTAGTCACATGTGTCTAGGCAAGTCGACCGACGGTTTATATTTCGAGACGAGACTGAATGTTTGACCTTATTTTGGCGTCTGATGTCATCTGCTTCATCATACTCCATCATTGATGTACATAGTAAGAGATACAAGAGAGATCATATGTGATGTACTTGTTGGTACCACACCATAAACGTGTCACTCTCATAAGCAATCTAACTGATTCTCTGTGGAGATGGCAGACGTCAAGGCGGACATCTTTGGTACATGTGGCCATCTTGTTGCTACAAATTCAAATGTTATTCCTATTTTCATTGTGGTTGTATTCACAAGTTCAAACTTCACGTTTCATGAAAGATCCCGTCCTCCTCAGCAGCTACCTGTTCCCCAGTTTGGTCTGAGACTTCTACTAATCCTGCTCTTGTGCTGCCCGTTACAAGTTCAAGGCATACATTCACGAACTCGTCAGAACACAAGACCAGACCATAGTCCTAGTATCGATATGAAGACAGATTCTACAACAGTTAGGAATATAAATATAGAACTTATGGATAGCGTCGATTACGATGACAGAATCGATACTGATGATTATGTCAAATATGTTAATGGGCGGGAACAAAGTTTGCTTGGTAAAGGTCAGCGAATTGTTGAGGATCGTCTCGAACTGCCAGGGATTGTAGCCACGTCGACACCAAGTACTCACTGGAGAGTTGGTCACATCGTAGAATCTTCTGGTCTTGCTGACAGTGATGAGATCAAACAGGAAGAAGTCAGATATCACATAGATAATACAACGACATCGATACCAGACATTGAGTCACTAGATACACATAACGATACCCGAGTGGCTGAGCAGACTAATCCTTGCAATGTCTCCGATACAGACTTTAATTTGAATCAGCATGTAAACATAACAACAGACTTGCAGGTCGCAAGATCACGTGACAGGCAAAATAAAGAAGAACCATCACTTAGTTTTGAGATTTATTCACACGACGATTGTGATAATAAAGTTTCAGCTGCACATACTCATAGACACTCGGTGCCCACAGCTGCACATACTCATAGACACTCGACGTCCACAGCTGTGCTTACTTCTAGACACTTAACGTTCACACCTGCTCCGCCTACTCATAGACGCTCATCGCCGACAGCTACATATCTTCACAGACACGTGATCTTCAATTCAGACACATCTGATGTGATTTTGTCAGTCAGCAATCAAACACTTTCTCTAAATATCCAACATCCAAACATCAAGGCAGGAGAAGGTGTTGACGAACATGATCTTGCCGACGAGAAGCCAGTTATTTATATTGCTGGTTTATTCCCATTGTCAGAAGATATTCCTGCAGGATCGGTAGGTAGAGGTGTGTTACCTGCAGTTTACCTCGCTCTAGAACATATCAACAGCGACACACGAGTTCCTAGGAAATATACACTTCATATGGCAACCAACGACACTCGTGTAAGTATGCTCAATGTGTCTCATGTTCATGTCTGTCTGTTTGTTTATTTATGTGTCTGTCTGTCTGTCACTGTTGTTGATGTCTTATGTTAATCTCATATGACCTTGTGACCTCACTTATACAAGGCTGTTATGTATTCATGACTGTGTCACCTACTACCACCCCCACTACATGTACTATTTTAATGATAAAATTGTATGTGTCCGACATTGTTGCTACCACCTCGGAGGATGAGGGTGGTGGTGAGGGATTGGGGGAGCGTGGTGATGGTGATGAACTACAACAAAAAGTGTGGACTTGTCAGGATTATAGATAACATCTGATTGTAGATAACATTTGATTGTAGATAACATCTGATTGTAGATAACATCTGATTGTAGATAACATCTGATTATAGATAACATCTGATTGTAGATAACATCTGATTGTAGATACATTTGATTGTAGATAACATCTGATTGTAGATAACATCTGATTGTAGATAACATCTGATTGTAGATAACATCTGATTGTAGATAACATCTGATTGTAGATAACATCTGATTATAGATAACATCTGATTGTAGATAACATCTGATTGTAGATAACATCTGATTGATTTCGATATCTTATTTTACTTCTTCTTCTGTATTTTTGGCTTTCTCTAGTGTAATAACTTTATAAACCCACATAGTGATTTGTGTGCGGTGTGCGTGTAAATGGTATATGTGATTTGTGTGTGTGATTTGTGTGTGTGATTTGTGTGTGTGATTTGTGTGTGTGATTTGTGTGTGTGATTTGTGTGTGTCATTTGTGTGAGTTGTGTATGTGATTTGTGTGTGTCTGTGTGTGTGATTTGTGTGTGTCTGTGTGTGTGATTTGTGTGTGTGATTTGTGTGTGTGAGTTGTGTGTGTCCTTTGTGTGCGTGTGATTTAAACGATTTAAACTGTTGCAATGTTTACAGAAATACTACAATTCGATTTTGTCTTGTGACGTTTTCTTGGTATGTTTGGGGGTTCCCTCTCCTGGTCATTTATGTAACATACGACATTTTAATTGATATTTTCTCTGGTAGCGTCATAATGCCTGCAAGCCTCTCTTTCTTGAGCAACTCGTTCAATCTCTTTTTCTATCGAATTTAGTCAGATCTTTCTCACCTCCCTCAATACAGTATGTCACCTCTCTCAGTAAAGTCTGTCACCTCTCTCAGTAAAGTCTGTCACCTCCCACAGTAAAGTCTGTCACCTCCCTCAGCAAAGTCTGTCACCTCCCTCAGTAAAGTCTGTCACCTCCCTCAGTAAAGTCTGTCACCTCTCTCAGTAAAGTCTGTCACCTCCCTCAGTAAAGTCTGTCACCTCTCTCAGTAAAGTCTGTCACCTCTCTCAGTAAAGTCTGTCACCTCCCTCAGTAAAGTCTGTCACCTCTCTCAGTAAAGTCTGTCACCTCTCTCAGTAAAGTATGTCACCTCTCTCAGTAAAGTCTGTCACCTCTCTCAGTAAAGTCTGTCACCTCCCTCAGTAAAGTCTGTCACCTCTCTCAGTAAAGTCTGTTACCTCCTTCAGTAAAATTCGTTTCATAGAGTGTCCTGTCTTTCTTAAACTATTTGCCTCTCACTTCAATGTCTGTTTTGTGTGATATATTAAAAATCCTAATTATAAAACACAAAATCGTTGTATCTGTTTGTCTGTTCCCATTAACAAATCTTCTGGAATCACGAAACTTTCACAGCTAATTCATGCTGAAATAGCTATGTAAATACGACTATTGAGAACTCTCTAGAGTGTTCCATTCCCGAACTATGATTTCATTAAGTTAGTGACCACATTAATTTGATGTGATGCATCCGGACTAAGGGGAATCATCATCATCATCAAGTAGCTTGTCCCTTCTGGAACTTGGCTCCCTTGACAGCGGCCGTGAAAGACTCTCTATTCCGTGCAAGATACCCAGCGTCAGCAGCAGTCATTCTCAGATCGTCAGTGACAACCTCCACCCATCTTCGTCTAGGTCTTCCTCTCATTCTTCTTCTACCAAGGGACATAATACAGATAATTAATGACAAATTATAAAGTACAAGCACGCAATGAGAATTAGATACAAATAGTCAAAGGGAGATAATAATCCAATCATTAAAATCACAAGCACGCGATGGGACTAAACTAATTCTTAGAAAGGAGTTCATTCTTATTTTTCATGTGTTGGCCTACACGCTCTGATATAACCAATAAAAGGCTCGTCCTTAGGTTGAAAAGGGGTGTGCCTCGGCTTGAAGAGACCTTAATTCTCTATAGCTAGAGAACGAACGTAAACCAAACAAGCTGTACGATGAAAATGCTGAGGAAGGAGACGTTCGATATGAAAATAACAATTCCACGTTCACTCGATGAGTAAAATCTTCAAAATTTCACAGATATTAACCAAATTAGAATCTCTTCTCTCCTCAATGCGTGTCAGAGTTATGAAAACATCAACCCATGTCACAGGTCAGCAGATTGGTGATATTTTCTTTATAACACGATTGTGTGTGTGTGTATGGTGTGTGTGTGTGTATATGGTGTGTGTGTGTATATGGTGTGTGTGTGTATGGTGTGTGTGTGTGTATGGTGTGTATATGGTGTTTGTGTGTATATGGTGTGTGTGTATATGGTGTGTGTGTGTGTATGGTGTGTGTGTGTATGGTGTTTGTGTGTATATGGTGTGTGTGTGTATATGGTGTGTGTGTGTATAGTGTGTGTGTGTGTGTGTGTGGTGTATGTATGTGTATATAAGTGTGGTCAACACTCGATTCCAAATAAGTCCAGACAATATTTTCAATGCTATACAACAAAATAAAACAATTTACTTATATAATAGTTATATAATAGTAACAGATAATTTGGTTGTATTTATATCAATCAACGTTTCTCTATCAAATGAAATTTTATATCAATCAACGTTTCTCTATCAAATGAAATTTTATATCAATCAACGTTTCTCTATCAAATGAAATTTAATATCAATCAACGTTTCTCTATCAAATGAAATTTAATATCAATCAACGTTTCTCTATCAAATGAAATTTAATATCAATCAACGTTTCTCTATCAAATGAAATTTAATATCAATCAACGTTTCTCTATCAAATGAAATTTAATATCAATCAACGTTTCTCTATCAAATGAAATTTAATATCAATCAACGTTTCTCTATCAAATGAAATTTTATATCAATCAACGTTTCTCTATCAAATGAAATTTTATATCAATCAACGTTTCTCTATCAAATGAAATTTAATATCAATCAACGTTTCTCTATCAAATGAAATTTTATATCAATCAACGTTTCTCTACATAAGAATTTTATATAATCAACGTTTCTCTATCAAATGAAATTTAATATCAATCAACGTTTCTCTATCAAATGAAATTTAATATCAATCAACGTTTCTCTATCAAATGAAATTTAATATCAATCAACGTTTCTCTATCAAATGAAATTTAATATCAATCAACGTTTCTCTATCAAATGAAATTTAATATCAATCAACGTTTCTCTATCAAATGAAATTTAATATCAATCAACGTTTCTCTATCAAATGAAATTTTATATCAATCAACGTTTCTCTATTCTGAACAATGTGGTCTATTTTACCGTTCGTAAAAATCCACGGAAACAGATTTGCTTCCAAATTTCTCGCAGTGAAGTTTGAACCAGGATACTCTTGGATTGTGATCGAGCTCACTACCTCGTAAGCTACAGACGCCCACCGTCGTTATATAACATTCGACATTATTCGATTTATTTATACATGTCGACATAACTTGTTACATATTCTCGACATATCAACTAGAGAGAGAGATATTGTTACATAATCTCGACATATCAGCTTGAGAGAAAGATATTGTTACATATTAATTATATAATCATACTGACTGATGAATCATGGACAGCCGGAACATGTACTGACTAGACACACATATTTGCTCAGTGTACAAGTACTGACTAGACACACATATTTGCTCAGTGTACAAGTACTATAGTTGGACACATACACCTGGTGTAAATAATGGACAGTAGGACATGTCTCGGTCTCTCCGCAGAAATACCACGCTATCTGTAGAGAGTACAAAGCACGAACCCCGTAGCTGTAGCAACAATCCTAGGTGTCTCTGGAAAAAATGAACCCGTGAACGCCAGAACAGCGCGGTCCGTATTCAAACGCTCGGCAGCGGCTTAACTACAAGAAACATCTAAATATAAATATTCCTATACATTGTTAGATAAGCACAATGAGTTTTTTTTTGCAAGAACTCAAGAGGAAACAACGAATATGATCAACAAATAAACAGGGTACAGGTATTAAGAGCTTCCAAATATGATCAACAAATAAACAGTGTACAGGTATTAAGAGCTTCCGAAAAATAAATAGACAAACACGGGACTCGAACCACTTACCCTAGTCCTTACGACACCAATCGCCTAGCCTAGCAATACTAGCGTCTCTACGAACACAACCAATGAGCCATTCTAAAAAAAATTAACTCACAGGGTAGTGTCTTTCTCAAACGCTACGTTACAGCCAGACACAGGACAATCAGGTAAGGTTCGATCAAACAGTGTTTGCACAACAGTGTTTGTAAGAAGAGAAACACACATAGTTGGATCACCCAAGTAGAATTATGTCGATCCTATCCTATCCAATCAATAAATAAATGAATGAATGAATGAATCAATCATGTGTGTTCCTTCAACTGATGTTATTTGTAAGTAGCAATCCCTTGTGTTTATTAATGTTGATAAATGAATCCTGATCTTCATGTCCTGGGGAGGGAGAGGGGTGGAGGTATCAAGTCATTAGCAATCCTTACTGTCTATCAATGTGATGTCTCGAGAGATAGTTAGGGCAACACATGGAGCAGAGTGGGCAATACACGGAGCAGGGCAACACATGGAGCAGGACGGGCAACACACGGAGCAGGGCAATACACAGAGCAGGGCAACACACGGAGCAGGGCGAGCTGCACACAGAGTAGTGCAACATACAAAGCAGGGCGGGAAACACACGAAGCAGGGCGAGCAACACACAGAGCAGGGCAACACACGGAGCAGTGCAAACATACGGATATTGAGAATAGACATATTGTAAGAAGAAGTAGATCAGAAAATGTTAGTCAACAAATGAAACCATGTGTTAGTATATTTACTTTCTGCTCTAGCTACCTACAGGTGGTCAACATGGAACTTTGAAATATTTATGTATATATATACTACTTGTGGTGGAAGTGTGTTGCAGAGAGAGAGAGAGAGAGAGAGAGAGAGAGAGAGGAGAAGAGAGAGAGAAGAAGAGAAAAGAAGGATGAGAGAGTGTGCGAGAGAGTAATATGATTGAGGGAAAGAGAGATGGAAGATGGGGGATGGGGGGCAACAGAAATAAAAAGGGTAGAGCGAGGAGAGAAAGACGAGATGCAGATTGAGTAAAGTAGAAGTGTTGGAGAGAGAGAAGACGAGATAGATGGAGAGAGGGAGGAGATAGGGAGGAGAGATGGAGAGCAAGAAAGAGAGGGAGGAGAGATGGAGAGCAAGAAAGAGAGAACTATTATAGACGCCCATGGAGAGAGATTTATGGAGAGAGACAGAGAGAAATACTATATAAGTATTTATGAGAGAGAGAGAGAGAGAGGAGATAATAGAGAGACGAAAACAAGTAGTTGAGGAGTGTCTAATCTCGAGAAGCAACGTACGAAGCATAGGAGAGTCACCTAGCATGTAATAGCCGCAGCCATTGTTGCGAATGACACGTGACTCCACGAGGCACGAGCATGTCACGTGTGATTGCAAATGGAGTATGTGTGTAAAACCTGGTGTATATTTGTTCAAGCTGTCACTCAATTTATTCAGGCGTCTCAACTAGATCCTCACTGATCTCCCCGGGAGCATGATGGTGGGTGGAGGAGCATGGAGGAGCAATGGGGGAAGAAGAATAATTATGCATAAGTAAAAAAAAAGTGTGCAGTTACCGATAATAGCCGAGGAAGAAGGAGGGATCGATTGTAGGAGGGAGAGATTACTAGGCTTAGAAATGTGATTGTGGATGTGATGGATCGTTCTGTGAGTCTTTCTTTGACCGTTTGAGCAGACAGACAAACAGATGTAGAGATAGACAGACATGTGTCCAGAGAAAGGCAGAGATAGGTATATATATATAAATGGGTTTAAGCCGAAGGATTGACTTCATTGCACCAGGTTTCATCCCACAAGCTCGGCCCTCTCCGCAGATAAAATAAGTCATCTCCCGAGTGTTATTTGAATATATGTCTACAGGGAGAGACTGAGAGAGACAGGGAGAGACATGAAGAGACAGGGAGAGACTGAGAGAGACAGGGAGAGACATGAAGAGACAGGGAGAGACTGAGAGAGACAGGGAGAGACTGAGAGAGACAGGGAGAGACATGAAGAGACAGGGAGAGACATGGATAGACTGAGTGAGGAAATAAAAACAATGAGATTAACAAATGTACATACAACACTAAATGTATAGATAGATATAAAAGATAGAAAATAGAATCAGATAGATTGAGAAACACACTTTTATTCATTCAGTCTTAGAGACAGACAGACACGTGGTCTTAGAGATATGCAGACATGCGGTCTAACAGACACAGGAGAAAATAGCAATCTAATAGTGACAGGAAGAAACAGCAATCTAATAATGACAGGAAGAAACAGCAATCTAACAGTGACAGGAAGAAACAGCAATATAATAGTAACAGGAAGAAACAGCAATCTAATACAGACAGGAAGAAACAGCAATCTAATAGTGACAGGAAGAAACAACAATCTAATACAGACAGGAAGAAACAGCAATCTAATGGTGACATGAAGAAACAGCAATCTAATAGTGACAGGAAGAAACAGCAATCTAATACAGACAGAAAGCAACAGCAATCTAATAGTGACAGGAAGAAACAGCAATCTAATACGGACAGGAAGAAACAGCAATCTAATACAGACAGGAAGAAACAGCAATCTAATACAGACAGGAAGAAACAGCAATCTAATACAGACAGGAAGAAACAGCAATCTAATACAGACAGAAAGAAAGAGCAATCTAATAGTGACAGGAAGAAACAGCAATCTAATACAGACAGGAAGAAACAGCAATCTAATAGTGACAGGAAGAAAGAGCAATCTAATACAGACACGAAGAAAGAGCAATCTAATACAGACAGGAAGAAAGTCTTAACTATATTTGTTAACCCTCTAGAAGACACTGACGTCATGTTCTGTATGTATACTTCTAATTCATGACGTCATGTCCCGTGTGTACGTCTAATTGTTGACGTCATGTTCTGTGTATATCCATCTACTTCATGACGTCATGTTGGTGACATCATTAAACTGTGACGTGTTTCATGCATCAGGAATGTTTGAGTGACATGAAGATTATCGTATCGTTTTATAGCCAATCTAAGATTAACATTCGTAGCACGTGCCGTTAATCTGATCAAACCAGGCTGCATGAGTTAGATAATAGCAAGTTTTGAGCGACACCTCATAGCTCAGTCATTTATCTTCTAGCTAAGCCATTTATCTCCTAGCTAAGCTAATTTATGACTACATCTTGTCACCAAAACCTTCTGAAAAACGTGTCAGAAATATTTCACTTCCAGAATTCAAAGTCTTGCCTTCATTTCTTGGTTTGAAATATGTCGTTTCTTCAAGGTTTACCATTAATGATGATGATGTGGTTGAAGTTGTAGTTTATGCAACAATGTCTTATGTGATGATGTTGTAGTTTGTGCAACAATGTCTCATGTGATGGTGTTAAAGTTTGTGCAAGAATGTCTCATGTGATGGTGTTAAAGTTTGTGCAAGAATGTCTTATGTGATGATGTTGTAGTTTGTGCAAGAATGTCTCATGTGATGATGTTGTAGTTTGTGCAACAATGTCTTATGTGATGATGTTGTAGTTTGTGCAAGAATGTCTCATGTGATGATGTTGTAGTTTGTGCAAGAATGTCTCATGTGATGATGTTGTAGTTTGTGCAAGAATGTCTCATGTGATGATGTGGTTGTAGTTGTAGTTTGTGCAACAATGTCTCATGTGATGATGTTGTAGTTTGTGCAAGAATGTCTCATGTGATGATGTTGTAGTTTGTGCAAGAATGTCTCATGTGATGATGTGGTTTTAGTTGTTGCGCAACAATGTCTCATGTGATGATGTTGCTGATGTGGTCACAACTTGCCACACACAATCTTATTGATTTCTTCAACATATATTTTTCTGTGTTTTTATTGCACTTAATGTTTGATAGATATGAGAATTTCTGTGTTTTTATTGCACTCAATGTTTGATAGATATGAGAATTTCTGTGTTTTTATTGCACTCAATGTTTGATAGATATGAGAATTTCTATGTTCATAAATGTCTTTGATAAATTTCTTTATCTCATCTTTCCTTCAGTTTTTGTATGGAGAATTTCGGCTGTGTTATGTGTACATCGTGTACACACATCTGTAGTGTGTGTGTATGTGCGAGTGTGTGAACATGTGGGTGTGCATGTGTGCGGGTGTGTGAACATGTGGGAATACATGTGGGAGGACATGTGGGAGTACATGTGGGGGCACGTGTGGGAGTACATGTGGGGGACGTGTGGTAGTAAATGTGGGAGTATGTGTACGTGTATGAGTATAGCTAAATGTGTGTGTATGTGCTCATCAGTGTATATATACAAGAGTATAAACATATGTTTTTCAAAGTGCTTCGAGATCGTTCTCCCAAATCTTATTGCAAGAGACGTCATCACATCATCAGACTATCCACAGAAAGTCTCGTCTTACCCTCGATGAATGTCTTTATCTTACCAGTTTACCCAGTTACTCGTACACGTCTCATCAATGTTGACAGTTACTCGTACACGTCTCAGTGTATCATCAATGTTGACTGTTACTCGTACACGTCTCAGTGTATCATCAATGTTGACTGTTACTCGTACACGTCTCAGTGTATCATCAATGTTGAGGAGAGTTTTTATTTTTGCAAGAACCCGCAGAGGAAGCAACGGAAACGAAGAATATGATCAACAAATGAACAATGTACAAGTATTAAGAGTTTCCGACAAAACAAATAGACAAACACAGGATTCGAACCACTTCATCAATGTTGACTGTTACTATAGTCCGCTCAACAAATCATGCCCATCAATGTTGACTGTTACTATAGTCCGCTCAACAAATCATGCCCACAGTGAAATAAGATTTGCAGCAAAACCATCAATTCTACAGTAGCGAAATCCCATCTTACAATTATAACGAAATCCCATCTTACAATTATACCGAAGCAAATGTCTGATGGATGAAATTGCTATAGGAAACCTGGATTTTGTAATATAACGGTTTCCTGTGATGCTTATGGCATATTTGGCGAGTCTGAAACGTCATTTATTTTTACAGTAAACGCACCAATTTGACAATTGATGACACGTGTCATGCATAGGCGTATCATCCCATCTCATACACGTGGGCCAATGTTGATACTTGCAATAGTCATGAAATAAACAAGAAATGTGCACTTAGTTGTGATATTGTTTTTAAATAACTTACCTTACAGTTAAAGTTAGCTGCCTTGTCATAATGACATCCCCCTTTCACGCCCAGGCTTGGGACTGGCAATGGTGGAGCTACTTGGAGACGTTCACACATACATACACACATACACACACACGCACGCACCCGCACACACACACACAGACTACTACAATTGGTAATATCTATCTCTGATGTGAGAAATGACTGTACATACATATTACAAATAAAATTCATATCGCTAAATGTGCTGTACGTTTTACTCCAGTTTTATGCTGACGTGGTGAATATATCTGACAGAGATATTATCGATTAGCTCTGATAGGATTTTCATGTAAGATTTTCTCTAACGATATTTCCTGATTCTCTCCTGTCTCTTGTTTTTGCTTTGACTTTGTGCCTTCCCGTGAAGTAGTCATAAACCTTTTTTGTGTGTGCGTGTGTTTTTGTGTGTGCGTGTGTTTTTGTGTGTGCGTGTGTTTTTGATGATATTTTGTATTGTTGATATTGTGTCTAGTTTGCTTTAGTTGAGAGATCTTTGTGTAATTGAGTCAGTGATATCACAATTGAACCTTGGCTTGATAAAGACTTTTTGGTCGAAACGTTGCTGTGTATTGTTATTGTATTTGGTAAAACTACAGTACTTTGTTATTTCGTGTTTCGCCATTGCTACATAGTTTTACTGCAGTCTTCCCTTATATCATTGCTACATAGTTTTACTGCAGTCTTCCCTTATATCATTGCTACATAGTTTTACTGCAGTCTTCCTTATATCATTGCTACATAGTTTTACTGCAGTCTTCCCTTATATCATTGCTACATAGTTTTACTGCAGTCTTCCTTATATCATTGCTACATAGTTTTACTGCAGTCTTCCCTTATATCATTGCTACATAGTTTTACTGCAGTCTTCCTTATATCATTGCTACATAGTTTTACTGCAGTCTTCCTTATATCATTGCTACATAGTTTTACTGTAGTCTTCCCTTATATCATTGCTACATAGTTTTACTGCAGTCTTCCCTTATATCATTGCTACATAGTTTTACTGCAGTCTTCCTTATATCATTGCTACATAGTTTTACTGCAGTCTTCCCAGCAAGTAAATACATTTGTCTCTTAGTTCTGTCTCTCTTAGTTCTGTCTCTCTTAGTTCTGTCTCTCTTAGTTCTGTCTCTCTTAGTTCTGTCTCTCTTAGTTCTGTCTCTCTTAGTTCTGTCTCTCTTAGTTCTGTCTCTCTTAGTTCTGTCTCTCTTAGTTCTGTCTCTCTTAGTTCTGTCTCTCTTAGTTCTGTCTCTCTTAGTTCTGTCTCTCTTAGTTCTGTCTCTCTTAGTTCTGTCTCTCTTAGTTCTGTCTCTCTTAGTTCTGTCTCTCTGTTAAGTTGGTATTTCTTTTAGTTTTTGGAGTAGATAAACTCTCAGCAGAAGTTAGAGGATTCCCTCTAGGGACACACTGGGACGTGGGACGTTGGGACGTGAACATAGACAACAGAAGTTGGAAGAAAGTGGACGCAATATTTGTTTTCTGAGTTGAAACTAGCAGACATCTACATATAGCTTTGAAATGATATCAGGGAGGCAAAAATGAAATATTGACAGTTTCAAATGAAAATATTAATATAAATGTAAGAATGAAACAGATAAGTAAACAAAACTGTCATTGTCTCTAGCAGGGTAGATTTATATCAAGATATCTCACAGTACACTCAACATCAACTTTTCTTGTGTCTAGCAGGGCAGATTTATATCAAGATATCTCACAGTACACTCAACATCAACTTTTCTTGTGTCTAGCAGGGCAGATTTATATCAAGATATTACACTGTACACTCAACATCAACTTTCCTTGTGTCTTGTGTAACTATAGAAACTATTTATCTCTTGGTGATAATCTCGATTGTTTGTGAACTTTGACACGAAAATAAGTGAATTCTAATAACAAACCATCATGTTCTACCGCATGTAATGAGATTCTAATAACAAACCATCATGTCTGCTCTGCATGGGTAATGAGATTCTAATAACAAACCATCATGTCTGCTACCTGCATGGGTAATGAGATTCTAATAACAAACCATCATGTCTGCTACCTGCATGGGTAATGAGATTCTAATAACAAACCATCATGTCTGCTTCTGCATGGGAATGAGATTCTAATAACAAACCATCATGTCTGCTACCTGCATGGGGAATGAGATTCTAATAACAAACCATCATGTCTGCTACCTGCATGGGGAATGAGATTCTAATAACAAACCATCATGTCTGCTACCTGCATGGGTAATGAGATTCTAATAACAAACCATCATGTCTGCTACCTGCATGGGTAATGAGATTCTAATAACAAACCATCATGTCTGCTTCCTGCATGGGGAATGTATTATTAGAGCGTTGTTCTTTGTTTTTCCATCAACTTGTTGCCATACATTCTAACTGGAGAGATGAGCAGTTATCTAAGTGTCATTCTAACTGGAGAGATGAGCAGTTATCTAAGTGTCATTCTAACTGGAGAGATGAGCAGTTATCTAAGTGTCATTCTAACTGGAGAGATGAGCAGTTATCTAAGTGTCATTCTAACTGGAGAGATGAGCAGTTATCTAAGTGTCATTCTAACTGGAGAGATGAGCAGTTATCTAAGTGTCATTCTAACTGGAGAGATGAGCAGTTATCTAAGTGTCATTCTAACTGGAGAGATGAGCAGTTATCTAAGTGTCATTCTAACTGGAGAGATGAGCAGTTATCTAAGTGTCATTCTAACTGGAGAGATGAGCAGTTATCTAAGTGTCATTCACATCTTGTATAACTATCTTTACACATTTCTCTTACAGCTCTGGTCGGGGAGATTCTGGTCGGGAGACTCTGGTCAGGAAGACTGTGGTCGGGAATTTTGTTTCGTTGCTTTCATATTAATGTATAATTTGTATAACAATTTTGAGATATTATGACTTAAAAAAGTAGACAAAGTTTAGTTTACAAAAATATGTCAACGCGTTGCCATGGAAACGATACAAAATGGCCACCAAGCACAACATTTCAAATCCCTACGGCTCTGAATGTAATGAATATAAATGAATTCTGTTTTCACTCTAATGTGAGCAATTGTAATATCTAAAATATTATACACCCTTTTTTAGGATATATTAAATATTACATTTGAAATAAATTTGTGGGTGAACAAACCCTCCCTAAATTAGGTCATGGAAAGCTTTAAACTGCTCTAAAACATAAATTATACATTATTTCTAAAAAAGCTTAAGTTATGTTTTAGATAAATATATACACAATCAGCATGTAAAATTTGTAGATCCTATCTATTCTCAGAGCTGAGCCTTAGGGATTTGAATGTTAGTCATTTAGTCAAAACACAAAGATGAGAAAACGAGAAAAACGTTCAGAAAGCAATAGCTAACTACTGAACGTATAAGTGGTGCCTAGAAAATCAACGACTAGTTGACTGTGGTTGATGGCTACATCCTTTAGGATATGCCATAATTTTCATGCATTTCACCTGTACTTTCATGCATTTCACCTGTACTTTCATGCATTTCACCTGTACTTTCATGCATTTCACCTGTACTTTCATGCATTTCACCTGTACTTTCATGCATTTCACCTGTACTTTCATGCATTTCACCTGTACTTTCATGCATTTCACCTGTACTTTCATGCATTTCACTTGTACTTTCATGCATTTCACCTGTACTTTCATGCATTTCACCTGTACTTTCATGCATTTCACCTGTACTTTCATGCATTTCACCTGTACTTTCAAAGTAACTGTATAATGAAAGTATATCCCCCTTGTGATCCAGGAATATGAATTTTGATAACACAGACTTGAAAATAGCCTTCAGGAATAATCTTGAACATGATGTATCTCACAAAAAATACACACCATTTTTGATCCCGAATCGCAGGTAATCAGCAAAGCATCCACTCACGTCATGTGAGACTATAACTGATAGAGGGTTAAAGTTGAAACAAAACTAGAACATTTGTAGTGCCTCTGGACAGCAATATTATTGAATACCAGCTCCATAAACTTCTCCATCTCTGGTGAATCCTACAAGCTATCATAACTTTACGTGCCCTTGCAGTAGAAGCGGCATCAGCATTGTACAATCTCTTTCTGTTCTTCTTAGTCAAAAGCCGTAGGGTTATGTTGCAAGGATCGACATTAATCCTGTCCATTACAGACAGCATTTCAGTAGCACCTTGATTAAAGATACATACTGGCCTTGCAACACTCTCTTCCACTCGTTTCAGCCCCATGAAGGATGTCTTAGGACAGAGCAACCAAATTATCGAGTTGAAGGACTCGTTGGCATTTTGAGTACCTCCATGCACCATTCTCTGAAGGAGAGCATCATCAGACATCCGCCTGTAAATGGTTCTCAGAGCTACTATATGTAACTTCTCGTGGCTACTATATGTAACTTCTCGTGGCTACTATATGTGACTTCTCGTGTCAACTCTATGTAACTTCTCGTGGCTACTATATGTGACTTCTCGTGTCAACTCTATGTGACTTCTCATGGCTATTATATATAACTTCTCATGGCTACTATATATAACTTCTCAGGACTTTACGCGGCTTCTCATGGCTACTATACGCGACTTACCATAGCTACTATACGCGACTTATCATAGCTACTATACGCGACTTATCATAGTTACTATACACGGCTTCTTAAGGCTACTATACGCGACTTATCATAGCTACTATACGCGGCTTCTCGCGTATAATTTGAGAAAGTGAAACCTACACTCTAATACAAATTGCCCACAATGAACATTTGAATGAACTAATTCTATTCTTACTTAGCAAGCAATATTTCTATTTCCTGGCTGTTACCATTTCTTGACAATTAAACATTCACACAAGTTCTCTTCTGGTAATAACTTTGTCAAACTTATCTACATTCAACTTTATTCTGTACTTTTCTACATTCTGTTAGTGAAGATGTTCCTTTATTATCGTGAACACAACACCTTCATGTCTGTGTACTTCATCTTAAAGTGTGAACTGCTCACTGACTCCAGGTGTGAAATGTAACGATGTAACTTGCCACAAATAGTCTCTCTACAAGAGGAACACCGACACAAGTTAATTGCAATGTTTGGTAGAATGACATAATTCACTTAGAATCTCTCATTAACTTTCCCTGAACTTTTACTAAACTTATTTCTTTGTCTTGTTTATCTTATACCTTGGTGACGTCATCGATATCGTTGTCGTCGAGGTGAAATATGACGAGAGGGGGAGAGGGTGTCCTCTTATCTGGTGTGTGGGAGAGGGTGTCCTATTATCTGGTGTGTGGGAGAGGGTGTCCTATTATCTGGTGTGTGGGAGAGGGTGTCCTATTATCTGGCGTGTGGGAGAGGGTGTCCTCTTATCTGGCGTGTGGGAGAGGGTGTCCTATTATCTGGCGTGTGGGAGAGGGTGTCCTATTATCTGGCGTGTGGGAGAGGGTGTCCTATTATCTGGTGTGTGGGAGAGGGTGTCCTATTATCTGGCGTGTGGGAGAGGGTGTCCTATTATCTGGCGTGTGGGAGAGGGTGTCCTATTATCTGGCGTGTGGGAGAGGGTGTCCTATTATCTGGCGTGTGGGAGAGGGTGTCCTATTATCTGGCGTGTGGGAGAACGTTCCCACATCTGTTTCGTATCTAGAGGTGTTGAGAGACTCTATTATTCCATTAGTATAAGTGCTTGCATGGCCACTTTCTTCCACTGTTTCCATTGTTTGTTGTGTATCGTTGTCTGTTGTATCATTGTTGTTGTGTATCATTGTTTGTTGTGTATCATTGTCTGTTGTGTATCATTGTTTGTTGTGTATCATGCTTGTTCTGTTTGTGTACATTGTTGTTGTATCATTGTCTGTTGTGTATCATTGTCTTGTTGTGTATCATTGTTTGTTGTGTATCATTGTCTGTTGTGTATCATTGTCTGTTGTGTATCATTGTTTGTTGTGTATCATTGTCTGTTGTGTATCGTTGTCTGTTGTGTATCATTGTCTGTTGTGTATCATTGTCTGTTGTTATCATTGTTGTTGTGTATCATTGTCTGTTGTGTATCATTGTTTGTTGTGTATCATTCTCTGTTGTGTATCATTGTTTGTTGTGTATCATTGTCTGTTGTGTATCATTGTTTGTTGTGTATCATTGTCTGTTGTGTATCATTGTTTGTTGTGTATCATTGTCTGTTGTGTATCATTGTCTGTTGTGTATCATTGTTTGTTGTGTATCATTGTCTGTTGTGTCGTTGTCTGTTGTGTATCATTGTCTGTTGTGTATCATTGTTTGTTGTGTATCATTGTTTGTTGTGTATCATTGTCTGTTGTGTGTCGTTGTCTGTTGTGTATCATTGTCTGTTGTGTATCATTGTTTGTTGTGTATCATTGTTTGTTGTGTATCATTGTTTGTTGTGTATCATTGTTTGTTGTGTATCATTGTTTGTTGTGTATCGTTGTCTGTTGTGTATCATTGTCTGTTGTGTATCATTGTTTGTTGTGTATCATTGTTTGTTGTGTATCATTGTTTGTTGTGTATCATTGTCTGTTGTGTATCATTGTCTGTTGTGTATCATTGTTTGTTGTGTATCATTGTTTGTTGTGTATCATTGTCTGTTGTGTATCATTGTCTGTTGTATATCATTGTCTGTTGTGTATCATTGTCTGTTGTGTATCATTGTCTGTTGTGTATCATTGTCTGTTGTGTATCATTGTCTGTTGTGTATCATTGTCTGTTGTGTATCATTGTTTGTTGTGTATCATTGTCTGTTGTGTATCATTCTCTGTTGTGGTATGCTGATTGAAATGACGTAAGTCATCGCTTTGAGAAAACGTTTTCAACGTTGCAAGCAGACATATTGATGAAGTAAGGAGAGAGATATTGATGAAGTAATGTGAGACATATTGATGAAGTAAGGAGAGAGATATTGATGAAGTAAGGAGAGAGATATTGATGAAGTAAGGAGAGAGATATTGATGAAGTAATGTGAGACATATTGATGAAGTAAGGAGAGAGATATTGATGAAGTAATGTGAGACATATTGATGAAGTAAGGAGAGAGATATTGATGAAGTAATGTGAGACATATTGATGAAGTAAGGAGAGAGATATTGATGAAGTAATGTGAGAGATATTGATGAAGTAAGGATAGAGATATTGATGAAGTAATGAGAGAGATATTGATGAAGTAATGAGAGAGATATTGATGAAGTAATGAGAGAGATATTGATGAAGTAATGAGAGAGATATTGATGAAGTAATGAGAGAGATATTGATGAAGTAAGGAGAGAGATATTGATGAAGTAATGAGAGAGATATTGATGAAGTAATGAGAGAGATATTGATGAAGTAATGAGAGAGATATTGATGAAGTAATGAGAGAGATATTGATGAAGTAATGAGAGAGATATTGATGAAGTAATGAGAGAGATATTGATGAAGTAATGAGAGAGATATTGATGAAGTAATGAGAGAGATATTGATGAAGTAAGGAGAGAGATATTGATGAAGTAATGAGAGAGATATTGATGAAGTAATGAGAGAGATATTGATGAAGTAATGAGAGAGATATTGATGAAGTAATGAGAGATATATTGATGAAGTAATGAGAGAGATATTGATGAAGTAATGTGAGAGATATTGATGAAGTAATGAGAGAGATATTGATGAAGTAATGAGAGAGATATTGATGAAGTAAGGGGAGGATATTGATGAAGTAATGTGAGAGATATTGATGAAGTAATGAGAGAGATATTGATGAAGTAATGAGAGACATATTGATGAAGTAAGGAGAGACATATTGATGAAGTAAGGAGAGAGATATTGATGAAGTAATCAGAGAGATATTGATGAAGTAATGAGAGAGATATTGATGAAGTAATGAGAGAGATATTGATGAAGTAATCAGAGAGATATTGATGAAGTAATGAGAGAGATATTGATGAAGTAATGAGAGAGATATTGATGAAGTAATGAGAGAGATATTGATGAAGTAAGGAGAGAGATATTGATGAAGTAATGAGAGAGATATTGATGAAGTAAGGAGAGACATATTGATGAAGTAATGAGATACATATTGATGAAGTAATGAGAGACATATTGATGAAGTAATCAGAGAGATATTGATGAAGTAATGAGAGAGATATTGATGAAGTAATCAGAGAGATATTGATGAAGTAAGGAGAGACATATTGATGAAGTAAGGAGAGATATATTGATGAAGTAATGTGAGAGATATTGATGAAGTAATGAGAGAGATATTGATGAAGTAATGAGAGAGATATTGATGAAGTAAGGAGAGAGATATTGATGAAGTAATCAGAGAGATATTGATGAAGTAAGGAGAGAGATATTGATGAAGTAATGAGAGACATATTGATGAAGTAAGGAGAGACATATTGATGAAGTAATCAGAGAGATATTGATGAAGTAAGGAGAGAGATATTGATGAAGTAATCAGAGAGATATTGATGAAGTAATGAGAGACATATTGATGAAGTAAGGAGAGACATATTGATGAAGTAATCAGAGAGATATTGATGAAGTAAGGAGAGAGATATTGATGAAGTAATCAGAGAGATATTGATGAAGTAATGAGAGAGATATTGATGAAGTAAGGAGAGACATATTGATGAAGTAATCAGAGAGATATTGATGAAGTAATGAGACATATTGATGAAGTAATGAGAGAGATATTGATGAAGTAATGAGACATATTGATGAAGTAAGGAGAAAATATTGATGAAGTAATCAGAGAGATATTGATGAAGTAAGGAGAGACATATTGATGAAGTAATGAGAGACATATTGATGAAGTAAGGAGAGACATATTGATGAAGTAATGAGAGACATATTGATGAAGTAAGGAGAGACATATTGATGAAGTAATGAGAGATATTAATGAAGTAATGAGAGAGATATTGATGAAGTAATGAGACATATTGATGAAGTAATGAGACATATTGATGAAGTAATGAGACATATTGATGAAGTAATGAGACATATTGATGAAGTAATGAGACATATTGATGAAGTAATGAGAGACATTGATGAAGTAATGAGACACATTGATGAAGTAATGAGACATATTGATGAAGTAATGAGAGAGATATTGATGAAGTAATGAGAGACATATTAATGAATTAATGAGAGATATATTGATGAAGTAATGAGACATATTGATGAAATAATGAGAGACATATTGATGAAGTAATGAGAGACATATTGATGAAGTAATCAGAGAGATATTGATGAAGTAATCAGAGAGATATTGATGAAGTAATCAGAGAGATATTGATGAAGTAAGGAGAGAGATATTGATGAAGTAATGAGAGACATATTGATGAAGTAAGGAGAGACATATTGATGAAGTAATGAGATATATTAATGAAGTAATGAGAGAGATATTGATGAAGTAATGAGACATATTGATGAAGTAATGAGACATATTGATGAAGTAATGAGACATATTGATGAAGTAATGAGACATATTGATGAAGTAATGAGACATATTGATGAAGTAATGAGAGACATTGATGAAGTAATGAGACACATTGATGAAGTAATGAGACATATTGATGAAGTAATGAGAGAGATATTGATGAAGTAATGAGAGACATATTAATGAATTAATGAGAGATACATTGATGAAGTAATGAGACATATTGATGAAATAATGAGAGACATATTGATGAAGTAATGAGACTCTCTTGTTGCTAATAGCAGCAGCTACATTAGTTTGAAGAAGAAGTTCAATGAACTGCACAAGTTCGTCGTCTAGACTTTCCTCCAAGAGAGGCTTTCTTCTTACCCTCTTGGTAAGAGCTGACATTATTTGGAGTTCCACCCGAGTGTTTACCGGGGCCCGCCCGAGTGTTTACCGGGGCCCGCCCGAGTGTTTACCGGGCCCACCGAGTGTTTACCGGAGCCCACCGAGTGTTTACCGGGGCACACATTTGGGGTGTAAAGAATAGAACCACTGTTACCTGCCACGCATGTTGTAAGAGGCGACTAAGGAGGTTTGGTTGAAATCGGATGCATATGTCCTAAATGTGTAGAAGTCTATACGTTTAGGGCCTACCAAACCAATGTGCAACGTATACACGTTCTTGACAAAGATCAAATATATCACAAAGAATGATTAAAATTGGTCGTAAAGAACGAACGCAAAGAAGAAGAAGATTTGGAGTTATTTTCAAGATTTCTTCTGTTGTAAGAGATTTTAACTGCCAAAGTATTCCAAATACATCAGTACTCTATTGTTCGCTTGCATGCGTTTAGCTAAGGTAGACAGTACATTATCAATTATGACAATAAAAACCTGACTTTCAAATTGTTGTTTATGTGTTTGATTTTCTACAACTTCATCGAGTGTAGTAGAGCCGCTGAAATCGTCGTACTTAGTATTTCGCTTGCGTCTTCTTGAAGCTTGTTGCTGATAATCTTCACAGTCAGTAAGGATTTTGGTTTGGGTCTCAATATCTGAAAATGTAGGCCGCATTGCTTGAACGTACCAGTGTAACGATTCATAAAGAGCATATCCCGTGTTACGGTCTTGATCATGTTACTGTAAGGAAGCGCTTGGACGCTTGCAAGCGTTCTTAAATTCCGTTCCATAAAATGGTCACTATTACCGTTTCCAACTTACTCATCTCCTAAACTAGCCCATACGCTTGATTACGACACTCTACCTTTTGATCCATGTTATTTGAGATGTCATTCACAACTTGTTTGATAGTGGAAAAACCACATAAAAGTACCTTTGTCGCATCAGCTTGGGCAGACCACCTGGTGTCCGACAGTCTCTTCAAAGTCATGAGTTTTGAATCTGTATCTTCCAGTGCTTTTGTAAGAATGCCCCATCGATAGGTAGAAGCGGAAAAGAATGTATAGAGGCTTTCAACAAAATCGAAAAAATGGATGCTTCTATACAACATTCTGCAGCACACTTTGCAACCAAATTCAGTGAATGTGCAAAGCAGGGAATGTATTCTGCGTACTTATTTATCTCCTTAATGCGTGCTTGTAAGCCGTTGTATTTCCCACTCATGTTGCTGGCATTGTCATAGCTTTGACCGCGACAGTCTTTGATATCAATGTCATTTGTCTTTAAAAAATCAAGTAAACTTTGGGCGAGTTGTTCAGCGGTATGACCTTCCATATTCAAGAACTTCACAAACCTTTCCTCTGGTCCAGATGGTAACACATAGCGTACTATTAGAGTGAGTTGGTCCACATGAGAAATGTTTGGAGTATAGTCCAGTCATACGGAATAATACTTGCATTTCTTAATTTCACAAATAATATGATCCAGTAAGCTTGATGCAATCAGTTATCAGTAATATGAGGACTATCATCATAACACTCCGGACACGTCCATAGGTGCTCCGATCTCCGCCTCAGCAAATCCTGCAGCATCCAGCGACCCAACACGCCAGTTCAATGTTGATTAATCAATCTCTTTGCATATTTAGTATGTCGTTCTTTTCGGGCTGCACCAATATTGACACCCATCTCTCTCAATCTGGTCAGCGAGTGAGATTCACAACCCTGAATCTCCTCTGTTCGGAAGGACTCTCTCAATGCGTGAAGAATATCATTTCGATCCATGGTAACTCCCTTTGATATTGTAGCCAAGCCAGCCAATTAGATGGATACATTTCTCACATGTTGTTTTTGATAAGTATGATGTATGTCCGTTTCCTTTATTTGCATAAGTATTTATATGCTGAGCCAGGAAAATGTAAAATTTGGCTATTAATTCCAACAAACCTAAGTAATTTCCATTATTAGGTGAACCAATAGTTTCATCCCTACCCCGAAATGCAAAACCTCGTTCTGCTAAAAATTGGATAACTGAAGTAATTCGCTCTAAAAGTGTCCGCCAATATGTTTGTTCGGTCTCAATTTAGTTTACAAGTTGAGAATCGACACGCGCATCCTTCTTTTGCAAACTAACAGCGAAATTATCGCTTGTCTATGGGGGTGCTTTCTTCATGTCTTTTCAACAAATTATTTGCGTTTTCCAGTCGTCAAATCCTTCTTTCGTAAACCGACCACTTGCATTTATTTTAAACTAAGTTTCGCGATGAAGTAACAGAAACTGCTGAAGAAACAGAAACTGGGTTATGAGTAAAATTTAATGGACCGTTTGTTCAAGCTTTCAAGTTTTCATTTATTAGAACCGTGTGCACAAAGGGGACACTCCTACACATAAAGTAAAAAAAAACTGTAACGTTGTTAGTCAGCTCAGTGTGACCTGTCTGAAAATGAGTAAACATGACCTTGGTACTAACCTAAATAAGAAAAATATGAAAGTGGGATATTATTTCCCACCTCCCAACCTTGATTCCTTGTTTATAACCCAGAGGCGCGGGGCCCCAAGAAGCGCAGGGCCCCAGAAGCGCAGGGCCCGTAGCTTTTGCTACATCTGCTACTAGGCTAATCCGGCGCTGCTTACAAACACATAGTGCAACATATAAATTGTTGGACTAATACAACATATTCAATGACTAGAGTAACATTAGGGAATGATTTCAACAATAAACTATTAGAGAAGTGTTGGTCTTGAGATGACTAACTTGATTTATTGACTTGATAATTGCTATCTCATATTACACTTGAACTTGAGGAGGGAGGGAGTGTTTAGAACACATTGTGACAACCGGTAAAATTGAGGGTAGATGAGACAGAGGAAGACAGAGAGAAAATTTTGGATAGCCTGACTTCATGGCACGGTAGAGCGTCAACATTTGAGTTGATAGTAAACACCAGAGACAGAGATTTGTGGAGATCCATGATCGCCTACGCCAGCTGGCACGGCACCTGATGATGATTACTTGAACCAATGGTCTCACTTGTCTTGTGTTACTCGTTTTATTATCAATATTTCCTGATGAGAGACAAATGTTTCTATTCTTATCAGCCTACAGCAACTTTCCACCCCATCCAGCCTACAGCAACTTTCTACTCCATCCAGCCTACAACAACTTTCTACTCCATCCAGCCTACAACAACTTTCTACTCCATCCAGCCTACAACAACTTTCTACTCCATCCAGCCTACACAACTTTCTACTCCATCCAGCCTACAGCAACTTTCCACCCCATCCAGCCTACAGCAACTTTCTACTCCATCCAGCCTACACAACTTTCTACTCCATCCAGCCTACACAACTTTCTACTCCATCCAGCCTACAGCAACTTTCCACCCCATCCAGCCTACACAACTTTCTACTCCATCCAGCCTACACAACTTTCTACTCCATCCAGCCTACAGCAACTTTCTACTCCATCCAGCCTACAGCAACTTTCTACTCCATCCAGCCTACAGCAACTTTCTACTCCATCCAGCCTACAGCAACTTTCTACTCCATCCAGCCTACAGCAACTTTCTACTCCATCCAGCCTACAACAACTTTCTACTCCATCCAGCCTACAGCAACTTTCTACTCCATCCAGCCTACAGCAACTTTCTACTCCATCCAGCCTACAACAACTTTCTACTCCATCCATCCAGCCTACAAAAACTTTCTACTCCATCCAGCCTACAGCAACTTTCTACTCCATCCAGCCTACAGCAACTTTCTACTCCATCCAGCCTACACAACTTTCTACTCCATCCATCCAGCCTACAAAAACTTTCTACTCCATCCAGCCTACAGCAACTTTCTACTCCATCCAGCCTACAACAACTTTCTACTCCATCCAGCCTACAGCAACTTTCTACTCCATCCAGCCTACAACAACTTTCTACTCCATCCAGCCTACACAACTTTCTACTCCATCCAGCCTACAGCAACTTTCTACTCCATCCAGCCTACAACAACTTTCTACTCCATCCAGCCTACAGCAACTTTCTACTCCATCCAGCCTACACAACTTTCTACTCCATCCAGCCTACACAACTTTCTACTCCATCCAGCCTACAGCAACTTTCTACTCCATCCAGCCTACAACAACTTTCTACTCCATCCAGCCTACAGCAACTTTCTACTCCATCCAGCCTACACAACTTTCTATCATCCATCCAGCCTACAAAACTTTCTACTCCATCCAGCCTACAGCAACTTTCTACTCCATCCAGCCTACAACAACTTTCTACTCCATCCAGCCTACAACAACTTTCTACTCCATCCAGCCTACACAACTTTCTACTCCATCCAGCCTACAAAACTTCTCTCCATCAGCCTACACAACTTTCTACTCCATCCAGCTCAGAAAAACCCCCTAGCACACAACTTTGCTCATCACCATCACGAAGGCCCCCATCAGCGACAACAACTCCACCATCAGCTAGCTTAAATACGTTTGATGCTCGTCCATCACGGGGTGATGATGACCACACAAATTTTCATCCAAGATAATGTAGTTGCGCTATGTTTGTCTGTGTGCGCGTAGATGACTAGGAGCCGATACGGGCTTGAAATGTTCTTGTACAGTGTGGGCAAGGTATACTTGCACTTGTGGGAAGTTTTACTGCCTTTCTGTTTTGATGTTTTTGTTCCATCCGTGCTGTCCTACCTGCCTCGCAGGCCGAGGAACCGTGCTCGAAGAAGTGTGAGCCAGGCTGATCTGTCTTGAGCAACATTCTCCCAGTTGTTGACATCTATGCCAAAGGATTTAATCGAGTTCTTGAGTGTAGCTTTGAATTGTGTAAATAAAAGTACAAGAGAGAAGAATATATCTTTAAATGTAAAACAATACACTTATCCTTGAACTCAGCTGCTTTCTTGTTCAGACATGTGAAACTATATTCATCATCATCATTGGTCTCTTTGTCTCAGGATACAATAGGTCTTGCGTCACGTAGTATGTTCTGCACTGAATCACAACGTTTCTTGTGGCTGTAATGCCCTAATCTGAAGTGGCAATCCTTGCTACAGTTGTTGCAGGTAAAACTGGAGACTGGAGATGATAAATAGGATGTTCTCTCTACTCTCTGTACTCTCTTTTGCCTCCACATGTGATGTTGTTTTCTTTACTTTTGAGCCGCCCTCACTGCCGCTCGCCATGCTTGCCTGTCTTTGGCCACCCAGTGTTTTTTGTCTATGCCGCATGAAGTTAGATCACGCTTGCAGGTGTCAATGAAGCGTAATAATGGGCGACCATGCTGTCTAGCACCAGATGCGAGTTGACCATATAGAATGTTCTTTGGGATTCTATCATCGCTCATACGGCACACGTGTCCCAGCCATCTGAGACGTCGCTGACTTAGTAAAGTGTGCATGCTTGGAATGCTAGCACTGTCCAGGACTTCTATATTGGAGATGTGGTCTTGCCATCGGATGTTGTATATTCGCCTGAGACATCGCAGGAAGGTGTTGAGGCGATGTTCCTGTCTAGCATATGTGGTCGACGTCTCACTACCATACAGCAGAGTGCTGAGAACACAAGCTTTATATACTTGTGTCTTGGTGTTTCTTGTGAGTGCCCTGTTTTCCCATACATGCTTTGCTAATTTAAACATAGCAGTGGAGGCCTTCCCAATGCGACCACTAATTTCATCATCGAGGAGGAGGTTGCTGCTGATGACAGAGCCAAGGTATGTAAAGGTGTTGAAACTATATTATATTGTTTCTATCTACCATGCTGTTGATGCTGTTTTCCTATCTACCATGCTGTTGATGCTGTTTTCCTATCTACTACGCTGTTGATGCTATTTTCCTATCTACAATGCTGTTGATGCTGTTTTCCTATCTACTACGCTGTTGATGCTATTTTCCTATCTACAATGCTGTTGATGCTATTTTCCTATCTACAATGCTGTTGATGCTATTTTCCTATCTACCATGCTGTTGATGCTGTTTTCCTATCTACCATGCTGTTGATGCTGTTTTCCTATCTACTACGCTGTTGATGCTATTTTCCTATCTACCATGCTGTTGATGCTGTTTTCCTATCTACCATGCTGTTGATGCTGTTTTCCTATCTACTACGCTGTTGATGCTATTTTCCTATCTACCATGCTGTTGATGCTATTTTCCTATCTACCATGCTGTTGATGCTATTTTCCTATCTACTACGCTGTTGATGCTATTTTCCTATCTACCACGCTGTTGATGCTGTTTCCTATCTACTACGCTGTTGATGCTGTTTCCTATCTACTACGCTGTTGATGCTGTTTCCTATCTACTACGCTGTTGATGCTGTTTCCTATCTACTACGCTGTTGATGCTATTTTCCTATCTACAATGCTGTTGATGCTGTTTCTATCTACCATGCTGTTGTTGCTGTTTCCTATCTACCATGCTGTTGATGCTGTTTCCTATCTACTACGCTGTTGATGCTGTTTCCTATCTACTACGCTGTTGATGCTATTTTCCTATCTACCATGCTGTTGATGCTGTTTTCCTATCTACTACGCTGTTGATGCTATTTTCCTATCTACCATGCTGTTGATGCTGTTTCCTATCTACTACGCTGTTGATGCTGTTTCCTATCTACTACGCTGTTGATGCTGTTGATGCTGTTAAAAAAAGATTGTGTCCCTATCTGTCATATCTCATTTATATCATCTCTATGAGCGCGTGTAATATTCCCCCAGCCAATGAAATGAATGCAACCATATCCACCAAATCCTAGTTCTTGTCAATATTCGAACATGTTACAAGTTTGTGAATCTCCCGTGACTCTCATTAATCAAATGTCTGCAACATTCATCTCCCAAACTCATCCAATATCCCTAGGTATCACATGACCAGGATTAGTATTAGATGAAGTATCTCTCCTCTCTGTTGTGCCCAGATCTGGGCAGTGACGATAACAACGGGCCAAATTGCTGGATAACAATAACATATATCATACAACATGGTCTGTCCCATTGATATGCTCCCTCGGCGGTTGTGCTTAACAATGGATGATTGTAGTCGCCACGGCCTGGCAAACTAAACATGTTAATTGTCTTATGATGTCGACCATGTATGGACTGTCGAATCTGAATATACTCATACACAGAGAATGAGAGACAGTGAGAGAGAGAGAGAGAGATATGTCCCTACAGAAGAATGGACAAATAACTGTGAAACAAGATACAGACATATATAATGTCTGGTATTACTGTTCTGTCTTGCATGGATAAACTCACATTCTGATAAATGTCAACATTTGACAATCAACAATAACACAATTGTGATCGTTTTTGTGACAACAATCACATTTGTAATCATATTTAATGTTCGTACTACGTTATATTGTATTATTCAGATCATTAATTCCCAACCTGTGCTAGACAGACACCCTTGAGGCTCGTACGTCTACATACTTGACTTATTCCTGCACGTCTCCACACTCGAGCTATTCCTGTACGTCTACATACTCGACTTATTCCTGCACGTCTCCACACAAGAGCTATTCCTGCACGTCTCCACACAAGAGCTATTCCTGCACGTCTCCACACTCGAGCTATTCCTGCACGTCTCCACACAAGAGCTATTCCTGTACGTCTCCACACAAGAGCTATTCCTGTACGTCTCCACACTCGAGCTATTCCTGCACGTCTCCACACTCGAGCTATTCCTGCACGTCTCCACACAAGAGCTATTCCTGCACGTCTCCACACTCGAGCTATTCCTGCACGTCTCCACACAAGAGCTATTCCTATACGTCTCCACACAAGAGCTATTCCTGCACGTCTCCACACAAGAGCTATTCCTGCACGTCTCCACACTCGAGCTATTCCTGCACGTCTCCACACAAGAGCTATTCCTATACGTCTCCACACAAGAGCTATTCCTGTACGTCTCCACACTCGAGCTATTCCTGCACGTCTCCACACTCGAGCTATTCCTGCACGTCTCCACACTCGAGCTATTCCTGCACGTCTCCACACTCGAGCTATTCCTGCACGTCTCCACACTCGAGCTATTCCTGCACGTCTCCACACTCGACTTATTCCTGCCCTCTCCACACTCGAGCTATTCCTGCACGTCTCCACACTCGAGCTATTCCTCTATGTCTACACACTCGACCATTTAGCCTACGTACGTCTCCACACTCGACCTGTTCCTGTACGTCTCCACACTCGACCTGTTCATGTACGTCTCCACACTGGACCTGTTCCTGTAACTCTACTTATTCAATCATTTAGTATGACTGTCTGATCGAAGTCAGTACTTCTTGACCCCACAATCCCCCACTTGGACCCCACCCCCTTCCCACCCAGCCCCTAATAGAAGTTTAAATTGAATAATGTAATTCTAGAAAGCACTTTAGCAGTCGTCACAAGAAGGGTGGTCTTGAAGATAGTAAAACTTGGTGAGATTTGATTGTCGAGGCGAGACAAGATGGAAGCTACCAGATGAGATGGGAGATTGCTTGGGAAATGAAATTATCTTTTAGTGAATGGTTTCAAAAAGTGGCATTTGTGATGGGTAGATCAGATATTTAATGGCTGTCTTTTGATGGCAGCTTCCGATGGAGAGATCAACAAATGGGACGATATGAGAACACACTTGTAGACACATCGAAGGTGACTCAGAGCATCAGAGGAAGAGATCTACAGTGAAAGGGCGTCAGATAAAGCGTTCAACAATGAAGACGGGGCGCTATGACTACACAGTGATGACTAGTTTATCTAGTGACTCCGGGCGTCAGATGAAAATTCGAACACTCGTGACTGGTGGGGCGCAGCAAGTAAATAATGATGATTAAATTATCTAGTGACCTAGGAGATCTCCACAACTGGAGCGAGGGGGGAGGGGCGTGCGTTAGAAATACACCTTGACGACTAGCGGCGCTAATGACTGAGGATGTGAGATGGAGTGTTTAACAATGAGTGTCATGAGTGTGAGATGGAGTGTTTAACAATGTATGTCATGAGTGTTAGATGGAGAGTTTAACAATGGATGTCATGAGTGTGAGATGGAGAGTTTAACAATGGATGTCATGAGTGTGAGATGGAGTGTTTAACAATGGGTGTCATGAGTGTGAGATGGAGTGTTTAACAATGGGTGCCATGAGTGTGAGATGGAGTGTTTAACAATGGATGTCATGAGTGTGAGATGGAGAGTTTAACAATGGATGTCATGAGTGTGAGATGGAGTGTTTAACAATGGGTGTCATGAGTGTGAGATGGAGTGTTTAACAATGGGTGCCATGAGTGTGAGATGGAGTGTTTAACAATGGATGTGTCATGAGTGTGAGATGGAGTGTTTAACAATGGGTGTCATGAGTGTGAGATGGAGAGTTTAACAATGGGTGTCATGAGTGTGAGATGGAGTGTTTAACAATGAGTGTCATGAGTGTGAGATGGAGTGTTTAACAATGGATGTGTCATGAGTGTGAGATGGAGTGTTTAACAATGGGTGTCATGAGTGTGAGATGGAGAGTTTAACAATGGATGTCATGAGTGTGAGATGGAGTGTTTAACAATGAGTGTCATGAGTGTGAGATGGAGTGTTTAACAATGGGTGTCATGAGTGTGAGATGGAGAGTTTAACAATGAGTGTCATGAGTGTGAGATGGAGAGTTTAACAATGAGTGTCATGAGTGTGAGATGGAGAATTTAACAATGGATGTCATGAGTGTGAGATGGAGAGTTTAACAATGGGTACCATGAGATGGAGAGTTTAACAGAAGAATACCCCAAGATGACTAGCTAAACAAACATCTCAGTAACAGATATCTGAAACAAATAAAGAGATTATTGTTCTGTTATAAAACTAAATCAAATATCAACATAGATATATTTGTGGTTGACTTTGTTACAAAGTAGAAGCAGCCCCAGAACATTCTCTAGAAAACGTCACGCCGGCGTGCCTTTACTTCCCAGTGATTTTCCTGGTACCCATTTGAGGCTGGGTCGACATGAGAGCCGATGCGGTCGAAAAATATAGTCCACGCTCACTGTAGAATTGAACCCGAACCACTAGTATAAGAAGTAATTGAATTAACTAACAACTAAGTTATTACTTCTCTCCAAGTTGATATCATAATAATAATTTCTCTCGTACCGTTATACGTTACATAGGGCCTGCAAGTAATGTCTCCATACCACTCTATCATGGGCAACTCGCTCAATCTCCTCCATGGAACTGAGACCGATATTTCCTGCCTCTCTCAGCAAAGTTCGTTTCAGGGTCTCCTTAGGTCGACCTCTCTTTCTTGAACCCTTTGCATCCCACTTCAATGCCTGCTTTGATATTCGTTGATCATTTCTCCTCAAGGTGTGCCCAACATATCTCCATCTTCTCTTTCTTATAACAGTTGTCACTAGTGGTTGACCAGACATATCTCTGATTTCATCACTTCTCCTGAATTCATTCCATTTTATATTATTTATTTTTCGCAGACATCTATTTTCAAATACATTCAACTTGCTTTCTATATCTTTAGTCATTTTCCAACTCTCGCTGGCATATGTTAGGATTGATACAACATTTGAATTGAAAATTCGTCATTTAGTTTTAATACTATATAACTTGCAGTTCCATATTTTATTTAGACTTTTAAAAGCTGATGTTGCTTTGCCAATTCGTATCATAATTTCTTTGTTACCAAGTTGATATAGAACATAGAAAATTAGAACATTTATCAGGAATATAAGTTAGTTGAGACAGAGATTAAAATACAAACTAAGACACACATCATCATAGTTTGAAATATACAATACATTGAACATTTATAGATAATTTCGTGTCGGACATGTTGTCAGGAACATGTTGTCGGGAACATATTGTAGGGAACATGTTGTCGGGAACATGTTGTCGGGAACATGTTATGTTGTCAGGAACATGTTGTTGGGAACATGTTGTTGGGAACATGACCTTGATACAGGCAACAGTTGGTGTTAAACTGTCTAGATTGTGAGGGACATTACTCATGTCTCCATGTGGACGTCTCTCTCTCTTGGGCGTCATGACACAATTAAATAAGTTGCAAGTTTGTCATCTCCGCCGCAGTTTGTGACCACTTATTCATTTCATTTAGCGCGTCATTAGTGGTATCTCACTGACTCAATTACTGACGCAATTGTCCTAGTCAGTGCTTACCATACTTTCTCATTCTTTATTTAATTATCTCTCTCTCTCTCGCTTCTCTCTCCCTCTCTCTCTCTGTATACACACACACACACACATAAACACACATATATATATAACAATCTCATTTCAATATTAATTTCTCTATCTTTGTTATTCTCTTCAACCAGTTCTTGTTCTATCCACTTGTTCTAACCAGTTCTTGTTCTATCCCTTTGTTCCAACCAGTTCTGTAAGTTCGACAGTCTCCATGACGATGTCCAGTTCTGTAAGTTCGACAGTCTCCATGACCCAGTTCTGTAAGTTCGACAGTCTCCATGACGATGACCCAGTTCTGTAAGTTTGACAGTCTCCATGACGATGACCCAGTTCTGTAAGTTCGACAGTCTCCATGACGATGACCCAGTTCTGTAAGTTTGACAGTCTCCATGACGATGACCTTGAGACGTTTGTCTTCCGTTCTGCAGGTTGTAATTTCGTATCCGGATCAAGAGTCAGATTGTCTCATTTCTTTTAATGAGATTTCCGCGTGCCAATTCTGCTAATAGGGACGGGACGCCATGAGAAAACCCGGTGCAGTGAATTCAACCCTTAGACCCACATTTTAGTTCTGGAAGTTATTAATAGCAAAACATACAAGTAGATTGTTTCATACACATATCCCACATACTTCATACACATATCTCACATACTTCATACACATATCTCACATACTTCATACACATATCTCACATACTTCATACACATATCTCACATACTGCATACACATATCTCACATACTTCATACACATATCTCACATACTCCATACACATATCTCACATACTTCATACACATATCTCACATACTGCATACACATATCCCACATACTTCATACACATATCTCACATACTACATACACATATCTCACATACTTCATACACATATCTCACATACTGCATACACATATCCACATATCTCATATACTGCATACACATATCTCATACTCATCACATATCCACATACTCATAACATATCTCACATACTGCATACACATATCTCATACTCATACACATATCTCACATACTGCATACACATATCCACATACTTCATACACATATCTCACATACTGCATACACATATCTCACATACTCCATACACATATCTCACATATCTCCATACTGCATACACATATCTCACATACTGCATACACATATCTCACATACTGCATACACATATCTCACATACTGCATACACATATCTCACATACTGCATACACATATCTCATACTCTATACTGCATACACATATTTACATACTCATACACATATCATCACATATCTCACATACTGCATACACATATCCACATACTGCATACACATATCTCACATATCTCATATACTGCATACACATATCTCACATACTTCATACACATATCCACATATCTCATACTCATACACATATCTCACATACTGCATACACATATCTCACATACTGCATACACATATCTCACATACTGCATACACATATCTCATACTGCATACACATATCTCACATACTTCATACACATATCTCTACATACTCATACACATATCTCACATACTGCATACACATATCTCACATACTTCATACACATATCTCACATACTGCATACACATATCTCATATACTGCATACACATATCTCACATACTGCATACACATATCTCACATACTCCATACACATATCTCACATACTGCATACACATATCTCACATACTTCATACACATATCCCACATACTGCATACACATATCTCACATACTGCATACACATATCTATCTCATACTGCATACACATATCTCACATACTGCATACACATATCTCACATACTGCATACACATATCTCACATACTCCATACACATATCTCATATATCCATATAAATGCATACACATATCTCACATACTGCATACACATATCTCACATACTGCATACACATATCTCACATACTGCATACACATATCTCACATACTGCATACACATATCTCACATACTGCATACACATATCTCACATACTTCATACACATATCTCACATATCATCACTATACTGCATACACATATCTCACATACTGCATACACATATCTCACATACTGCATACACATATCTCATACTCATACATTCTAATCATACACATATCTCATCTGCATACATATCTCATATCATACAATATCTCACATATACTGCATACACTATTCATACTCATACCATATCTCATATACTGCATACACATATCTCACATACTGCATACATATCCATATACATATCTCACATACTCATACATATCTCACATACTCATACACATATCTCACATACTGCATACACATATCCATATCATACATATACATCTGCATACACATATCTCACATACTGCATACACATATCTCACATACTGCATACACATATCTCACATACTGCATACACATATCTCACATACTCCATACACATATCTCATCTACTACTCACACATATCTCACATACTGCATACACATATCTCTCCACATATCTCATACTCTACACATATCTCATACTATACACATCTCAACTCATCACATCACTATGCATCACATATCTCACATACTGCATACACACATATCTCAATACTTTCATACACATATCTCATACTCATACACATATCTCACATACTCATACACTTCACTACATATCTACATACTGCATACACATATCTCACATACTGCATACACATATCTCACATACTCCATACACATATCTCACATACTGCATACATATCTCATATACTCATACACATATCTCATCATACACATACTTCATCACATATCTCATCATCCATTACTCATACACATATCTCACATACTCATACACATATCTCCAATACTGCATACACATATCTCAATACTGCATACACATATCTACATACTGCATACACATATTCCATACTGCATACATATCTCACATACTGCATACACATATCCACATACTGCATACACATATCTCACATACTGCATACACATATCTCACATACTGCATACACATATCTCATACTGCATACACATATCTCACATACTGCATACACATATCTCACATACTGCATACACATATCTCACATACTTCATACACATATCTCACATACTGCATACACATATCTCACATACTGCATACACATATCTCACATACTGCATACACATATCTCACATACTGTCATACACATACTCCATACACATATCTCACATACTGCATACACATATCTCACATACTGCATACACATATCTCACATACTTACACATATCTCATCTGCATCAATATCTCACATATCATACACATATCCATACTGCATCACATATCTCATACTGCATACATAATCTCACATCTGCTGCACATATCTACATATTTACATACTACTATGCTCACATATCTACATCTTCATACACATATCTCACATATGTCATACTTATAAAATATCACTTGCTACATATCTACATACTGATACTTTTATACTTCTCATAATCATACTCTCGTCATGCAGTGACAATTATCGTCACATGACTGTATAGTACATGACTCTGGCAGTGATTTGACTTAGTTTTAGTACATATCTCAGATTATTGACTTAGTCTTAGTAACATTTGCTGGCAGATGATGTGACTGATAGACATGACTCAGATGACTGATTAAACATACTTGCTGACAGATTTAGACATATACATGACTGCTGGCAGTAATGTCTACATTTAGTAACATATCTCAGTTGATTGACTGTAGTAAATTCTGCAGATGAGTGAATGTAGTTTAGAATGACTGTGGCAGAGAGTGATGTGTTTAGTAACATGACGTGGAGATGTGATGTTGATAGTAGTACAGACTGGCAGATTGAGTGACTGAGTAGAAATGAGGGCAGATGACAAGAGATGAGATTGATGTGACTTAGTTTTAGTAACATGTCTTGCTGCAGATGTGATGTTGACTGTAGTTTTAGTACATTCGATGCTTGCTGCAGAGGATTTACTTAGTTTAGTAACATACTTGCATGACAGATGTGATAGTTACTGAGTTTTAACATGACTGCTGAGATGATGACGACACTTTGTTACAACTGTATTGTAGCGGATTCGTAGTCCAGACATAATCGATCGTGATATTAGATGACGTGTGACTATGACGTGTGACTGAGGTGACATGACGGTGATATTATAGTTGTTAAATGACGTGTAATGACTGTGATGACTGATGACTGGACATGACGTTGATTACGTGGATATGACGTGTGAATGACGTGTGACATGATAAAAACACGATGAAAGATCTGAAACTGAAAGATACGGTGCAGTAATTGTTCTAATCCAAGAACAAACAGTTGAGAGAGAGAAAGAGAGAGAAGAGAGAGAGAGAGAGAGAGAGAGAAGAGAGAGAGAGAGAGAGAGAAGAGAGAGAGAAAGAGAGAGAGATAGAAAGAGAGAAAGAGAGAAAGAGAGAGAGAGACAGAGAGAGAGAGAAGAGAGAAAAGATATTAATGGATGAATATTATATATATATGTATATAAATGTCAATATTTCTGTCTGTCATATCTGTCTATGTCTACCATATCGTGTCTATGTCTGCCATATCGTGTCTATGTCTGCTAGATTTCTTGAGTTTGAGTAAAGTGCTTGTATTATTACATATATCATATAAATATAGCTCTATAGTTCTAACCATGCAACTCTAAGATGATATATCTATCTACTCTCTCTGTATGACAGACATGTATTGTAGCTAGATTGATCGCGCTATGTCCCCGCACAGACATAAATAACGCCAGATGCTTCCTCTGACCAGGATTACAGCCACAGTTAACCCTGCCAATTACACCGTCCAATATGGCCATACTGATGTGGGGCAGGGGTTGGTGGGATGGGGAAGTGCTGCATAATGTTGCCTTCTAAACTTTTCATACAGTTAATATTAATTTAACTCCACACACCAGCGCTCACATCACATCCCACACACCAGCGCTCACATCACATCCCACACCCCACACACCCAAGCTTACAGCCATAAACAGCCACACACCAGCGCTCACATCACATCCCACACCCCACACACCCAAGCTCACAGCCATAAACAGCCACACACCCACGCTCACATCACACCCCACACCCGCTCATCCACCCCACACCCACGCTCATCATCCACACCCCACACACCCACGCTCACATCACACCCCACACTCACATCACATTCCACACCCCACACACCCACGCTCACGCACATAAACAGCCACACACAGACACACACACTATGGCTATAGTTATTAATTTCTCCAAGCGCATTCAGTAATGCATCTCCCGATGACTCGCTCTGAAATTTCATCGTATTCTGTAAGACAGTGCTGTTCAACTTTTTTAATGTATTGGGACGCATCTGACTGATGGCTTGGAAAGCAAGGGGCGTAGTGTGGGGTGGCAATAATAATCACGATAATTATAAAGTAATATTTACAAATAAATAACTGATAACTGAAAGCTGACTAAACATTTCGTTACTTCTTAATAATAACTGATAAGTGAAAGCTGACTAAACATTTCGTTACTTCTTAATAATAACTGATAAGTGAAAGCTGACTAAACATTTCGTTACTTCTTAATAATAACTGATAAGTGAAAGCTGACTAAACATTTCGTTACTTCTTCTTCTTTGAGCGCTCCATATGCTTCACACTTAAACCACTCTTTCTGATTTGTATATGATCCGAGCCTAAGAGCGATTGTACGTTGTACCAGTTATGTGTCTACAAGTAGGCCACCACATCCGATTTCTGCGACGCTTTTTATTTACTAGGATAGCTTCCTAGGCTCCTACCCCAGTTGCCTTTTACAGCATGCCTTGTAGGTGTCAGTGTTACTATTCTTTGCTCCCATTGAGGGCCTGGCAACACACGGCTGATCGGATCATCATTACTGTACATCAAATCAATTAATCAATAGGTGATCCGATCTCATCTTCAGTATGTATCTCAGCGTGTGACGATTGACGAGGATTTTTATTTACTAGGGTAGCTTCCCTATGCCCCTAACTCAGTCATCTCTTACAACACGCATTGTATGTCGCAGAAATGTCAAGGAATAAATCTGATTACTGGTAAAGAAAGAACACGATGTTCATAGCAGGATTAAAACAACTGACAGCTGACATCTTGAAAGTGAAAACCATTTGGTGGCCGTCCAGTCTCTCTGTGTGCTGTCTCACATGTGTTATTTCTTTGAAGGGATGAGTTGGCATGCCGGTGGTTTCTTCAGTGAAACAGCAAAGAGTGGAGTTAGGAGACAGTAGAATCAGTGACGGCTCGTCATTAAGGGCCAGGCCCAAAAAAAATAATGTGTAACGTGTATTTATTATTTTTATAAATTAAAATATAACCTAACCTAAAACCATGATTATTCCGAAAATGTGTGTCTGGCCCCACCAACAAAACTGAGCACGAGCCGCCACTGAGTAGAATGGTGACAAAAGACATTCAGATTTTAAAAGCTGGAGAAGATCATGCTCATGGAAGTTCTACTTAAATAATATTGAAACATGCTGTTATTCAGAAATATTTGTTTGTCTCTTGATGAACATCAAAGCCGGCGGCGGGTAGGAGATATAGTACAGGTAGACAAGATCAAAGCCGGCGGCAGGGTAGGAGATATAGTACAGGTAGACAAGATCAAAGCCGGCGGCGGGTAGGAGATATAGTACAGGTAGACAAGATCAAAGCTGGAGGTGGGGCAGGAGATATAGTACAGGTAGACAACATCAAAGCTGGCGGCGGGGCAGAAGATAGAGTACAGGTAGACAAGATCAAAGCTAGCGGCGGGGCAGGAGATATAGTACAGGTAGACAAGATCAAAGCTAGCGGCGGGGTAGGAGATATAGTACAGGTAGACAAGATCAAAGCTAGCGGCGGGGTAGGAGATATAGTACAGGTAGACAACATCAAAGTTGGCGGCGGCGGGGCAGAAGATAGAGTACAGGTAGACAATATGAATTGTCACATGAGAACTGTCGGTGATGGGATAAAAACTTATACAGGTCGTTGTTAGTACTGTAATACTGGGAGAGGAGGAGGAGGGAGGACTGGGAGGTAGACAGGGAAGGAGGGAGTGTTGGAGGTAGTCAGGGAGAGTAGGACAACATGAAACGAAACATTGACAAGAATGTATTACGATACACTTTGTGAGAGAGGAGTAGAGGAATTAAATGTGTATGTGTGCACGTGATAGAGAGATAAAAAGAGAGAGAGAGAGAGAGAGAAAGAGAGAGAGAAAGAAAGAGAGAAAAGATGAAAAGAAGATGAAAGAGAAAGAGAGAGAAGGGATATAGGAAAGGGCGGTGAAAGTGAACGACAGACGTGGGCCGGAGAAACAGAGAGAGAGAGAGAGAGAGAGAGAGAGAAAGACAGGGAGTGAGAGAGAGAGAACATTTACAGATGGAGATATAAAGTTGAAGAACAATGAGGAAGACATATGTCACAGAAGATGTTCAAATATGTCAGAACATAAGTCTGTCTGTCAGTGTGTGTGTGTGTGTGTGAGAGCTAGGACACAATTAACTGGTAGAAACTAGACAGACCAGGAAGAGAAATACAAGACTTTGACGAGCTGCAGACACAAGACAAACTGACAGACGACATTTGATACAGTTCAATCAGTGAACTAATAGATGAATTGAAGTGAGAGAAGAATTGAAGTGATAGAAGGATAACAGAAGAGATATACAGAACTGAGAGAAGAATGTGTTATGAGCATGGGTGAAGAGAGAGACATCAATGAGATGGAGAGAACCGTATTGAAACTGACCTACTTACAAGACTTGACCATACAAGACTTGACCATACAAGACTGACCATACAAGATGATGCAACGGGATAATATAAAAGCCACTGAACCTGTCTATATAAATACATATATGTGTGTGTGTGTTTGTGTGTGTGTGAGAGAGAGACAGAGAAAGAGAGAGAGAGAGAGAGAGCGAGAGAGAGAGGGCGGATTAGCTGAGCAAGTAGAGCAACTGAGTTACAAATCAGACACATGACGGTTGTTCTCAAATTTCTCCCTCGCGACGGGAATTGGCTTTCCTACCGCCTACATACTTGGTTCTAGAAATAGGAAGTGACAACTATTTCCTACTCTGGTCTGCATGATATTTAATTTTATGTCTCACACACACACACACGCGCGCACACACACACATGCGCACACACACACGCGTGCGCACACACACGCACGCCCATAAACGTGACAACTCATGATATAATCTGTCCGTACTTACCAGTGACCGCCAGCGATGTTTGCATGTATAAACGTGACGACCTGACATGCATGTCACGTCTATGTATTACTAAACGTGACATGTTCCCAGCATATGTAACAATCAGCGTGACATATGCTCTATGTGTTGTTTGATCAAGCAACCATACATTTCTTGCATTGTCTCATCTAATTTGTGCACGCTATTATAAATATCTTCTTCTTCTTCTTCTTCAACAATCTATGATCAGGTTTTTAAGGGGGGATTCTGGTCTTGAAACTTTTTCGTTGCTTTGGTATTAATGTAGAATTTGTATAACAATTTTGAAAGATTATGACTTAGAATAGTAGAAAAAATTAGTAAAAAAAAAAAATGTCAATGCGTTGCCATGGAAACAATACAAAATGACCGCTAAGCACAAATTTCAAATCCCTAAAGCTCTGAAGTTAATGAATATAAATGAATTCTGTTTTCACTCTAAGGTGAGCAATTGTAATATCTACAAAATTACACATCCTTTTTAGGATATATTAAATATTACATTTTTATGAATTTTTGTGTAAACACACCCCCCAAAAACAGCTTTTTTGACCAAATTTTGAGGAAATTTTTACCCAAAAATTTATAAAAAATTAGATATTTAATATATCCTAAAAATCATGTGTAATATTTTAGATATTGCAATTGCGCACTTTAGAGTGAAAACAGAATTCATTTACATTCATTAGATTCAGAGCCTTAGGATTTGAAATTTTGTTTTTGGCGGCCATTTTGTATTGTTTCCATGGCAACGCTTTGATTTTTTTTTTTACTAATTTTTTCTACTATTCTAAGTCATAATCTTTCAAAATGCTTATACAAATTTTATATTAATATGAAAACAACGAAAATAGATTCTTGATTTTCAAGACCAGAATCCCCCAATCCAATGTAGATCACAAACTAGGTAGTCGTCAGCTAGAGGTCTGTCAGGTTTCTCCAAAGCTTTAGTTCCTAGGCAGACTAAGTGTGACCACATAATTCTTCTCATCTCTTCCATGAGGGGACAGTCTTACTGGACATTCTCCTGTGTTTGTTTCCTCTGCTGACTCTGACAGAGCTCTGTGTCTGTCTATATAAGTGTCTGTTGAGTCTGACAGAGCTCTGTGTCTGTCTATATAATTGTCTGTTGAGTCTGACAGAGCTCTGTGTCTGTCTATATAAGTGTCTGTTGAGTCTGACAGAGCTCTGTGTCTGTCTATATAATTGTCTGTTGAGTCTGACAGAGCTCTGTATCTGTCTATATAAGTGCCTGTTGAGTCTGACGGAGCTCTGTATCTGTCTATATAATTGTCTGTTGAGTCTGACGGAGCTCTGTATCTGTCTATATAAGTGTCTGTTGAGTCTGACAGAGCTCTGTGTCTGTCTATATAATTGTCTGTTGAGTCTGACAGAGCTCTGTGTCTGTCTATATAAGTGTCTGTTGAGTCTGACAGAGCTCTGTGTCTGTCTATATAATTGTCTGTTGAGTCTGACAGAGCTCTGTATCTGTCTATATAAGTGCCTGTTGAGTCTGACGGAGCTCTGTATCTGTCTATATAATTGTCTGTTGAGTCTGACAGTGCTCTGTGTCTGTCTATATAAGTGCCTGTTGAGTCTGCAGTGCACGGTGGGTAGGCGAGATATACAAATTTGGTCTGTTCTACCATGGCCCTCGATAACATAGCGACGGCGGGCTCAGTTAACAATTCTCGGAAATCAGACTACAGCTGTCGCATGACCTCCCATTTCAGTACTGTTAGATAAAGACAAATTCATTAAAAAAACACAACACAACACAATACAATACAACACAATACAATACAACACAACACAACACAATACAATACAATACAATACAATACAACACAATACAATACAACACAATACAATACAACACAACACAATACAATACAATACAATACAATACAATACAATACAATACAACACAATACAATACAATACAACACAATACAACACAATACAATACAATACAATACAATACAATACAATACAATACAATACAATACAATACAAAACAATACAATACAATACAAAACAATACAATACAACACAACACAATACAATACAATACAATACAATACAATACAACACAACACAATACAATACAATACAATACAATACAATACAACACAATACAATACAACACAATACAATACAATAAAACACAATACAATACAATACAATACAATACAATACAACACAATACAATACAATACAATACAATACAACACAACACAATACAATACAATACAATACAATACAACACAATACAATACAACACAATACAATACAACATCAATACAACACAATACAAACAATAACAACACAATACAATACAACACAATACAATACAACACAATACAATAAAATACAACACAATACAATACAATACAATACAATACAATACAATACTACAATACAACACATACAACACAATACAATACAATACAATACAATACAATACAATACAAAACAATACAATACAATACAATACAATACAACACAATACAATACAATACAATACAATACAATACAATACAATAATCAACACAATACAATACAATACAATACAATACAATACAATACAAAACAATACAATACAATACAATACAATAAATACAATACAATACAACTACAATACAATACAATACAATACAACAAATCAACAATACAATACAATACAATAAATACAATACAATACAACATCAATAAATACAAATACAAACAATACAAATCTGATAAATCAAGGTTAAATTATTTAGAAATTAAGTTTAAAAGTTAAGGAATATCAATATTATGAACATTTGATATCAATAAATAAACAGACTCTACAGAATTTGAAAATTGCCAAAAAATCTATCAGTGTTCTATCAAACACTTTTAAAATACTAAGCCCCACTTAACAGAATTTTGGTTTTCGTCGAGCTAGTCGTTCTGATGTTGTCAGGACCACGTTCTACTGAGATCTTTGATGAAGTCGTTCTATAATCATATCCAATGTTTGTCTTCCAGTCTTTGATGACGTCGTTCTATAATCATATCCAATGTTTGTCTTCCAGTCTTTGATGAAGTCGTTCTATAATCATATCAAATGTTTGTCTTCCAGTCTTTGATGACGTCGTTCTATAATCATATCCAATGTTTGTCTTCCAGTCTTTGATGAAGTCGTTCTATAATCATATCCAATGTTTGTCTTCCAGTCTTTGATGACGTCGTTCTATAACCATATCCAATGTTTGTCTTCCAGTCTTTGATGACGTCGTTCTATAATCATATCCAATGTTTGTCTTCCAGTCTTTGATAAAGTCGCTCTATAATCATATCCAATGTTTGTCTTCCAGTCTTTGATAAAGTCGTTCTATAATCATATCCAATGTTTGTCTTCCAGTCTTTGATGAAGTCGTTCTATAATCATATCAAATGTTTGTCTTCCAATCTTTGATAAAGTCGTTCTATAATCATATCTAATGTTTGTCTTCCAGTCTTTGATAAAGTCGTTCTATAATCATATCCAATGTTTGTCTTCCAGTCTTTGATAAAGTCGCTCTATAATCATATCCAATGTTTGTCTTCCAGTCTTTGATAAAGTCGTTCTATAATCATATCCAATGTTTGTCTTCAGTCTTTGATATGTTCTATACTATCAATGTTTGTCTCAGTCTTTGATAAGTCGTTCTATAATCATATCCAATGTTTGTCTTCCAATCTTTGATAAAGTCGTTCTATAATCATATCTAATGTTTGTCTTCCAGTCTTTGATAAAGTCGTTCTATAATCATATCCAATGTTTGTCTTCCAGTCTTTGATAAAGTCGTTCTATAATCATATCCAATGTTTGTCTTCCAGTCTTTGATAAAGTCGTTCTATAATCATATCCAATGTTTGTCTTCCAGTCTTTGATAAAGTCGTTCTATAATCATATCCAATGTTTGTCTTCCAGTCTTTGATAAAGTCGTTCTATAATCATATCAAATGTTTGTCTTCCAGTCTTTGATAAAGTCGTTCTATAATCATATCCAATGTTTGTCTTCCAGTCTTTGATGAAGTCGTTCTATAACCATATCAATGTTTGTCTTCCAGTCTTTGATAAAGTCGTTCTATAATCATATCTAATGTTTGTCTTCCAGTCTTTGATGAAGTCGTTCTATAATCATATCCAATGTTTGTCTTCCAGTCTTTGATGAAGTCGTTCTATAATCATATCCAATGTTTGTCTTCCAATCTTTGATAAAGTCGTTCTATAATCATATCTAATGTTTGTCTTCCAGTCTTTGATGAAGTCGTTCTATAACCATATCAATGTTTGTCTTCCAGTCTTTGATAAAGTCGTTCTATAATCATATCAAATGTTTGTCTTCCAGTCTTTGATAAAGTCGTTCTATAATCATATCAATGTTTGTCTTCAGTCTTTGATACAATCGTTCTATAACCATATCAATGTTTGTCTTTCAGTCTTTGATAAAGTCGTTCTATAATCATATCAAATGTTTGTCTTCCAGTCTTTGATGAAGTCGTTCTATAATCATATCAAATGTTTGTCTTCCAGTCTTTGATGAAGTCGTTCTATAATCATATCTAATGTTTGTCTTCCAGTCTTTGATGAAGTCGTTCTATAATCATATCAAATGTTTGTCTTCCAGTCTTTGATAAAGTCGTTCTATAATCATATCAAATGTTTGTCTTCCAGTCTTTGATGAAGTCGTTCTATAATCATATCAATGTTTGTCTTCCCGTCTTTGATAAAGTCGTTCTATAATCATATCTAATGTTTGTCTTCCAGTCTTTGATAAAGTCGTTCTATAATCATATCTAATGTTTGTCTTCCAGTCTTTGATGAAGTCGTTCTATAATCATATCTAATGTTTGTCTTCCAGTCTTTGATAAAGTCGTTCTATAATCATATCTAATGTTTGTCTTCCAGTCTTTGATGAAGTCGTTCTATAATCATATCAAATGTTTGTCTTCCAGTCTTTGATAAAGTCGTTCTATAATCATATCTAATGTTTGTCTTCCAGTCTTTGATAAAGTCGTTCTATAATCATATCCAATGTTTGTCTTCCAGTCTTTGATAAAGTCGTTCTATAATCATATCAAATGTTTGTCTTCCAGTCTTTGATAAAGTCGTTCTATAATCATATCTAATGTTTGTCTTCCAGTCTTTGATAAAGTCGTTCTATAATCATATCAAATGTTTGTCTTCCAGTCTTTGATAAAGTCGTTCTATAATCATATCTAATGTTTGTCTTCCAGTCTTTGATAAAGTCGTTCTATAATCATATCAAATGTTTGTCTTCCAATCTTTGATAAAGTCGTTCTATAATCATATCCAATGTTTGTCTTCCAATCTTTGATGAAGTCGTTCTATAATCATATCCAATGTTTGTCTTCCAGTCTTTGATGACGTCGTTCTATAATCATATCTAATGTTTGTCTTCCAGTCTTTGATAAAGTCGTTCTATAATCATATCCAATGTTTGTCTTCCAGTCTTTGATAAAGTCGTTCTATAATCATATCTAATGTTTGTCTTCCAGTCTTTGATAAAGTCGTTCTATAATCATATCAAATGTTTGTCTTCCAGTCTTTGATAAAGTCGTTCTATAATCATATCTAATGTTTGTCTTCCAGTCTTTGATAAAGTCGTTCTATAATCATATCTAATGTTTGTCTTCAAGTCTTTGATAAAGTCGTTCTATAATCATATCCAATGTTTGTCTTCCAATCTTTGATAAAGTCGTTCTATAATCATATCTAATGTTTGTCTTCCAGTCTTTGATGAAGTCGTTCTATAATCATATCCAATGTTTGTCTTCCAGTCTTTGATAAAGTCGTTCTATAATCATATCCAATGTTTGTCTTCCAGTCTTTGATGAAGTCGTTCTATAATCATATCCAATGTTTGTCTTCCAGTCTTTGATAAAGTCGTTCTATAATCATATCTAATGTTTGTCTTCAAGTCTTTGATAAAGTCGTTCTATAATCATATCCAATGTTTGTCTTCCAGTCTTTGATAAAGTCGTTCTATAATCATATCTAATGTTTGTCTTCCAGTCTTTGATAAAGTCGTTCTATAATCATATCTAATGTTTGTCTTCCAGTCTTTGATAAAGTCGTTCTATAATCATATCAAATGTTTGTCTTCCAGTCTTTGATAAAGTCGTTCTATAATCATATCAAATGTTTGTCTTCCAATCTTTGATAAGTCGTTCTATAATCATATCCAATGTTTGTCTTCCAATCTTTGATAAAGTCGTTCTATAATCATATCTAATGTTTGTCTTCCAGTCTTTGATACAGTGTTCTATAATCATATCTAATGTTTGTCTTCCAGTCTTTGATAAAGTCGTTCTATAATCATATCTAATGTTTGTCTTCCAATCTTTGATAAAGTCGTTCTATAATCATATCCAATGTTTGTCTTCCAGTCTTTGATGAAGTCGTTCTATAATCATATCAATGTTTGTCTTCAGTCTTTGATGAAGTCGTTCTATAATCATATCAATGTTGTCTTCCATCTTTGATTGAAGTCGTTCTATAATCATATCAATGTTTGTCTTCCAGTCTTTGATAAAGTCGTTCTATAATCATATCTAATGTTTGTCTTCCAGTCTTTGATAAAGTCGTTCTATAATCATATCTAATGTTTGTCTTCCAGTCTTTGATAAAGTCGTTCTATAATCATATCTAATGTTTGTCTTCCAATCTACTGCAGACTTTCTATTTATGAGGGCGTTTGACTTTTATGTCTCACCACGTGACATATATCAGCCAATTAATTTCCTGAAATTATTCCCTGCCAAAGTGCTCATGGTGAACCAGATCCGGACAGAAGCCACATTTACTGACTCTCACATTAACTGACTCTCACATTTCTCTAGACAGACGTAAGTGGGTCAGCTGTGACTGACCGGAAACTGTTTAGACTAATGGCGGTGAAAATCGTCATTGATAGGCTAACAACTTCCGTTCTCAATTTGCAGCGCGTGCAGACAAAATCTTTCAGATTATAGAGGTATCAGGTTTCATAATTTCTTGTGATAAATTTCTATCTAGATATGTTTGTAGTTAGTTTGTCAACTCTCCGGAGACAGGATACAGTTGTCTCCTGCGGCGAGGACTATGTCTCCATCATTTTCTCTGATTTTAGTAACTTGTTTGGTGAATAAATACATCATTAGTTTTGTCATCTGTCTCTCAATTATATTTTATGTACCTGTCTTCATCTATTATGTCTGCCTCCTTCTCTCTTTTTCTCTCTTCCTGTCTCTCCCTCTTTTTCTCTTTCTCTCTAACTCTCTTTTGTTATTCGTTTTAAACTTGACTTTATTCATTTTCGATTTATCTTCACTTCTTTCTTCACTTCTTTCTTCACTTCTTTCTTCACTTCTTTCTTCACTTCTTTCTTCACTTTTTTCTTCACTTCTTTCTTCACTTCTTTCTTCACTTCTTTCTTCACTTTTTTCTTCACTTCTTTCTTCACTTCTTTCTTCACTTCTTTCTTCACTTCTTTCTTCACTTCTTTCTTCACTTCTTTCTTCACTTCTTTCTTCACTTCTATCTTCACTTCTTTCTTCACTTCTTTCTTCACTTCTTTCTTCACTTCTTTCTTCACTTCTTTCTTCACTTCTTTCTTCACTTCTATCTTCACTTCTATCTTCACTTCTATCTTCACTTCTATCTTCACTTCTATCTTCACTTCTATCTTCACTTCTTTCTTCACTTCTATCTTCACTTCTTTCTTCACTTCTTTCTTCACTTCTTTCTTCACTTCTTTCTTCACTTTTTTCTTCACTTCTTTCTTCACTTCTTTCTTCACTTCTTTCTTCACTTCTTTCTTCACTTCTTTCTTCACTTCTTTCTTCACTTCTTTCTTCACTTCTTTCTTCACTTCTTTCTTCACTTCTTTCTTCACTTCTTTCTTCACTTCTTTCTTCACTTCTTTCTTCACTTCTTTCTTCACTTCTTTCTTCACTTCTTTCTTCACTTCTTTCTTCACTTCTTTCTTCACTTCTTTCTTCTTCTTTCTTCCTTCTTTCTTACGTTCCTTATCAGAGATTCCTTATCTTTTCATTTTCTTATCAATTCTTCGTATTACTACTTATTCATTCCTCCTCCATCTTACCTTTATCTTACCGTTGTCTTACCTTTATCTTACCTTTATCTTACCTTTATCTTACCTTTATCTTACCTTTATCTTACCTTTATCTTACCTTTATCTTACCTTTATCTTACCTTTGTCTTACCTTTATCTTACCTTTATCTTACCTTTATCTTACCTTTGTCTTACCTTTATCTTACCTTTATCTTACCTTTATCTTACCTTTATCTTACCTTTATCCTACCTTTATCTTACCTTTATCTTACCTTTATCTTACCTTTATCCTACTTTTATCTTACCTTTATCTTACCTTTCTCCTACCTTTATCTTACCTTTATCTTACCTTTATGTTACCTTTATCTTACCGTTATGTTACCTTTATCTTACCTTTATGTTACCTTTATGTTACCTTTATCTTACCTTTATGTTACCTTTATCTTACCTTTATCTTACCTTTCTCCTACCTTTATCTTACCTTTATCTTACCTTTATCTTACCTTTATCTTACCTTTATTCACATGTCAGTTTTCTCGTTCCTCCTTTATCATGTTTTCCTTATCTGACACTTTGTCTCCAAGTATTTCTGACATATCAATAGTTCTGTTATCTGTTATATGAGCACTATCATCATAGCACCTCCGGACACGTTCGGATCAATTGTTATGAAGACATCAGAAAAGAAAACATATATTTGACCAGTGTGTTATGCTGGACCTGGACCTGGTTAACAACACAATGTTAATTTCTCGCTTCTTGACCATTCTTCACCGTTTTCTTCTTCACGTATTTATTTATCGTTATTGGTTACTAAACTGACGTCATTGCACTCCGGGCAGACCCATAGGTGCTTAGTCTCTCCTAACAGATATCGAATAGTAGGCATACTGATGGTTCCTGTGGCTCGCTGATTAAACACACCTCTCACTTTGCCTCTCAGGCATCCAGTTCGACTTGAACAACGGGTAACTCCAAACTGCCTAAATCGCTTGATCGATTCAACATCGATTTTAGTGTCCTCATCCAACAGAGAGTCGCGAAGAGACCGAAGAATATCCCCCTTATCCATCTTCAACTCCCCAACAATCGATGCTGTTGATGCAAGCCTGTCTGCTCTCTCATTACCGTAAACACCCGCATGCCCAGGACAGTGTATCCACGTAAGCCGCTGGAGGTTAGAAACTTCTATAGACGACATCCGCTCATACTGAAACCTGCCCTTCTGGATCTTGTGAAGCATCGAATGAGAGTCGGATACAACAACTGCCCCAGTAAATGAAGTCCCAGAGAGTGAGATACAATAATGACCCCAGTAAATGAAGTCCCAGAGAGTGAGATACAACAATGACCCCAGTAAATGAAGTCTCAGAGAGTGAGATACAACAACGACCCCAGTAAATGAAGTCTCAGAGAGTGAGATACAATAATGACCCCAGTAAATGAAGTCCCAGAGAGTGAGATACAACAATGACCCCAGTAAATGAAGTCTCTGAGAGTCAGATACAACAACTGCCCCAGTAAATGAAGTCTCAGAGAGTCAAATACAACAATGACCCCAGTAAATGAAGTCCCTGAGAGACAGATACAACAACGACCCCAGTAAATGAAGTCCCTGAGAGACAGATACAACAACGACCCCAGTAAATGAAGTCTCAGAGAGTCAGATACAACAACTGCCCCAGTAAATGAAGTCCCAGAGAGACAGATACAACAATGACCCCAGTAAATGAAGTCTCAGAGAGTCAGATACAACAACTGCCCCAGTAAATGAAGTCCCAGAGAGACAGATACAACAATGACCCCAGTAAATGAAGTCTCAGAGAGTCAAATACAACAATGACCCCAGTAAATGAAGTCCCTGAGAGTCAGATACAACAATGACCCCAGTAAATGAAGTCCCTGAGAGTCAGATACAATAATGACCCCAGTAAATGAAGTCTCTGAGAGTCAGATACAACAATGACCCCAGTAAATGAAGTCTCAGAGAGTCAGATACAACAACGACCCCAGTAAATGAAGTCTCTGAGAGCCAATTTCTCATTCCCAATTTCCCTAATCTCAAGCGGTCACCGTCTCAGACGTGACCAAAGACTGTAGAGTCAATCTTAGAACACAATCCCTATCACAGATGTGGCATACATGATCAAGGCTAGACGTGTGGGTATTGTGTTTTGTCTTTGCGCAGCTCGCTTTCTCTGCGCCTCAACGGCACGACGATTCTCAGATATGCGAGTTCCTGTTGTGTTGTTACAGCGCCATATTTGGCGAACTTGCGCCATGGATTGCCAACACGTGGTGTCTATATCGAAGCATTTCATAGATACTTTAAGAATGTCTTTAAAGCGTATTTTTCTGTCCACCAGCTGAACGTCTGCCCCTTCAAGCTCGCCATACGTCAATTGTTTTGGGATGCGTTTATCAGGCCTCCGAGCATATAAAGTGCAGTCAGACCCGAACCTGTATCATGTTTTATGTCCGTCCTGGTAGAACAGTTATAGAAACTTGCCTACAATCTTCGTCCAGGTAGAACAGTTATAGAAACTTGCCTACAATCTTGTCCTGGTAGAACAGATAAACTTGCCTACAATCTTCGTCCTGATAGAACAGTATGAAACTTGCATACAATCTTCGTCCTGGTAGAACAGATAAACTTGCCTACAATCTTCGTCCTGATAGAACAGTTATAGAAACTTGCCTACAATCTTCGTCCTGGTAGAACAGATAGAAACTTGCTACAATCTTCGTCCTGGTAGAACAGATAAACTTGCTTACAATCTTCGTCCTGGTAGAACAGATAAACTTGCCTACAATCTTCGTCCTGGTAGAACAGATAAACTTGCCTACAATCTTCGTCCTGGTAGAACAGATAAACTTGCCTACAATCTTCGTCCTGATAGAACAGATAAACTTGCTACAATCTTCGTCCTGGTAGAACAGTTATAAACTTGCTTACAATCTTCGTCCTGTAGACAGATAGAAACTTGCCTACAATCTTCGTCCTGGCAGAACAGTTATAGAAACTTGCCTACAATCTTCGTCCTGGTAGAACAGATAAACTTGCCTACAATCTTCGTCCTGATAGAACAGATAAACTTCATACGAATCTTCGTCCTGGTAGAACAGATAGACATTGACTCTGCCATGACAATCTTCGTCCTGATAGAACAGTATAGAACTTCTCAATCTTCGTCCTGGTAGAACAGTTATAGAACTTGCTACAATCTTCGTCCTGAGAGACAGATAAACTATGTGTACAATCTCGTCCTGGAGACAGATGAAACTTGCTTACAATCTTCGTCCTGGTAGAACAGATAAATGCTACAATCTCGTCCATGGAGACGATAAAGCTTGCTCACATTCGGCCTGCGAACGACATCTACAAGGCTGTACACTTCGATCTGTACGAACAGTAAATGATCATATTCGTCACTGGTACCAGCAGTTATAAGACACTCAACCACTGACCGATACAGGACACAGATACAATAATTTGCTGAGATCTTACTTTATGTTATGTTATTAGTCAGGTTCATGTTGAACTAGGAAATTTGATTCCTTTGATCTGCTGTAGTCTATAGAACATTATCTGGGACAGCGCTACATGTGTTGAGCCTTACGTCATGTTGAACTAGGACCTTGACTTGTGTGGACTGGCCTTACTGGAATTGGACGGCCTTCATGTGTGGACGGCCTTACATGTGTGGACGGCCTTACATGTGTGGACGGCCTACAGTTGGAGCCTTACGTGTGGACGGCCTTACATGTGTGGACGGCCTTACAGTGTGGACGGCCTTACATGTGTGGACGGCCTTACATGTGTGGACGGCCTTACATGTGTGGACGGCCTTACATTGTGATGGACGGCCTTACATGTGTGGACGGCCTTACATGTGTGGACGGCCTTACATGTGTGGACGGCCTTACATCTGTGGACGGCCTTACATCTGTGGACGGCCTTACATGTGTGAACGGCCTTACATGTGTGGACGGCCTTACTGTGACTCATTTTGGACGGCCTTACATGTGTGGACGGCCTTATATATTTGGAGGGTCTTATATTTGTGAAGATGTTAAATATATGAAGGGCCTGACATCTGTGGAAAACCTTACATTTGTGGAGGTGTCAATGTTAATGTACATATGTCACCTAACTTGGTGTCCAGTCTCTGTGAACTAACTGATTGTGTCAGCGGCTGAACACTTACATATTAAACTTCGCGAGGAATCAAATGTTTACACAATTTAAGTTTTTAATCTAATTGTAATCAACGTTAAATAAAAACTGTACTCAATATTTAATCATGTTTTAATCAAGTGATTACAAACGATTAATTCACTATTGGTAAAACTGCTACATGGGACGACAACTCTGAGCTGCTTTAACTAGAGTAACCTGTACTGAAGTACTTTCTTGTCTATCGTTCAACACGCCGATAGAACTGCTGCTTTGAGAGAGTGACTGAACACAATTTGAGAACTGCTGACAACCCTTTATATCCAGGCTGGAAAGTTGATGAAGTCAGAAACCTGCGATAAAAAGGATGGTAAGAGTGGTTCTCAATTCTGCTATTGACTTCTTGTGTGAATGTCTCTGGCGTTAATTAACTGAGGTAATTGACTGTTCGCTCTGTCTCGTCTCTCTCTGTCTCTCTCTCTGTCTCTGTCTCGTCTCTCTCTCTGTCTCTCTCTCTGTCTCTGCCTCGTCTCTCTCGCTCTGTTTCTCTCTCTCGTCTCTCTCTCTCTCTCGTCTCTCTCTCACTCTGTCTGTCTCTCTCTCTGTCTCGTCTCTCTCTCTCTCGTCTCTCTCTCTCTCTGTCTCGTCTCTGTCTCTCTTTCTCTGTCTCGTCTCTCTCTCTGTCTCGTCTCTCTCTCTGTCTCGTCTCTCTCTCTCTGTCTCGTCTCTCTCTCTGTCTCTCTCTCTCGTCTCGCTCTCTCTCGTCTCTCTCTCTCTCTCTCCGTCTCTCTCTCTGCCTCGTCTCTCTCTCTGTATTGTCTCTCTCTCTCTCTCTGTCTCGTCTCTCTGTCTCGTCTCTCTCTCTCTGTCTCGTCTCTATCTCTCTGTCTCGTCTCTCTCTCTCTACCTGTCTCGTCTCTCTCTCTCTCTGTTTCGTCTCTCTCTCTCTCTCGCTCTGTCTATCTCTCTGTCTCGTCTCTCTTTGTCTCGTCTCTCTGTTTCGTCTCTCTCTCTCTGTCTCGTCTCTCTCTCTTTCTCTGTCTCGTCTCTCTCTCTCTGTCTCGTCTCTATCTCTCTCTCTCTGTCTCGCCTCTCTCTCTCTCTGTCTCGTCTCTCTCTGTCTCGTCTCTCTCTCTCATCTCTCTCTCTCTCTCTGTCTCTCTCTCTGTCTCTCTCTCTCTGTCTCGTCTCTCTCTCTCTGTGTCTCGTCTCTCTCTCTTTCTGTCTCGTCTCTCTCTCTCTGTCTCGTCTCTCTTATCTCTGTCTGTCTCTCTCTCTCTGTCTCTCTCTCTCTGTCTCGTCTCTCTCTGTCTCATCTCTCTCTCTCTGTCTCTCTCTCTGTCTCGTCTCTCTCTCTGTCTCTCTCTGTCTCTCTCTCATCTCGTCTCTCTCTCTCTCTTTATTAAAAACAAGAAAAATCCAAGAACAGAAAGAAGATGTCTGCAAGAACTGATGAGATCAAACTAACGAGTAAGTTGTGGAGAGAACAAGATTTCATAAAAACAACAGAAAATTGGATGCACACAATTTGTTTTTCTTCTTAGTTTCTTTAAATCTACTTCTACTTCTTCTTCTTCTTCTTCTTCTTCTTCTACTTCTCTTCTTTATTCTACTCTTCTTCTTCTTCTATTACTTCTACTTCTATTTACTTCTTCTTCTTCTACTTCTACTTCTCTCTTCTACTTCTACTTCTACTTCTACTTCTCACTTCTACTTCTTCTTTATTCTTCTTCTACTTTCCACTTCTCTCTTCTTCTTCTTCTATTCCTTCTTCTTCTACTTCTATTTTTTTTTATTCTACTTTCTTTTTTTACTTCTACTTTTATTCTTCTCTTCTATTTATTTATTCTCTATCTACTTCTTATTTACTTTACTTCTATATTTATTTATTAACTATCTATCTACTTTTCTTCTATTATTCTTTTCTTCTTTCTCTTTTTCTTCTTCTACTTTACCTACTCTCTTCATTCTACTTTATCTTCTACTTCTTCTACTTCTGCTTCTTTCTGCTTCTACTTCTTACTTCTTGCTTCTTTACTTCTTACTTCTATTACTTCTTCTTCTATCTTTCTTCTACTTCTACTATCTTCTTCTACTATTCTTATCTTCTACTTCTTTCTACTTTACTTCTTCTCTCTTCTACTTCTTATTCTCTTCTTCTACTCTTCTACTTCTTCTCTTCTACTTCTTTCTTCTTCTTTCTACTTCTTCTACTTCTCTACTCTTCTACATATCTGCTTCTCTTCTACTTCCTTCTTCTTCTACTTTATTACTTCTACTCTATTCTATCTTCACTTCTACTTCTACTTCTACTCTTCTACTTCTACTTCTATTCTTCTATACTTCCTACTTCTACTACTTCTACTTCTACTTCTCTCATTCTACTATCTCTATTCTATTCTATTCTTCACTTCTGCTTCTATTCTATACTTCTATTTACTTCTCTCTTCTACTTCTACTTCTATTCTACTTCTACTTACTTTATCTTCTACTTTCTTCTCTTCTTCTATTCTATTCTCTTCTACTCTACTTTTCTACTTCTACTTCTACTTTCTACTTTACTTTCTACCTACTTCTACTTTTTCTATACTTTACTTCTATTATTCTTATTTATTTATTTCTTCTCTTCTATTCTTTATTATACTATCTACTTCTACTTCTACTATCTCTCTTTCTGCTTCTATTATTCTCTACTTCTACTTCTTCTACTTCTACTTCTTTTACTTTACTTCTTACTTCTACTCTTCTCTTCTACTTACTCTTCTCTTACTACTTCTATTTACTTTCTACTTTACCCACTATAGCCTCTACTATTTATTCTACTTTCTATACTTCTACTTCTACTTCACTTCTCTTCTACTTCTCTTCTTCTCTACTTCTACTTCTCTTCTTCTAGCTTCTACTTCTCTACTTCTACTTCTACTTACTTCTTCTCTTCTCTTCTACTATCTTACTACTTTACTACTTCTACTTCTTCATTCTACTTCCTCTACTACTTCTCTTCTGCTTACTCTTCTACTCTCTTCTACTTCTACTTCTCACTTCTACTTCTACTTATCTACTTCTACTATTCATTCTCTTCTATCTTCTTCTACTTATTACTTACTTCTACTTCTTCTACTTCTACTTCTATTCTTACTTCTACTTACTTCTCTTCTACTTCTACTTCTTCTATCTACTACTTCTACTTCTTTCTACTTCTACTCTTCTACTTCTCTTCTACTTCTACTCTTTTATCTACTTCTCTTCTCATTCTACTCTCTTCTTTATTCTATCTTCTACTTTACTTCTACTTCTCTCTACTTCTATTCTACTACTTCTACTTCTAGCTTTCTATTCTTCTACTTCTCTTCTACTCTACTTCTAATTACTACTTCTACTTCTACTTCTTTACTTACTATTCTACTTCTACTTCTATATTTCTACCTGCTTCTACTTTATTTATTCTCTCTATTCTACTTTCTTCTACTTCTTCTACTTCTTCACTTCTATTCTTATATTACTTATTTTCTCTACTTCTACTATCTACTTCTATTACTACTTCTACTTCTATACTTCTATTACTTCTGCTTCTACTTCTACTTCTACTTCTTTCTACTTCTACTTCTCTTCTACTACTTCTATCTTCTAGCTTCTATACTTCTTCTACTTCTACTTCTACTTCTCTATTCTACTTCTATTCTCTACTTCTCTTCTACTTCTCATTCTTATTCTATTTCTTCTCTAGCTTCATACTTATTTTTCATTAATTTTATATTTACTATTCTCTTTTCTCATTTCTTCTCTACTTCTACTATCTATTTCTATCTTCTACTTCTTCTATTCTATCTTATTATTCTTCTACTTCACTTCTTCTACTATTCTATCCTACTTCTTCTTCTACTTCTATCTACTTATTACTTCTACTTCTACTTTACTTCTTCTTCTCACTTTACTTTCTACTATCTTTTTCTTCTAACTTTATTTTACTTTTTATACTTTACTCTCATTTACTTACTTCTATCTCTCTTCTACTATTTCTCTTCTCTTTATTTATTTCTTCTTTCTATATTTACTTCTTATTTACTTCTATCTTTATTTATTTATAACTTTACTATTTTCTTTACTTCTTCTCTTTATTAACTTCTACTTCATTTACTTCTTTACTTTAAATTTACTTCTACTATTATCTTTCTATACTTCTTACTTCTGTTTCTATTTATTCTATTTCTATTTCTATCTTATCTGCTACTTTACTATCTACTTCTGCTTCTACTTCTTCTCTATCTTCTACTTCTCATTTAATTTTATATGCTATTTGCTACTTCTATTTATTTTTATCTCTCTTTATTTATTTTCTACTGCTTCTACTATTATTATTCTATTCTTTTCACTTTTACTTCTTCTACTACTTACCTATCTTCTACTTCTTCTTCTCTATGCTACTTCTACTTCTATTTATCTACTTTATTTCTCTACTTCTACTTCTACTTCTTCTCTTCTCTTCTATTCTATATTCTCTATCTACTTCATTCTATCTACTTCTATTTATACTTTTCTTACTACTTCTGCTTTTTACTTCTTACTTCTTTCTATTATGCTTCTTTATTTTTATTTTCTTTACTACTTCTCTTTTAGCTTTTTTTTTCTTTGTTTATTTAACTATTTAATTTCTTTTCTACTACTATGCTTCTTTCTCTCTATCTTCTATTATATCTTCTATTATTCTTCATTTATTATCTTATACTTCTACTTCTTCTACTTTTACTTCTAGCTATTTTCTACTTTTCTTTATTCTGTTTTCTATTGCTTCTTTACTTCTCTACTTCTACTAGTCTTATTACTTTCTTCTATTCTATCTTCTACTTCTACTTCTATTTATTCTAGCTTCTCTTCTATTTTCTCTCTACTTCTATTTATTTACTTCTACTTCTACTTCTATTTTCTTCTCTTCTTCTTCTGCTTCTACTTTACTTCCTATGCTTCTTCTACTTCTACTTCTACTTCTTCTACTTCTACTTCTACTTCTACTTCTACTTCTTACTTCTACCTTCCTTCTCATCTTACCTCTTTTTTACTTCTATTTATTCTCTTCTCTCTTTATTCTATACTTCTATTACTTCTTCTTCTTCTACTTCTTCTACTTCTACTTCTACTTCTTCTACTTCATTCTACTTCTTACTACTTCTACTTACTTCTTCATTCTACTACTCTATCTTCTCTTCTACTTTCTACTTCTTCTCTTCTTTTACTTCTATATTTCTACTTCTACTTCTACTTCTATTTTCTTCTTCTTCCTACTTCTACTTCTATTCTTCACTTCTTTCTTCTACTTTCTACTTCTATTCTTCTCTTCTTCTACTTCTTTACTTACTCTTTACTTCTTCACCTTTCTATTACTTCTACTTCTACTTCTATCTTCTATTCTCTTACTTCTTCTTCTACTTCCTCCATTCTACTTATCTTCTACTTCTTCTATTCTTCTTTCTATTTTTACTTCTTCTACTTTACTTCTTCTACATTCTTCTTCATTTATTATTTCATTCTTCCTACTTTATTCTACTTCTCTTCTACTTCTTCTCTTCTACTTCTTTCTCACTTCTTCTACTTCTTCTACTTCTACTTCATTCTATTCTTCTTCTCTTCTTCTATTTACTTCTTTATTCTACTTTTTCTATCTACTTCTACTTCTTACTTCTTCTACTTCTACTTATCTTCTCTTCTTCTACTACTATTATATTCTACTTTCTTCTTCATTCTTCTCTTCTTCTTTATTCTACTTTACTATTCTATCTTCTTTTATATTCTATATTCTGTTATTCTCTTCTTCTACTTCTATACTTTACTTCATTCTTCTCTTCTACTTCTACTTCATACTTCTTCTCATTCTACTGCTTCCATTCTACTTCTTCTACTTCTACTATCTTCTATTCTCACTTCTACTTCTACTTCTACTTTACTTCTCTTTTACTTCTTCTATTTTCTTACTATTCTATCTCTATTATCTTCTATTTTACTTCTACTACTTTTCATTCTACTCTTACTTCTATTATCTTCTGCTTCTTTCATTTTCTGACTTCTACTTCTTCTACTTCTACTTTTATACTTCTCTATCTTCTACTTCTATTTATAATACTATACTTCTACTTCTACTTCTTATTCTACTTCTACTTTTCTTCTTCTACTTCTATTCTACTCTTCTATTCTTCTACTTCTACTTCTCTACTATTTATTCTACTCATTCTACTTTATCTTCTACTTCTGCTTCTTTACTTCTACTTCATTCTACTTCTACTTCTTCTGCTATTCTAGCTCTTCTCTATTCTTCTATTATTTCTTCTACTTCTACTTCTATCTACTTCTACTTCTTCTACTTCTACTTCTATTCTAGCTTCTACTTCTATATTCTACTTCATATTATTACTTCTATTCTACTTCTACTTACTTCTGCTTCTTCTACTTCTACTTCTTCTACTTACTACATTATACTTCTTATTTCTTTTTACTTTTACTTCTTCATTCTATTCTTATTTTCTATTTATATTGCTTTTATTTATTCTATTTACTATATCTGACTATGCTCTACTTCTACTTCTTTTTCTATTTATTTACTATTACTGTTTTATATTTTTTTATATTTACTTTACTTTCTATATTCTTATTTATTACTATTTATAGCTTCTATTTTATATTTTTTCTTTCATTCTTATTATTCTATAACTACTATTCTTTTCTTTCTATATTTATTCTATTATCTTACTTCTTCTTTTTATTCTACCTACTTCTTTCTTATTTTTACTACTTTTATATTCTTCTCTTCTCTTCTACTTCTACTTTTTTATTTGCTATTCTACTTTTCTGCTTCTACTTCTTCTGTTTTCTACTTCTTCTCACTTCTACTTCTATTACTTTACTTCTCTTCTTACTTCTACTTCTTTATATCTTTCTACTTCTGCTTTCTTCTACTACTTATTTCTTATTTTTACTTCTTCTACTTTCTTCTTCTTTTTACTTTTTACTTACTTCTTCTTTTATATCTTCTTTATTCTATTTAACTTCTATCTTCATTATTATCTGTCTATTTTTTCTTCTATTCTATTATTCATTTTTCATTCTATATTCTTCTGCTTACTTTCTTCTACTTCTTTACTTTTCTTACTTTTATTTTCTCTTCTATTACTTCTATCTACTTTACTTCTCTTCTATTCTACTTCTCTTACTTCTACTCTTCTACTTCTATTACTTCTACTTTTTCTTATTTACTTCATTCTTATATCTACTTCTATTCTTCTTTTATTCTCTTTACTTCTCTTCTTCATTACTTCTCATTCTTTACTTCTATTTCTTCTATCTTTCTACTTTTCTTCTTCTATTATTCTATATATTTATTACTTCTTTACTTATTTATTCTCTTTACTTCTTTATTTATTCTTCTACTTTTCTTACTTCTCTTCTATCTATTCTTCTTTTTCTTACTATTCTCCTTACTTCTTCTATTCATCTTCTTCTACTTCTTTATATCTATTCTTCTATTCTACTTCTTCTTTCTTTCTTCTACTTCTACTTCTACTTCTTTACTTATTATTTTTACTTCTACTTTTCTCTTCTCTTTACTTCTTCTACTTCTACTTTTCTATTTATACTACTCTATATTTTACTTCTTCTTACTTCTATATCTTTATTCTATATTTTTTCTATTCTTATAGTATGCAGTTTATTTAACTTATATTATCTAATTTTCTATTTTAAGCTATATAGCTATAGCTATAGCATATTATCATTTACCTATAATTTGCCTTCTATTTAGCTTTTATTTAACATAATACTATTCTGCTTCTATTTATTTTACTTATTTCTTCTACTTCTACATTATTCTCTTACTGCTTTTCTTTATTCTAAGCTTTACTTATTATACTTCTTATTTGCTTCATTTTTCTTATATACATATCCTGCTTATATTATAGAAGCCTATTCTTCTACTTTGCTTTATTCTATTTCTTCTCTTCATTACCTTTACTTTATTTACTTTTATGCCTTTCTTCTACTTCTCTATTCTATTTACTTCTATTCTTCTTCTCTTTTCATTTATTTTATATTTTATTCTACTTCTACTTACTAAAGCTATTATTTTCTACTATCTGCTTCTATTCTTCTGCTTCATACTTTATTAACTAATTCTCTTTCTTCTCTATCTTCTTGCTTAGCTGATATCTCTTCTATTCTTCTATTCTACTACTTCTACTTCTCTTCTTCTTCATTAGTGTTAGCTTTTCTTTAAAAATCTCAGAACATTCTCTTCATCTGTGAAGAAATGAAGGGTTGGAGAAGACAATCATGGAAGGAGGCATACCGGCAAAGAGAGGAAGACCATCATGGAAGGAGACATACCGGCAAAGAGAAGAGGAAGACCATCATGGAAGGAGACATCCGAAAGGAGAGGAAGACCATCATGGAAGGGCATCCGGCAAAGAGAAGAGAGGAAGACCATCATGGAAGGAGACATCCGGCAAGAGAAGAGGAGAGACCATCATGGAAGGAGACATCCGGCAAAAGAAGAAGAAGAGGAAGACCATCATGGAAGGAGACATACCGGCAAGAGAGAAGAGGAAGACCATCATGGAAGGAGACATCCGGCAAAGAGGAGAGGAAGACCATCATGGAAGGAGACATCCGGCAAAGAGGAGAAGAGGAAGACCATCATGAAAGGAGACATACCGGCAAGAGGAGAAGGAAGACCATCATGGAAGGAGACATGCCGGCAAAGAGGAGAGAGGAAGACCATCATGGAAGGAGACATACCGGCAAAGAGGAGAAGAGGAAGACCATCATGGAAGGAGACATACCGGCAAGAGGGAAGAGGAAGACCATCATGGAAGGAGACATCCGGCAAGAGGAGAAGAGGAAGCCATCATGGAAGGAGACATGCCGGTCAAGAGGAGAAGGAGGAGACCATCATGGAAGGAGCATGACCGGAAGAGAAGAGGAAGACCATCATGGAAGGACATGCCGGCGAGAAGAAGGAAGACCATCATGGAAGGAGACATACGCGAAGAGAGAGAGCCATCATGGAAGAGACATACCGCAAGAAGAAAGAGAGGAAGACCATCATGGAAGAGACATCGGCAAGAGGAGAGGAGACCATCATGGAAGAGACATACCGGCAAAGGGAGAGGAAGACCATCATGGAAGGAGACATGCCGGCAAAGAGGAGAGGAGAGGCCATCATGGAAGGAGACATACCGGCAAAGAGGAGAAGAGGAAGACCATCATGGAAGGAGACATACCGGCAAAGGGAGAAGACCATCATGGAAGGAGACATACCGGCAAAGGGAAGAGGAAGACCATCATGGAAGGAGGCATCCGGCAAAGAGGAGAAGAGGAAGACCACAGAGAAGATGGATTCAGGATGTAACTGATGGTTTGAACATGACCGCTGCAGAGGCACGACATTTGACCTATGAAAGAAATAGAAATTCCGGAGGACTGTTGGGGTGGCAACGTTCTGCTCAGGACAAGCTATTTCATGATGATGATGATGACATTGTTGTCATCTGTGTGTGTGTGTGTGTGTTTCCTCTGTCACATACAACAGTACTATAACAAAGACAAAGACAATCACATATTTTATTGAGAGGTGCAGTTTAGCGAAGTAGTTAAGATGTTTGCATGTCTTTCTGAAGGTTATGTCTTTGAATCTCGACCGAGTCACATGTGTAGTTATTTCATGAGATCTCTAGCATTGTTGATGGAGCTACGGAATTCCTTCTTTGTCTAACACTCTAGGCAAAGGATGTGTAATTTTTGCCTTCAGCTACAGATCTATGTGATACAGGAACAGATCCATGTGTTAGAGGGACAGATCCATGTGTTACACGGACAGATTCATGCACCATACGGACAGATCCATGTGCTACAGGGACAGATCCATGTACTACAGGGACAGATCCATGTGCAACAGTGACAGATTTATGTGCTACGCGAACAGATCCATGCTCTACATGAACAGATCCATGTGCTAAAGGGTTATATACATATGCTACATAAATAAATATATGTACTGAAGGGACAGATCCATGTGCTACAGAAACATATCCATGTACTAAAGGAACATATCCATGTGCTACAGGAACAGATCCATGCGCTACAGGAACAGATCCATGTGCTACAGGAACAGATCCAGTACTAAAGGAACAGATCCATGTGCTAGCAGGAACAGATCCATGTACTAAAGGGACAGATCCATGTGCTACAGGAACAGATCCATGTACTAAAGGACAGATCCATGTGCTACAGGAACAGATCCATGTACTAAAGGGACAGATCCATGTGCTACAGGAACAGATCCATGTACTAAAGGACAGATCCATGTGCTACAGGAACAGATCCATGTACTAAAGGGACAGATCCATGTGCTACAGGACATATCCATTTGCTACAGGAACAGATTATGTACTAAAGGGACAGATCCATGTGCTACAGGAACAGATCAATGCGCTACAGGAACATATTTACGTGCTACAGGAACAGATCCATGTACTAAAGGGACAGATCCATGTGCTACAGGAACGATCATGCGCTACAGGAACAGATTACGTACTAAGGGAACAGATCCATGTACTAAAGGGACAGATCCATGTGCTACAGGACAGATCTAGTGCTACAGGAACAGATCCATGTACTAAAGGGACAGATCCATGTGCTACAGGAACAATCCATGCCTACAGGAACAGATCCAGTGCTACAGGACAGATCCATGTCTAAGGGACAGATCCATGTGCTACAGGACATATCCATGTCTACAGGAACAAATCCATGTACTAAAGGACAGATCCATGTTCTACAGGAACATATCCATGTGCTACAGGAACAGATCCATGTGCTACAGGAACAGATCCATGTACTAAGGACAGATCAATGTGCTAGCAGACAATCCATGTCTAAGGGACAAATCCATGTGTTAGGAGACAGATCCATTATTTGAGTCTAGACTTATGAAGTCAATCAATCTGCTGTCTAGTTTTGTTGACATCATTCTATCTGCTGTCTAGTTTTGTTGACATCATTCTATCTGCTGTCTAGTTTTGTTGACATCATTCTATCTGCTGTCTAGTTTTGTTGACATCATTCTATCTGCTGTCTAGTTTTGTTGACATCATTCTATCTGCTGTCTAGTTTTGTTGACATCATTCTATCTGCTGTCTAGTTTTGTTGACATCATTCTATCTGCTGTCTAGTTTTGTTGACATCATTCTATCTGCTGTCTAGTTTTGTTGACATCATTCTATCTGCTGTCTAGTTTTGTTGACATCATTCTATCTGCTGTCTAGTTTTGTTGACATCATTCTATCTGCTGTCTAGTTTTGTTGACATCATTCTATCTGCTGTCTAGTTTTGTTGACATCATTCTATCTGCTGTCTAGTTTTGTTGACATCATTCTATCTGCTGTCTAGTTTTGTTGACATCATTCTATCTGCTGTCTAGTTTTGTTGACATCATTCTATCTGCTGTCTAGTTTTGTTGACATCATTCTATCTGCTGTCTAGTTTTGTTGACATCATTCTATCTGCTGTCTAGTTTTGTTGACATCATTCTATCTGCTGTCTAGTTTTGTTGACATCATTCTATCTGCTGTCTAGTTTGTGACTATTCTTCTGTCTAGTTTTGTTGACATCTAAATTTCTATCTGCTGTCTAGTTTTGTTGACATCATTCTATCTGCTGTCTAGTTTTGTTGACATCATTCTATCTGCTGTCTAGTTTTGTTGACATCATTCTATCTGCTGTCTAGTTTTGTTGACATCATTCTATCTGCTGTCTAGTTTTGTTGACATCATTCTATCTGCTGTCTAGTTTTGTTGACATCATTCTATCTGCTGTCTAGTTTTGTTGACATCATTCTATCTGCTGTCTAGTTTTGTTGATATCATTCTATCTGCTGTCTAGTTTTGTTGACATCATTCTATCTGCTGTCTAGTTTTGTTGACATCATTCTATCTGCTGTCTAGTTTTGTTGACATCATTCTATCTGCTGTCTAGTTTTGTTGACATCATTCTATCTGCTGTCTAGTTTTGTTGACATCATTCTATCTGTGTCTAGTTTGTTGACATCATTCTATCTGCTGTCTAGTTTTGTTGACATCATTCTATCTGCTGTCTAGTTTTGTTGACATCATTCTATCTGCTGTCTAGTTTTGTTGACATCATTCTATCTGCTGTCTAGTTTTGTTGATATCATTCTATCTGCTGTCTAGTTTTGTTGACATCATTCTATCTGCTGTCTAGTTTTGTTGATATCATTCTATCTGCTGTCTAGTTTTGTTGACATCATTCTATCTGCTGTCTAGTTTTGTTGACATCATTCTATCTGCTGTCTAGTTTTGTTGATATCATTCTATCTGCTGTCTAGTTTTGTTGACATCATTCTATCTGCTGTCTAGTTTTGTTGACATCATTCTATCTGCTGTCTAGTTTTGTTGATATCATTCTATCTGCTGTCTAGTTTTGTTGACATCATTCTATCTGCTGTCTAGTTTTGTTGACATCATTCTATCTGCTGTCTAGTTTGTTGAATCATTCTATCTGCTGTCTAGTTTTGTTGACATCATTCTATCTGCTGTCTAGTTTTGTTGACATCATTCTATCTGCAAAGTGTATGCAAAGTGTATGCAAAGTGTATGCAAAGATTATGCAAAGTGTTGCAAGTGTATGCAAGATTTGCAAAGTGTATGCAAGTGTATGCAAAGTGTATGCAAAGTGTATGCAAAGTGTATGCAAAGTGTATGCAAATTTATGCAAAGTTTATGAAAATGTATGCAAAGTGTATGCAAAGATTATGCAAAGTGTATGCAAAGTGTATGCAAAGTGTATGCAAAGTTTATGAAAATTTATGCAAAGTGTATGCAAAGTGTATGCTAAAGTGTATGTCAATAGGAAGGTTAACTTTCCTACCATCAGTGTCCCTGGTCATTCAGGCAAGTCTTACTCTGACGTCTGAGGTACTTGTAATTTCGACCCCTAAAGTAAAGTATCGGGAAGTCTGTAGTCCAACCAGGTACCGTGTTCATGCGACATTTTGTTTGCTCAAGTTGATCTCGAAACCTGGAATTAGCACATCACATGGTTACTATCTAAGTCGGTTATCTCCTTCGCTATTGGCTCCCGTCTTAATGGTTAATTTGTGAGAGTCACGGCGTGACAAAGTGTCTATGAGTTACGAATAAAGACTTAAATCAGCAATAACGTGACACATCTAAGCTGTCACATGTCAGGATTCATCAATCACGACGTGACACCAAAGCGGTCTGAAGTCAGAATTTGATCAGTCACGTCGTGACAACATGTCTGATACTGTTTGATCTCCAGCTTAGATCTACCACGAAATCTTTCAAACAAAACCTGCCATTTTATGGTACCCTTCAAACCGGCCACAACCTGGCATTGTATGGTACCTTTCAACCCGACTAGAACCTGCCCTTTATGGTACCCTTCAACCCGACTACAACCTGCCCTTTATGGTACCCTTCAACCCAACTACAACCTGACATTGTATGGTACCCTTCAACCCGACTACAACCTGACATTTTATGGTACCCTTCAACCCAACTACAACCTGACATTTTATGGTACCCTTCAACCCGACTACAACCTGACATTTTATGGTACCCTTCAACCCAACAACAACCTGACATTTCATGGTACCCTTCAACCCAACTACAATGATGACATTTTATGGTACCCTTCAACCCGACTACAACCTGACATTGTATGGTACCCTTCAACCCAACTACAACCTGACATTTTATGGTACCCTTCAACCCGACTACAATGATGACATTTTATGGTACCCTTCAACCCAACTACAACCTGACATTTTATGGTACCCTTCAACCCAACTACAACCTGCCATTTTATGGTACCCTTCAACCCAACTACAACCTGACATTTTATGGTACCCTTCAACCCGACTACAATGATGACATTTTATGGTACCCTTCAACCCAACTACAACCTGACATTTTATGGTACCCTTCAACCCGACTACAATGATGACATTTTATGGTACCCTTCAACCCGACTACAACCTGACATTGTATGGTACCCTTCAACCCAACTACAACCTGACATTTTATGGTACCCTTCAACCCGACTACAATGATGACATTTTATGGTACCCTTCAACCCGACTACAATGATGACATTTTATGGTACCCTTCAACCCGACTACAACCTGACATTGTATGGTACCCTTCAACCCAACTACAACCTGACATTTTATGGTACCCTTCAACCCGACTACAATGATGACATTTTATGGTACCCTTCAACCCGACTACAATGATGACATTTTATGGTACCCTTCAACCCGACTACAACCTGACATTGTATGGTACCCTTCAACCCAACTACAACCTGACATTTTATGGTACCCTTCAACCCGACTACAATGATGACATTTTATGGTACCCTTCAACCCGACTACAACCTGACATTTTATGGTACCCTTCAACCCGACTACAATGATGACATTTTATGGTACCCTTCAACCCGACTACAATGATGACATTTTATGGTACCCTTCAACCCGACTACAATGATGACATTTTATGGTACCCTTCAACCCGACTACAATGATGACATTTTATGGTACCCTTCAACCCAACAACAACCTGACATTTTATGGTACCCTTCAACCCGACTACAATGATGGCATTCATTTTCTTTTACGTTTTAATTTGCATATCACGTGAGATCTACCAAACACTTTTAGGACCTGGATGATGATAGTTAGTCAACCAGGGACATTATCAGACCAGACCGGAAATTTAGAAAGCGTTGCTAGATTGCATGACCGACTTCCGGGGAGATAATTCACTTCAGATAAATATTGTGATCAGGGGCGTGTCTCAGGAGACAAACGGGGACCATCATCAGACTTGATAAGTGAGCGTTGAGTTCCGTCTTGTCTCTGATGGCTGGTGGTTATTGTTCATTTAGTTGCTTGTTATTCATTTGTTTGGTCAGTCTCAAACTGAGACTTGTTGTTCATTTAGTTGCTTGTTGTTCATTTGTTTGGTCAGTCTCAAACTTAGACTTGTTGTTCATTTAGTTGCTTGTTATTCATTTGTTTGGTCAGTCTCAAACTGAGAATGTTGTTCATTTATTTGGTCAGTCTCAAACTGAGACTTGTTGTTCATTTAGTTGCTTGTTGTTCATTTGTTTGTTCAGTCTCAAACTGAGACTTGTTGTTCATTTGTTTGGTCAGTCTCAAACTGAGACTTGTTGTTCATTTAGTTGCTTGTTGTTCATTTGTTTGGTCAGTCTCAAACTTAGACTTGTTGTTCATTTAGTTGCTTGTTGTTCATTTGTTTGGTCAGTCTCAAACTTAGACTTGTTGTTCATTTAGTTGCTTGTTGTTCATTTGTTTGGTCAGTCTCAAACTTAGACTTGTTGTTCATTTAGTTGCTTGTTGTTCATTTGTTTGGTCAGTCTCAAACTTAGACTTGTTGTTCATTTAGTTGCTTGTTGTTCATTTGTTTGGTCAGTCTCAAACTGAGACTTGTCTCCCGCCATGTTTATTCTGCTTTCTGATCATTGTTTATCCAATTGTTTGATTCTTCTTCTGTTTGTCTGTCTGCTTGTTTGTCTGTCTGCTTGTTTGTCTGCTATCTATCTGTTTGTCTATATGTTTGTCTACTGTCTATCTATCTGTTTGTCTGTATATTTGTCTTTTTGTCTGTCTGTCTGTTTGTCTGTCTATTTCACAAAATGGCTGATAGCTTCATTACTCAAATATCCTTTGATACTCCACTGACTCCACTCTCAGTCATATTAATCTTAAGTCATTCATCCACCGACTCCACTCTCAGTCATATTAATCTTAAGTTATTCATCCACCGACTCCACTCTCATTAATGATTGGTATGTGACACTCACTTCATTAATGTTGGTATAACACTCCACTCTCATTAATGATTGGTATGTGGACACTCCACTCTCATTAATGATTGGTATGTGGACACTCCACTCTCATTAATGATTGGTATGTGGACACTCCACTCTCATTAATGATTGGTATGTGGACACTCCACTCTCATTAATGATTGGTATGTGGACACTCCACTCTCATTAATGATTGGTATGTGGACACTCCACTCTCATTAATGATTGGTATGTGGACACTCCACTCTCATTAATGATTGGTATGTGGACACTCCACTCTCATTAATGATTGGTATGTGGACACTCCACTCTCATTAATGATTGGTATGTGGACACTCCACTCTCATTAATGATTGGTATGTGGACACTCCACTCTCATTAATGATTGGTATGTGGACACTCCACTCTCATTAATGATTGGTATGTGGACACTCCACTCTCATTAATGATTGGTATGTGGACACTCCACTCTCATTAATGATTGGTATGTGGACACTCCACTCTCATTAATGATTGGTATGTGGACACTCCACTCTCATTAATGATTGGTATGTGGACACTCCACTCTCATTAATGATTGGTATGTGGACACTCCACTCTCATTAATGATTGGTATGTGACACTCACTCTCATTAATGATTGGTATGTGGACACTCCACTCTCATTAATGATTGGTATGTGGACACTCCACTCTCATTAATGATTGGTATGTGGACACTCCACTCTCATTAATGATTGGTATGTGGACACTCCACTCTCATTAATGATTGGTATGTGGACACTCCACTCTCATCATTATCCATATCATCTTCTTCTTCTTCTTCGAACGCTCATATCGACAACTTGTCAACCACTCTTTGTGATTTGTATGTGATCTGAGCCTAAGAGCGATTGTACGGTGTGCCAGTTATGCGCCTACAAGTAGGCCAGCCCATGCCATTTCTGCGCTGCTTTTTATTTACTAGGGTAGCATCCTTGGGCCTACATCAGTCGCCTCTTACGACATGCATTGTAGGTCGCAGTGGTACTATTCTTTGCTCCCCTTGCAAGACCCGGCAGCACATGTGAGAATATCCATATCAATGATGAGTATGTCGACACGCCACTCTTGCTAACATTTCAATTCTAGTCTTCTATTACATCGCAACACATACAACCGACGTGAGTTGGTCAACACATGCGACGACGTGAGTTGGTCAACACATACAACGACGTGAGTTGGTCAACACATACAACGAGGTGAGTTGGTCAACACATACAACGACGTGAGTTGGTCAACACATACAACGACGTGAGTTGGTCAACACATACAACGACGTGAGTTGGTCAACATATACGACCGACGTGAGTTGGTCAACATATACAACGACGTGAGTTGGTCAACACATGCGACGACGTGAGTTGGTCAACACATACAACGACGTGAGTTGGTCAACACATACAACGACGTGAGTTGGTCAACACATACAACGACGTGAGTTGGTCAACATATACAACGACGTGAGTTGGTCAACATATACAACGACGTGAGTTGGTCAACACATGCGACGACGTGAGTTGGTCAACACATACAACGACGTGAGTTGGTCAACACATGCGACCGACGTGAGTTGGTCAACTTCTGACTATCCAGTCTTTGTCATTCTCGGATCACTCATTTCTTGAAACCATCTGATCACCGAACTACATGTACGATGCCTTGAGTTGACCATACACTAAACACCGAACTACATGTACGATGCCTTGAGTTGACCATACACTAAACACTGAACTACATGTACGATGCCTTGAGTTGACCATACACTAAACACTGAACTACATGTACGATTCCTTGAGTTGACCATACACTAAACACTGAACTACATGTACGATGCCTTGAGTTGACCATACACTAAACACCGAACTACATGTACGATGCCTTGAGTTGACCATACACTAAACATTGAACTACATGTACGATGCCTTGAGTTGACCATACACTAAACACCGAACTACATGTACGATGCCTTGAGTTGACCATACACTAAACATTGAACTACATGTACGATGCCTTGAGTTGACCATACACTAAACACCGAACTACATGTACGATGCCTTGAGTTGACCATACACTAAACACTGAACTACATGTACGATGCCTTGAGTTGACCATACACTAAACACTGAACTACATGTACGATGCCTTGAGTTAACCATACACTAAACACCGAACTACATGTATGATGCCTTGAGTTGACCATATACTGACCGCTCGGTCATGTTTTGTTTTAACCTGGCCTCACAAAGCTATTTATATTCAAGGAAATCACAATTCAGTGACCGAAATTGACACTACCTGATCTTGACAACTAAGATTTGACCACAAGCAAAAGTTCCGACCAACCCATCTCAGGTCATGTGACTTTATGTGTGATTACCAGGTGTTTGGTTATTTTGTACTTGGTCAAGATGTGAGTGTAACATTTCTGTTGAAACATCTGGACATCAAAGCTGACTACACAGACTGGTCATCTCTGTTATTGATGGTTATTCTGTTATTGTTGGTCAGTCTGTCATAGATGGTCAGTCTGTCAGAGATGGTCAGTTTGTTATTGTTGGTCAGTCTGTCATAGATGGTCAGTCTGTTATAGATGGTCAGTCTGGTCTAGATGGTCAGTCTGCCCTAGATGGTCAGTCTGTCCTAGATGGTCAAACTAGACAAATCAATGGAGAATGATAGACAAACAGAGATAGCTCAGATTAGCTTGGTTTTATGGCGCAATAGAGTGTCAATATCTGAGGTGACAGCCGATACTAAGAATAAACGTGTGTACAGATCCCTGATAGTCCACGCTAGCCAGTATTGAATATGATGATGATGTCCCTGCATTTATTTTAATGTTGTCTTTTTGTTGCAATATATTCAATGTTGTGCGTTGTCTCCAGTTCAGTTCTCTTCGTTTCACGTCGCTACCAGAAGCAATATTCCTGGCAGTTGTACTTCATGTCTGTACATTGAACACCCCATCTCATTTTTGTTTCCCCTCACCCCAACTTCTCAGCATCCACCTCCCCCCTCCTCCTTCACCCACTTAATAAGTAGACATCAGGAAACGAAGGTCTTTAAGATGTAGCCAGTAACAAGTCTCTCAGTCTAACGTGTCTCATTGGTATTGGCTAATTCAGTCTCACAGACTTGTCTGTCACGATAATAACCCTTTCTGATTGGATTATGGATAATAACTGTAGGCTATGATACGTGTTCAGTGATGGAGGGGCCGGGAGTGGGGACAGGGTGGGGCGGCGAGGAGGGGAATACGTTGGATAATTTTGGTTTTCTTCTACATCCTCTCTTCTCTTCACGATGTCATCAAACATTAGAGAAACACATACATTCTCTTCCAAAATATGCATCAGCTGTTGTTCCTGTTGTTGTTGTTAGTCCATGTTGCTGTAGTATCTCTTTGTTTGTGTTTATCTGTTCCCTACTTATAGTATTACAACTGAATTACACATTTTCTATTCCAACATTCTATCAATCCTAATATATGCCAGCGAGAGTTGTTGCATCAATCCTAACATATGCCAGCGAGAGTTGTTGCATCAATCCTAACATATGCCAGCGAGAGTTGTTGCATCAATCCTAACATATGCCAGCGAGAGTTGTATCAATTCCAACATATGTCAGCAAGAGTTGTATCAATCCTAACATATGTCAGCAAGAGTTGTATCAATCCCAACATATGCCAGGGAGAGTTGCATCAATCCTAACATATGTTAGCTAGAGTTGGAAAATGATTAAACATATAGAATATGAGTTGAATGTATTTGAAAACAAATGTATTTTAGCACGCTAATGTTCCCCAACGTTCCCCAGCTAATGTTACCCAACGTTCCCCATCTAATGCTCTCCAACGTTCCCCAGCTAATGTTCCCCAACGTTCCCCATCTAATGTTCCACAACGTTCCCCGAATATTGCTAACTGTCCCACTGTTGTTGATCTTCTCAGTGTGACATGGCTGTAGCTACCAGAACTTTCTTCGACATGATGGCTGCCAGTCAAACTAAAACTGCCATGTTGTTTGGGGACGTGTGTTACAACGTGACAGGACCTATGGTTCAGATAAGTCATCAGTGGGGTATGTATCAGGTAAGTTGAAGGTTACCTGTAGACACCAGGTAAGTTGCAGGTTACATGTAAGGTATATACCAGGTTGGTTGTAGATTATATGTAAGGTATCTACCAGTTATGTTGTAAGTTACATGTAAGGTATGTACCAGGTAAGTTGTAAGTTACATGTAAGGTATGTACCACGTAAATTGTAGGTTACCTGTAAGGTATGTACCAGGTAAGTGGTAGGTTAGAAGTAAGGTATATATTAGGTGTGCTATCGTTCTATCTACCTATATCGTATATAAAATATCCTGACTTCATACTTTATTCCAGTGGCGGCCCGTGATCATTCTTATTGAAGGGGGCCAAACAAATATTTATGGAAAAAATCATAGTTTTGAGTTGGATTATATTTTAGTATTTACTATTATTTGTCTATCACTGGAATTTTAAATATTTTAGCTTTATATAGTCAACTTTCAAAGATTATCAGTATCACATATTTTAGCTTTATATAGTCAACTTTCAAAGATTATCAGTATCACATATTTTAGCTTTATATAGTCAACTTTCAAAGATTATCAGTATCAAATATTTTAGCTTTATATAGTCAACTTTCAAAGATTATCAGTATCACATATTTTAGCTTTATATAGTCAACTTTCAAAGATTATCAGTATCAAATATTTTAGCTTTATATAGTCAACTTTCAAAGATTATCAGTATCACATATTTTAGCTTTATATAGTCAACTTTCAAAGATTATCAGTATCACATATTTTAGCTTTATATAGTCAACTTTCAAAGATTATCAGTATCAAATATTTTAGCTTTATATAGTCAACTTTCAAAGATTATCAGTATCACATATTTTAGCTTTATATAGTCAACTTTCAAAGATTATCAGTATCACATATTTTAGCTTTATATAGTCAACTTTCAAAGATTATCAGTATCACATATTTTAGCTTTATATAGTCAACTTTCAAAGTTGATCAGTATCACATATTTTAGCTTTATATAGTCAACTTTCAAAGATTATCAGTATCAAATATTTTAGCTTTATATAGTCAACTTTCAAAGATTATCAGTATCACATATTTTAGCTTTATATAGTCAACTTTCAAAGATTATCAGTATCACATATTTTAGCTTTATATAGTCAACTTTCAAAGATTATCAGTATCACATATTTTAGCTTTATATAGTCAACTTTCAAAGATTATCAGTATCACATATTTTAGCTTTATATAGTCAACTTTCAAAGATTATCAGTATCACATATTTTAGCTTTATATAGTCAACTTTCAAAGATTATCAGTATCACATATTTTAGCTTTATATAGTCAACTTTCAAAGATTATCAGTATCACATATTTTAGCTTTATATAGTCAACTTTCAAAGATTATCAGTATCACATATTTTAGCTTTATATAGTCAACTTTCAAAGATTATCAGTATCACATATTTTAGCTTTATATAGTCAACTTTCAAAGATTATCAGTATCACATATTTTAGCTTTATATAGTCAACTTTCAAAGATTATCAGTATCACATATTTTAGCTTTATATAGTCAACTTTCAAAGTTGATCAGTATCACATTAAAATAAATAATTATGAACAAATAATTTACAAAATAACAAATACACGCTACGCATTAATTTTTATTGGGCCCGACCCCACTGGCCCTTAATGACGAGCCGTCACTGCTTTTTTTCTCTTTTGACCAGAGAATTAACATCTTTCCTAACGGCAACATCATCTCTATATATGTCTTCTATCATGTTTGTCTGCCTTACAGCTGTCATACGCGGACACCAACCCTATGCTGTCCGATCGAGACCAGTTTCCAAACTTCTACCGGACTGTACCAAGCGACAGCGACTTCAACCCAGCCCGTCTAGCCTTGTTGCAACATTTCAACTGGACCACAGTTGGCACCATCTTTCAGGACGCGAAACTGGGCGAGGCTAGACACGGATATGTAAGTATTTCTATCTTCTGGTCATCGCTGATTATCTATGGTCATCTATGATTATCTCTAGTCATCTATGATTATCTCTAGTCATCTATGATTATCTCTAGTCATCTATGATTATCTATGGTCATCTATGATTATCTATGGTCATCTATGATTATCTCTAGTCATCTATGATTATCTCTAGTCATCTATGATTATCTATGATTATCTCTAGTCATCTATGATTATCTCTAGTCATCTATGATTATCTCTAGTCATCTATGATTATCTATAGTCATCTATGATTATCTATGGTCATCTATGATTATCTATGGTCATCTATGATTATCTCTAGTCATCTATGATTATCTCTAGTCATCTATGATTATCTCTAGTCATCTATGATTATCTATGATTATCTATGATTATCTATGATTATCTCTAGTCATCTATGATTATCTATGATTATCTCTAGTCATCTATGATTATCTATGGTCATCTATGATTATCTATGATTATCTATGATTATCTATGATTATCTATGATTATCTATGATTATCTATGATTATCTATGATTATCTATGGTCATCTATGATTATCTCTAGTCATCTATGATTATCTATGATTATCTCTAGTCATCTATGATTATCTATGGTCATCTATGATTATCTCTAGTCATCTATGATTATCTCTAGTCATCTATGATTATCTCTAGTCATCTATGATTATCTCTAGTCATCTATGATTATCTCTAGTCATCTATGATTATCTCTAGTCATCTATGATTATCTATGGTCATCTATGATTATCTCTAGTCATCTATGATTATCTATGGTCATCTATGATTATCTATGATTATCTATGGACATATATGGTCATCTCTAGTTATCTCCGGTCCTCTTTGGCCATCTCTAGACATCACTGGACATCTGTGATCATATCTGTCCTCTCTAGACATATCTGATCACATCTAGTCATCTCTGGTCATCTATGGTCATCTATGGTAATCTTGGTAATCTCTGATCATCTCTGGATACATGGGTCATCTTTGGGGTCGCTGGACGTCTCTGGTCATCTCTGGTCATCTCTGGTCATCTCTGGTCATCTCTGGTCATCTCTGATCATCTCTCTGTCATCTCTGGTCACCTCTAATCATCTCTGGACATCTCTGGTCATCTCTGGACATCTCTGGTCATCTCTGGTCCACATATGAAAGTTACCATATCTCATCCACATGGTGGAGTCGTCATATCTCATCCACATGGTGGAGTTATCATCTCATCCACATGGTGGAGTTATCATATCTCATACACATGGTGGAGTTATCATATCTCATCCACATGGTGGAGTTATCATCTCATCCACATGGTGGAGTTATCATATCTCATCCACATGGTGGAGTTATCATATCTCATCCACATGGTGGAGTTATATCTCATACACATGGTGGAGTTATCATATCTCATCCACATGGTGGAGTTATCATCTCATCCACATGGTGGAGTTATCATATCCACATGGGAAATCTCAATAAAAAAGCAAAGAATAAAAACTCTACATAAAAATCAGATTCTGACGAGATCGTAAAAGGACACTTAAAAACAAATCAATCGTAAAAACTAGTTTCCCCAAATGGTGTCTTTCTCAATAAGTCTGTTTTCTGTCACAAACATGTCAGTGCTATAACTGGAGAATTCAAGACACATTGATTGTGTGCACGTGCATGAGTATCTCGCTTATTCCCCATTTCTAGAGGAGTTGTCTCTTTCTTATATCAACTTCTATTTCATCTTTCACATGTTGCTATATCTGTTCTATATCTCTCTTTTACTAGCATCCATTGTGTCTTTCATATTTTGCTATATCTGTGCTATACTTATCTTGCTAGTTTATATTCTATCTTCATATGTTGACATATTTATGATATATTTCTCATGCTATCTTGACATATCAATGCTATACTTCTCATGCTAGCTTCCATTCTCTTTCATATTTTGACATATCCGGGCTGTACATCTCATGCCAGATGTCACTATCTTTCATATGTTGACATTAGTGCTATATTTTGTATGCTAGCTTCCGTGACACATCTGTAAGTAAAGGTAAGTAAAGGAACCCTTTCATACTTCGTGGTATATAGATCAATACAGTGTTAGGCCTGTATTTTCATTGACCGTCGGCACACGATGGGTGATGTGGTCAGCATCACGCCGGCCGCCTTTACTTTCCCAGAGCATGTCTGGTACCCAGTTGAGGCTGGGTCGACCTGAGAGCCGTCGTGGTCGGGAAAATTCCACGCACATTGCGGAGCTGAACCCAGACCACCAGCCTTGCGAAGCGAGTTCACTAACGGCTACGCTACAGCGGCTACGCTACAGTGACACATCTGTGCGATATTTCTATTACCAGCTTCTATTCTATCTTTCATATGTTGACATATCCGTGCTATATTAAACGTGCTATATTAAACGTGCTATATTAAACGTGCTATATTAAACGTGCTATATTATGTGATAATTTTAACTCTCATATATATGTTCTCATGTCTAGGCTAGCAAGTAACTCTCATATCTATGTTCTCATGTCTAGGCTAGCAAGTAACTCTCATATCTATGTTCTCATGTCTAGGCTAGCAAGTAACTCTCATATCTATGTTCTCATGTCTAGGCTAGCAAGTAACTCTCATATCTATGTTCTCATGTCTAGGCTAGCAAGTAACTCTCATATCTATGTTCTCATGTCTAGGCTAGCATGTAACTCTCATATCTATGTTCCCATGTCTAGGCTAGCAAGTAACTCTCATATCTATGTTCTCATGTCTAGGCTAGCAAGTAACTCTCATATCTATGTTCTCATGTCTAGGCTAGCAAGTAACTCTCATATCTATGTTCTCATGTCTAGGCTAGCATGTAACTCTCATATCTATGTTCTCATGTCTAGGCTAGCATGTAACTCTCATATCTATGTTCTCATGTCTAGGCTAGCAAGTAACTCTCATATCTATGTTCTCATGTCTAGGCTAGCATGTAACTCTCATATCTATGTTCTCATGTCTAGGCTAGCAAGTAACTCTCATATCTATGTTCTCATGTCTAGGCTAGCAAGTAACTCTCATATCTATGTTCTCATGTCTAGGCTAGCAAGTAACTCTCATATCTATGTTCTCATGTCTAGGCTAGCAAGTAACTCTCATATCTATGTTCTCATGTCTAGGCTAGCAGTACTCTCATATCTATGTTCTCATGTCTAGGCTGAAGTAACTCCATATCTATGTTCTCATGTCTAGGCTAGCAAGTAACTCTCATATCTATGTTCTCATGTCTAGGCTAGCAAGTAACTCTCATATCTATGTTCTCATGTCTAGGCTAGCAAGTAACTCTCATATCTATGTTCTCATGTCTAGGCTAGCAAGTAACTCTCATATCTATGTTCTCATGTCTAGGCTAGCAAGTAACTCTCATATCTATGTTCTCATGTCTAGGCTAGCAAGTAACTCTCATATCTATGTTCTCATGTCTAGGCTAGCAAGTAACTCTCATATCTATGTTCCCATGTCTAGGCTAGCAAGTAACTCTCATATCTATGTTCTCATGTCTAGGCTAGCAAGTAACTCTCATATCTATGTTCTCATGTCTAGGCTAGCAAGTAACTCTCATATCTATGTTCTCATGTCTAGGCTAGCAAGTAACTCTCATATCTATGTTCTCATGTCTAGGCTAGCAAGTAACTCTCATATCTATGTTCTCATGTCTAGGCTAGCAAGTAACTCTCATATATATGTTCTCATGTCTAGGCTAGCATGTAACTCTCATATCTATGTTCTCATGTCTAGGCTAGCAAGTAACTCTCATATCTATGTTCTCATGTCTAGGCTAGCAAGTAACTCTCATATCTATGTTCTCATGTCTAGGCTAGCAAGTAACTCTCATATCTATGTTCTCATGTCTAGGCTAGCAAGTAACTCTCATATCTATGTTCTCATGTCTAGGCTGCAAGTAACCTCATATCTATGTTCTCATGTCTAGGCTAGCAAGTCTCTCATATCTATGTTCTCATGTCTAGGCTAGCAAGTAACTCTCATATCTATGTTCTCATGTCTAGGCTAGCAAGTAACTCTCATATCTATGTTCTCATGTCTAGGCTAGCATAACTCTATATCTATGTTCTCATGTCTAGGCTAGCAAGTAACTCTCATATCTATGTTCTCATGTCTAGGCTAGCAATCAATTCGATAGTCTGGTAGAACATCATCAAATCAACATTTCAATTGTAGAAAGCTTTGCAGCCGAGCCGGAGACCGCTGTCAGGAAGCTGAAGGTGAGCAGCCTGTGAGTTATGTACAATACTTAGATATATGTCATTTGTTTAGCAACAGTTTTTCTATCCTCTACCGACTTTCTCTGTTAACTTACTCTACATTTGTATGTCATATGCTAGTCTTACATTTGTATGTCATATATTAGTCTTACATTTGTATGTCATATGTTAGTCTTACATTTGTATGTCATATGCTAGTCTTACATTTGTATGTCATATGTTAGTCTTACATTTGTATGTCATATGTTAGTCTTACATTTGTATGTCATATGTTAGTCTTACATTTGTATGTCATATGTTAGTATTACATTTGTATGTCATATATTAGTCTTACATTTGTATGTCATATATTAGTCTTATATTTGTATGTCATATATTAGTCTTACATTTGTATGTCATATGTTAGTCTTATATTTGTATGTCATATGTTAGTCTTATATTTGTATGTCATATATTAGTCTTACATTTGTATGTCATATGTTAGTCTTACATTTGTATGTCATATGTTAGTCTTACATTTGTATGTCATATGTTAGTCTTACATTTGTATGTCATATGTTAGTCTTACATTTGTATGTCATATGTTATTCTTACATTTGTATGTCATATGTTAGTCTTACATTTGTATGTCATATGTTAGTCTTAGATTTGTATGTCATATGTTAGTCTTACATTTGTATGTCATATGTTAGTCTTAGATTTGTATGTCATATGTTAGTCTTACATTTGTATGTCATATGTTAGTCTTAGATTTGTATGTCATATGTTAGTCTTACATTTGTATGTCATATGTTAGTCTTAGATTTGTATGTCATATGTTAGTCTTACATTTGTATGTCATATGTTAGTCTTAGATTTGTATGTCATATGTTAGTCTTACATTTGTATGTCATATGTTAGTCTTAGATTTGTATGTCATATGTTAGTCTTATATTTGTATGTCATATGTTAGTCTTAGATTTGTATGTCATATGTTAGTCTTATATTTGTATGTCATATGTTAGTCTTACATTTTGTCTTTCTTTCTTTTCTCTAAACCTGTTTTATCTCACTGCGTCAGGATAAGAGCAGATTTCTAGAACGGGCTTTTATGTGCGCTTCATACATAGTGTCTTTCGTCGCCTCTGTTATCTCTTTTGTGTGGCCAGCCTTTTTGCTTTGTTTCCATTGTGTTAGAGGATCATTGCTCTTTGAGGCACAGTGTCTGTTGGTAATCTGCTTATGTGGCCGAATCATTAAATTTGTTGTTTCTTCATGAAGTCTAGTAGTGATGTTGTACCAACATTTGCCTGATGGCTTCATTTCTCAACCGGTTTCTTCTTGACTACCCCTAGCATTCTGCGTAGACACTTCATCTCTGTCCTGACTAGTTTTCTTCTATCATTTGATGTCAACGTCCAGGTTTGGCACTGGTAACTTAATGTGGGTAGAAAGATTGTGTTGAACATTGCTCTTTTTATATTCATCGTGACATGTTTGCATTTTAAAATTGGCGCCATTTGTCCTATCATTTGATTTGCTTTCTTTTCATCTGTGTTGGATTTCATTAGTTATTCTTCCGTTTACTGAAAAAAGCTTCATAGGAATGTCAAGTCTTTGACTTGTTTTAATTGGCGATTGTCGATGGAGATATTGGTATTGTTTTCCCCTCTCTAGGGAATGTCATTACTTCTGTTTTGTCGATGTTTATTCTCATGTTGTATTCATTACATGTTAAATGTAGTCTGTTAATGTGTTGCTGTAGATGTTCCTCTCTTGTTGATAGCATTGTCTTCAAAAAGAAATTTATTTAAGAGTTCCCCCAAGGCTGATCCCTTCACTGGGGCTAGTTATTTGACAGATTTGATCAATATATTTGATGAGCAGTAGCGTTGATAGTACACGTCATTCTCTTACTCCTGACACACTTTGTATCATCTGTTAAACTGTGCACTTTGTATCATCTGTTAAACTGTGCACTTTGTATCATCTGTTAAACTGTGCACTTTGTATCATCTGTTAAACTGTGCACTTTGTATCATCTGTTAAACTGTGCACTTTGTATCATCTATTAAACTGTGCACTTTGTATCATCTGTTAAACTGTGCACTTTGTATCATCTGTTAAACTGTGCACGTTGTATCATCTGTTAAACTGTGCACTTTGTATCATCTGTTAAACTGTGCACTTTGTATCATCTGTTAAATTGGGAACTTTGTATTCTCTGTTAAATTGTGAACTTTGTATTCTCGTTAAATTGTTAACTTTGTATCATCTGTTAAACTGTGCACTTTGTATCATCTGTTAAACTGTGCACGTTGTATCATCTGTTAAACTGTGCACTTTGTATCATCTGTTAAACTGTCCACGTTGTATCATCTGTTAAATTGTGAACTTTGTATCATCTTTTAAACTGTGAACTTTGTATCATCTGTTAAATAGTGCACGTTGTATGATCTCTTAAACTGTGAACTTTGTATCATCTTTTAAACTGTGAACTTTGTATCATCTGTTAAATAGTGCACGTTGTATGATCTCTTAAACTGTGCACTTTGTATCATCTTTTAAAATGTGAACTTCGTATCATCTGTTAAATAGTGCACGTTGTATCATCTGTTAAATAGTGCACGTTGTATCATCTGTTAAATTGTGAACTTTGTATTCTCTGTTAAATTGTTAACTTTGTATCATCTGTTAAACTGTGAACTTTGTATCATCTGTTAAACTGTGCACGTTGTATCATCTGTTAAACTGTGAACTTTGTATCATCTATTAAACTGTGAACTTTGTATCATCTGTTAAACTGTGAACTTTGTATCATCTGTTAAACTGTGAACTTTGTGTCATCTGTTAAACTGTGAACTTTGTATCATCTTTTAAACTGTGAACGTTGTATCATATGTTAAACTGTCCACGTTGTATCATCTGTCAAACTGTCCACGTTGTATCATCTGTTAGCTTCAAGACGCCAGAATTATCGTGGGAAACTTTGACCAAGCCATGGCTAGAAAAGTATTCTGTAGTGTGAGTATCATTTCATATGTTGTAGTATTATGTCATATGTTGTAGTATTATGTCATATGTTGTAGTATTTATTTCATATGTTGTAGTATTTATTTCATATGTTGTAGTATCATTTCATATGTTGTATCATTTCATTTGTTGTTGTATCATTTCATATGTTGTAGTATTTATTTCATATGTTGTAGTATTTATTTCATATGTTGTAGTATTTATTTTATATGTTCTTGTATCATTTTATATGTTGTAGTATCATTATATATCTCTTTCAGTCCATTCACTATCATCATCATTATTAATATCATCATCATTAATATCATAATTAATATCATCATTATCATTAATATCATCATCATCATCATTAATATCATCATCATCAATATCATCATCATCATCATTAATATCATCATCATCATCATCATAATCATCATCATCGTCTTTATAAAAATCAAAATTTTCATCAACATCATCATTACCATCATCATTAATATCATCATCATCATCATTAATATCATCATCATCATCATCATCAGCATCGCTTTTTTAAAAATCAAAATTTTCATCAACATCATCATTACCATCATCCTCATCATCGTCAATTCTCCTCACATTAGTCCACCATCCTCATCATCACCTTCATTATCATTATCACCATCATTATAATCATCACCTTCATTATGATTATCACCATCATTATAATCATCAGCTTCATTATCATTATCATCATAACCCACCTGAATGTTGTTATCACCAATACCACCATCATTCACCCCCCTCCCCAATCCTTATCAGCATTAACCCTCCTGACACTACGACATATCTCATTGAAGACAGGCCCGTCAGAACTCCATGTATGGACCCAAGTACCAATGGATCGTTCTTGGAACATACGACCATGATTGGTGGAACGTTCATGACGACTCAATCACGTGCTCACCATGGCAACTCAACGACACCATACATGGTTACCTAGCAACGGACGTACAACCACTGAGTACTAGTGAAGACGTCACGGAGTCTGGTCGGGTAAGTACCAGAGTTTCACTTGTTACTGTTGTCATGGATACACCAGGTGTTGTTGTTACCTGCTCCACTCAAGTAACATGTGTGGCAGTTGTTTAGTTTTCTTCTGTGTCTGCTATACACTTCAATTTCAGTTTCAATTTCAGTTTCAGTTTGGAATATCTTCATTGCACTCCGGACATGTCCATTGCTATATACTAAAACTGCGGTTCCCAAACTGTACAGTACTACGGACCCACTTTCAAATACATATTGCTGCCGTGGATACCCAACAGTTTCTATATATGAAAAATGGACATGAATAAATTCTCTGTGTGTTACAATAATAAACAATATCTGCAATTTAACATATAAATAAATAACAAAGAAAACATTAGGATTATAATAAGACAGAAAATGTATTTCTCTGTTTGAAATGTCAAAGATCTCAGAATATTTCTTCAAGAGGACTCCTGTGAGTACTCCGTGGACCCCAGTTTTGGAAACGCTGTACTAAAACGATACGCCTATGATGTATTGTTAGAGTTAGTGTAATCGTCAGATCTGGTCTGCGCATGTCCACCACATTCTATCAACAAACATTGATAAGTCCTTCTGGGATTCGAACCAGCAGTTAAATACTTGTTTAATGGAAAGAGATCAGACAAAACCAATGTCTGGATCTAACAAACGTCACGTGATGTATGTTGTCCGTGTCTGGAGTTTATCATACAGAGTTACAGGTCGTGTTTAACATGAGGCAAGTCTTGGGACAAAAACAACAGATAATTATAGAACTATTATCGAGATTGACCTTTGTAACAGTAACTTATCAGTTATCGAAAGAGTATTTGTGTTTGTAGAGATTCATCTAACTGTGATGACAGCATTATTCCAACAGAAAGTTGCAACAATCTGTAGGTTGCTTTATTTAGATGAGATGTTTTGTAAGAACCCAGTGGGGAAACAACGGAAGCCAATGAATATGATCAATAAATAGAGAGTGTACAAGTATCACGAGCTTCTGAAAAAAACCAGAATTACCAAACACAGAATTCGAACAACTTAGCCTTATTTCTTACGGCACCCATTTCCTAGCCCCAGCAATACAAGCGTTCTTACGGTACCCATTTCCTAGTCCCAGCAATACAAGCGTATTTACGAACATAACCAGCTTTACTGAGAAGTGTCTTTTCACTTCATAGACACTCCTCATACACTCCTCATACACTCCTCTGTAAAGCCATTTGTAATGGCTCCCTGGTTGCGTTTGTAAGAATGCTGACATTGCTAGGTGATGGGTGCCGCAAGAAATAAGGGTAATTGGTTCAAATCCTGTGATTTCTTTATTGAAGAATTTTTCAAGAGATTGTCTTTTTAAAAACAAAACAAAAACAAAGACCAAGTGTACACTCACACAAGATAGAAATGTAATCAGATCAGATAGAAATGTAATGATAGAGATACAATAGAAATGTAATGATAGTTTTGTACTTCAGAATCTATTGAATGAAGTCCGATATTTCTTGCCACTATCAGTAAAGCTCGTTATAAACATCACATAGAGACAATCATGAGAACATCATGTGGAGACAAACATGAGAACATCACGTAGAGACAATCATGAGAACATCATGTAGAGACAAACATGAGAACATCATGTAGAGACAATCATGAGAACATCATGTAGAGACAATCATGAGAACATCATGTAGAGACAATCATGAGAACATCATGTAGAGACAATCATGAGAACATCAAGCAGAAACAAACATGAGAATATCACGTAGAGACAATCATGAGAACATCATGTAGAGACAATCATGAGAACATCATGTAGAGACAATCATGAGAACATCATGTAGAGACAATCATGAGAACATCATGTAGAGAAAATCATGAGAACATCAAGCAGAAACAAACATGAGAACATCATGTGGAGACAATCATGAGAACATCACGTAGAGACAATCATGAGAACATCATGTAGAGACAATCATGAGAACATCATGTAGAGACAATCATGAGAACATCATGTGGAGACAATCATGAGAACATCATGTAGAGACAATCATGAGAACATCATGTAGAGACAATCATGAGAACATCATGTAGAGACAATCATGAGAACATCATGTGGAGACAATCATGAGAACATCATGTAGAGACAATCATGAGAACATCATGTAGAGACAATCATGAGAACATCATGTAGAGACAATCATGAGAACATCATGTAGAGACAATCATGAGAACATCATGTAGAGACAATCATGAGAACATCATGTAGAGACAATCATGAGAACATCATGTAGAGACAATCATGAGAACATCAAGCAGAAACAAACATGAGAACATCATGTGGAGACAATCATGAGAACATCATGTGGAGACAATCATGAGAACATCATGTAGAGACAAACATGAGAACATCATGTAGAGACAATCATGAGAACATCATGTAGAGACAATCATGAGAACATCATGTAGAGACAATCATGAGAACATCATGTAGAGACAATCATGAGAACATCAAGCAGAAACAAACATGAGAACATCATGTAGAGACAATCATGAGAACATCATGTGGAGACAATCATGAGAACATCATGTAGAGACAATCATAAGAACATCATGTAGAGACAATCATGAGAACGTCATGTAGAGACAATCATGAGAACATCATGTAGAGACAATCATGAGAACATCATGTAGAGACAATCATGAGAACATCATGTAGAGACAATCATAAGAACGTCATGTAGAGACAATCATAAGAACATCATGTAGAGACAATCATGAGAACGTCATGTAGAGACAATCATAAGAACATCATGTGGAGACAATCATGAGAACATCATGTAGAGACAATCATGAGAACATCATGTAGAGACAATCATAAGAACATCATGTAGAGACAATCATGAGAACGTCATGTAGAGACAATCATAAGAACATCATGTGGAGACAATCATGAGAACATCATGTAGAGACAATCATGAGAACATCATGTAGAGACAATCATAAGAACGTCATGTAGAGACAATCATAAGAACATCATGTAGAGACAATCATGAGAACGTCATGTAGAGACAATCATAAGAACATCATGTAGAGACAATCATGAGAACGTCATGTAGAGACAATCATGAGAACATCATGTAGAGACAATCATGAGAACATCATGTAGAGACAATCATGAGAACATCAAGCAGAAACAAACATGAGAACATCATGTGGAGACAATCATGAGAACATCATGTGGAGACAATCATGAGAACATCACGTAGAGATAATCATGAAAACATCATGTGGAGACAATCATGAGAACATGGAAAATAAATCAGGAAATATTGATGGAAACATTAAAAGTAACATCTCCTTCAAGCTATCGTCATCATCATCAGGTGCCGTACCGGCTGTCGTAGGCGAGCATGGATCTCCACAAATCTCTATCATTTTGTGTTTGCTATCAACTCAGATGTTGACGCTCTATCATGCCATAAAGTCAGGCTATCCAACAATTTCTCTCTCTGTCTTCCTCTGTCTCGTCTACCCTCGATTTTACCGGTTGTCACAGTGTGTTCTAAACCTCCCTTCCTCATCACATGTCCGACAAATGATGACTGCCTCTTTCTTATATTGATGATAAGCTTTCTCTGTGTCTTGATCTCATTCAGCATCTCAACATTAGTCTCGGTCAATATCTCAAGTTATCTTCTATGTGTCTTGATCTCATTCAGCAACTTCACATTAGTCTCGGTCAATATCTCAAGTTATCTTCTCTGTGTCTTGATCTCATTCAGCAACTCCACATTAGTCTCGGTCAATATCTCAAGTTATCTTCTCTGTGTCTTGATCTCATTCAGCAACTCCACATTAGTCTCGGTCAATATCTCAAGTTATCTTCTCTGTGTCTTGATCTCATTCAGCAACTCAACATTAGTCTCGGTCAATACCTCAAGTTATCTTCTCTGTGTCTTGATCTCATTCAGCAACTCCACATTAGTCTCGGTCAATATATCAAGTTATCTTCTCTGTGTCTTGATCTCATTCAGCAACTCAACATTAGTCTCGGTCAATACCTCAAGTTATCTTCTTGTGTTTGATCTCATTCAGCAACTCCACATTAGTCTCGGTCAATATCTCAAGTTATCTTCTCTGTGTCTTGATCTCATTCACAACTCAACATATTAGTTTCTCTGGTTGATTCCAGATAATAGCTCTCAAGTTATCTTCTTTGTGTCTTGATCTCATTCAGCAACTCAACATTAGTCTCGGTCAATATCTCAAGTTATCTTCTCTGTGTCTTGATCTCATTCAGCAACTCAACATTAGTCTCGGTCAATACCTCAAGTTATCTTCTTTGTGTCTTGATCTCATTCAGCAACTCCACATTAGTCTCGGTCAATATCTCAAGTTATCTTCTCTGTGTCTTGATCTCATTCAGCAACTCAACATTAGTCTCAGTCAATACCTCAGTTATCTTCTCTGTGTCTTGATCTCATTCAGCAACCACATTAGTCTCGGTCAATACTCAAGTTATCTTCGTTTGATCTCATTACACTCAACATTAGTCTCGGTCAATATCTCAAGTTATCTTCTCTGTGTTTTGATCTCATTCAGCAACTCAACTAGTCGATTACCAAGTTCTGTTATTGATACTCAGTTCATGCACGTCAGATTAGTCTCATCATATGTACAATTAAACTTTTGTCTGATTATTGACCCAACGTCCGAGTTATTGACCACGTCCGAGTTATTGACCCAACGTGCCGAGTTATTGACCAACGTGCCGAGTTATTGACCAACGTGCCGATTATTGACCAACTGCCGAGTTATTGACCAAACGTCCGAGTTATTGACCCAACGTGCCGAGTTATTGACCAACGTGCCGAGTTATTGACCAACGTGCCGAGTTATTGACCCAACGTGCCGAGTTATTGACCAAACGTGCCGAGTTATTGACCAAACGTGCCGAGTTATTGACCAAACGTGCCGAGTTATTGACCAAACGTGCCGAGTTATTGACCAAACGTGCCGAGTTATTGACCAAACGTGCCGAGTTATTGACCAAACGTGCCGAGTTATTGACCAAACGTGCCGAGTTATTGACCAAACGTGCCGAGTTATTGACCAAACGTGCCGAGTTATTGACCAAACGTGCCGAGTTATTGACCAAACGTGCCGAGTTATTGACCAAACGTGCCGAGTTATTGACCCAACGTGCCGAGTTATTGACCAAACGTGCCGAGTTATTGACCAAACGTGCCGAGTTATTGACCAAACGTGCCGAGTTATTGACCCAACGTGCCGAGTTATTGACCAAACGTGCCGAGTTATTGACCAAACGTGCCGAGTTATTGACCACCGAGATTGCCGTCCGAGTTATTGACCCAACGTCCGAGTTATTGACCCAACGTCCGGTTATTGCCGTCCGAGTTATTGACCCAACGTGCCGAGTTATTGACCCAACGTACCGAGTTATTGACCCAACGTACCGAGTTATTGACCCAACGTACCGAGTTATTGACCAAACGTGCCGAGTTATTGACCCAACGTACCGAGTTATTGACCCAACGTACCGAGTTATTGACCCAACGTACCGAGTTATTGACCCAACGTGCCGAGTTATTGACCCAACGTGCCGAGTTATTGACCCAACGTACCGAGTTATTGACCCAACGTACCGAGTTATTGACCCAACGTACCGAGTTGTTGACCCAACGTACCGAGTTATTGACCCAACGTACCGAGTTATTGACCCAACGTACCGAGTTATTGATCCAACGTACCTAGTTATCGATCCAACGTACCGAGTTATTGACCGAATGTGTCGAGTTATTGACCGAATGTGTCGAGTTATTGACCGAATGTGTCGAAAACGGTGGGTAAATATTTCTTATCCGATAAGGCTTTACAAGTGAGAAAAAGTGACAAAGCGGGAACATGCTCTTTGGCTCCGATGCTTTACAAGTTGTTTTATGTAGCTATGAAAGACTCAATAAAGAGTGCTTACCGTTCAGTGCAACAAAGAAGGGAAAATGTAAGCAACTGTCAGATTAAGCAAACCAAACCATCATTTTTCAGCCGACATTTCGTATACACCAGTCCTACATGATTTAGTGATGTACCAGTCCTACATGATTTAATGATGTACCAGTCCTACATGATTTAGTGATGTACCAGTCCTACATGATTTAGTGATCTATGTACCAGTCCTACATGATGTAGTGACCTATGTACCAGTCCTACATGATTTAGTGATGTACCAGTCCTACATGATTTAGTGATCTATGTACCAGTCCTACATGATGTAGTGATCTATGTACCAGTCCTACATGATGTAGTGATCTATGTACCAGTCCTACATGATGTAGGAATATCTCTACTGTAGTAATGAGTTCTATTGTAAGGATTATTTCTACCTCAGTCAAAGACTTTACATACCTAGCGAGAGTATATGTTTATCAGTCAATGACAGAATAACTAATGACATTCAACACAGATGCAACAAAGCAAATTAAATGATAGGACAAATGGCGCCAATTTTAAAATGCAAACATGTCACCATGAACACAAAACGAGCATTGTTCAACACAATCTTTCTCTCAACATTATGCTATCAGTGCCAAACCTGGACGCTGACAACAAACGATAGAAGCATACAACAGATGAGGTTACAGAAGCTGGTGAAAGAAACATAAGAGATGAAGTGTCTATGCAGAATGCTGGGTGTAACAAGAAGAAAACTAGTCACAACAGAGATGAAGTGTCTAGCAGAATGCTGGGTGTAACAAGAAGAGACTAGTCACAACAGAGATGAAGTGTCTCGATCGGAACTAGAATGCTGGTGCTGTGTAACAAGAAGAAAACTAGTCACAACAGAGATGAAGTGTCTACGCAGAATGCTGGGTGTAACAAGAAGAAAACTAGTCACAACAGAGATGAAGTGTGTTGAAAACAGTACATCCAGAATGCTGGGTGTAACAAGAAGAAAACTAGTCACAACAGAGATGAAGTGTCTACGCAGAATGCTGGGTGTAACAAGAAGAAAACTAGTCACAACAGAGATGAAGTGTCTGCGCAGAATGCTGGGTGTAACAAGAAGAAAACTAGTCACAACAGAGATGAAGTGTCTACGCAGAATGCTGGGAGTAACAAGAAGAAAACTAGTCACAACAGAGATGAAGTGTCTGCGCAGAATGCTGGGAGTAACAAGAAGAGACCGGTTGAGAAATGAAGACAGGAAAAAAGTGGGTACAACATCACTACTAGACTTCATCAAGAAACAACAAATGAAATGATTCGGCCACGTAAGCAGATTACCAACAGACATCAAATAGTGCTACTGTCACCAGTGTGTTGTCGGTGCTCGCATGGGGAGCAAAGAATATAAGCAGTTCGACCTACAAGGCATGTCGTCAGAGGCGACTGAGATAGGGAAGCTACCCCAGTAAATAAACAGCGTTACAGAAATCGGATGTACTGGCCTACTTGGATGCAGATAACTGGTACAATGTAAAATCCCTCTTAGGCTCAGATCACATACAAATCACAAATAATGGTTTAACAAGTGTTCGATATGAAATATTTGAAGATGACGTAATAGTAATGCTACTCCGATACGGTGGATAACAAGCAAAAGGCCGTCCATGCAAAAGGTGGACCTCAGAGATAACAGAGACGACGATAGACACTGTCTATGAAACACACACACATTAGCACATTCTAGAAATCTCTTCTTATCCTGACGCTGTTGGGCAAAACAGGATTAGAGATAAGAAAGAAAGATCATCACTACAGACGACAGTACTACTAAACATGATCAATACTCTACAGACGACAGTACTACTAAACATGATCAATACACTACAGACGACAGTACTACTAAACATGATCAATACTCTACAGATGACAGTACTACTAAACATGATCAATACTCTACAGACGACAGTACTACTAAACATGATCAATACTCTACAGACGACAGTACTACTAAACATGATCAATACACTACAGACGACAGTACTACTAAACATGATCAATACTCTACAGATGACAGTACTACTAAACATGATCAATACTCTACAGACGACAGTACTACTAAACATGATCAATACACTACAGACGACAGTACTACTAAACATGATCAATACAACATAAGAACTTTTACCTCATGGGATGGTAAGAACTTTTACCTCATGGGATGGTAAGAACTTTTACCTCATGGGATGGTAAGAACTTTTACCTCATGGGATGGTAAGAACTTTTACCTCATGGGATGGTAAGAACTTTTACCTCATGGGGTGGTAAGAACTTTTACCTCATGGGATGGTAAGAACTTTTACCTCATGGGATGGTAAGAACTTTTACCTCATGGGATGGTAAGAACTTTTACCTCATGGGATGGTAAGAACTTTTACCTCATGGGATGGTAAGAACTTTTACCTCATGGGATGGTAAGAACTTTTACCTCATGGGATGGTAAGAACTTTTATCTCATCGGATGGTAAGAACTTTTATCTCATCGGATGGTAAGAACTTTTACCTCATGGGATGGTAAGAACACAACTTATTTATCAAGATGTTCATTGATTTATCTCGAATATTCTCTCGGTATTCATCTTGACAGACATCAGCCGACTACCTGCGATTGTATAACGATGTCAGAGGGGAGGAGTTTAGCAAATATCATGGATACGCCTACGACGGTGTGTGGGTGGTGGCTAAAGCTCTAGACCGCCTACTTGATGACGGTGTCGTGACGTCAGACTTGTTTCGTGGACCAATGGTTGGACGAGTTTTAAATGAGACTAATTTTCTTGGCGTTACGGTAAGAATATCCAACACAAGTAGTCACGTGACTTGTTGTACTGTATGTATACTTAACGTGACTTATTGTACTGTATGTATACTTAACGTGACTTGTTGCACCATATTCAGACTCAACGTGACTTGTTGCACTATATGTAGACTCAACGTGACTTGTTGCACTATATGAAGACTCAACGTGACTTGTTGCACTATATGAAGACTCAACGTGACTTGTTGCACTGTATGTATACTTAACGTGACTTATTGTACTGTATGTATACTTAACGTGACTTGTTGCACTCTATGTATACTTAACGTGACTTGTTGCACTATATGTAGACTTAACGTGACTTGTTGCTCTATATGAAGACTCAACGTGACTTGTTGCACTATATGAAGACTCAACGTGACTTGTTGCACTATATGAAGACTCAAAACGTGACTTGTTGCACTGTATGTATAATCAACGTGACTTATTGCACATCAATTGTATTAACGTAACTTGTTGCACTTTATGTACACTAACGTGACATGTCGTACTATATGAGTACTAACGTGACTTGTACATACTTTGCTGACATGACTTGTTGCATGATGTTCTACTAACGTGACGGGGGTACTACATGCTATGCTGACGTGACTATATCACAAGTCTGCCGGACGTGACATGTATCTATCAAGGTGACCTGTTGTCATACACATCAATCAACGTGACATGTTGTCATACACATCAATCAACGTGACATGTTGTCATACACATCAATCAACGTGACATGTTGTCATACACATCAATCAACGTGACATGTTGTCATACACATCAATCAACGTGACATGTTGTCTTACACATCAATCAACGTGACATGTTGTCATACACATCAATCAACGTGACATGTTGTCGTACACATCAATCAACGTGACATGTTGTCATACATATCAATCAACGTGACATGTTGTCATACACATCAACCAACGTGACATGTTGTCATAGACGCCCATTTTTTATTTTATTTTTATTAAACAGATTTCAATCAGTTGCTAAGACAATTATATAAAGTTTAGTAGATTCATTACTAACATGTTATAGCAACTATTACTCATCTGACTTGTGTTGCACTTCTTGTTTAGCAATAACAGCAACGATATGTTGTGTTACATAGGAATATCTTGTGTCAATACAAGTCAAGATGTTGTGTCAATACAACTCAAGATATTGTGTCAATACATCTCAAGATGCTGTGTCAATACAACTCAAGATATTGTGTCAATACAACTCAAGATGCTGTGTCAATACAACTCAAGATGCTGTGTCAATACAACTCAAGATGTCATTGTTTGTTGTTACATCCTGTTGTGTCTGTGTTTGTAATTGTGTGTTTATGGTAAGAACGATAATCGAATTGTCTGTTGAAATGTCATTTCATGAGTTGTTTCCCTTGAAGGGCAGAGTACAGTTTTTCAATGGAGATCGGCTTGGTATCATCACCATCTTACAAATGCAATGTAAGTTTTCATCATGTTATTGTTGTTGTTTCTGCTAGTTTGTGTGAGAGTTGTGATGATGTTGTTCTACTACTTGCTCTTGTTGTTGTTGCTACATTGTGTGAGAGTTGTGAGAGGTAGTTGTTTGGTCTGTAGTTCGGATCTACCTGTTCGACATGCTCTAGAAGCATCACGAATGCACAACGTGCTCACATTCTCGGCGCAAACAACGCATATCACAAAATGTAGTTAACTTGGTTGATATGAGATGAACGCAGACAGTCAAAAAAACAGTAGTTGGTTGAGAGTAAATAGATGTGACTGCTAGGGAGATGTTACCGCAAGGGAGATGTGACTACATGGGAGATCTTACCACAAGGGAGATGTGACTAAAAGGGAGATGTTACCACAATGGAGATGTTACCACAATGGAGATGTGACTACAATGGAGATGTGACTACAAGGGAGATGTGACTACAAGGAAGATGTGACTACAAGGAAGATGTGACTACAAGAGAGATGTGACTACAAGGGAGATGTGACTACAAGAGAGATGTGACTACAAGAGAGATGTGACTACAATGTTGTCATGATGAAGTTGATGTCTTGATTAAGTTGCTGTCGTGAGTTAAGTTGTTGTAAATGTAACATTTCTTATGCAGTGGTATTAGAGGTTGTAGTAGGATGTGTTAGATTCCTTTCCAATCAATATTTATCATTTCTAACCGACATAGCCATGTCAGTTGTTGTCGTTTTGTTGTTTATTCAGTTGGTAAGATGGTCAAGGTCGGAGAATACCACGCGCTGAACCACACACTGGACTTAAGGGAGGACAGGATGATTAAGTGGATAGGTGAGTGAGCAACGGTACCAGGTGAGTGAATGATAGGTACAGGTGAGTGAGCAACGGTGCCAGATGAGTCAACTAAGGAACAGATGAGTGAGCCACGGGCCAGGTTAGTCAACTACAGGTGCAGGTTAGCGAACAACGATGCCAGATGAGTGGATGGTAGGTACAGGTGAGAGAATGATTGGTGCAGGTGAGTGAGCAACGGGAAGTTTGTTCAAGGAATGTCATTCAAATAGATACAAATAGATTAGTACAAGAGCGAGGATTCTCTAGGGTGACCCTGAAACATACATACAGAGATTAGTACAAGAGCGAGGATTCTCTAGGGTGACCCTGAAACATACATACAGAGATTAGTACAAGAGTGAGGATTCTCTAGGGTGACCCTGAAACATACATACAGAGATTAGTACAAGAGTGAGGATTCTCTAGGGTGACCCTGGAACATACACAAGAGCGAGGATTCTCTAGGGTAACCTCTAGGTGACCTGAAACATACTTTACTGAGAGAGGCAAGAAATATCGGACTTAATTCCATAGAAGATTCATCATATTGTAAGAATATTCTTAGATTTAAACACAAGTGATTTACAACATCAATCTAAACCAGGTTTGATGTCAATATTGGGTTGATTCATGAACTATTTTCTTATGTTGTATTATACAGGATATTCAAGATAAAAGTAGCCCCATTGACAAATCGGAAGTTGCCAGTTACCTATTTACTATTTAAACCGGTTCTGACTAGCTCGTCCTACGTCACATTTGTTCATCGCCCTTCCCGCACTACAATTACACACCGTCACACAACCTTGACCTATACCACGTCATAATTGAACCTTCTCATTTTCATAAACAAATGCCAGATTAACTCCACTGATAAGCTACTTTTATCTTGAACACCCAGTATAATCGTTTTCCTACATGTAATTTCTCTTTATCTCTCTCTTTCTCTCTCTCTCTTTCTCTCTAGCCTGTGACGCCCTTGGTGCTAGGACAGCAACAAATACACACCATTCGTCTCTGCTACTGGCTGTCCTCTGTATTGTCTTCCAACTATGACACATTTCTTTCCTCTGTATTGTCTTCCAACTATGACACATTTCTTTCCTCTGTATTGTCTTCCAATTATGACTCATTTCTTTCCTCTGTATTGTCTTCCAACTATGACACATTTCTTTCCTCTGTATTGTCTTTCAACTATGACTCATTTCTTTCCTCTGTATTGTCTTCCAACTATGACACATTTCTTTCCTCTGTATTGTCTTTCAACTATGACACATTTCTTTCCTCTGTATTGTCTTCCAACTATGACTCATTTCTTTCCTCTGTATTGTCTTCCAACTATGACACATTTCTTTCCTCTGTATTGTCTTCCAATTATGACACATTTCTTTCCTCTGTATTGTCTTCCAATTATGACTCATTTCTTTCCTCTGTATTGTCTTCCAATTATGACTCATTTCTTTCCTCTGTATTGTATTCTAACTATGACTCATTTCTTTCCTCTGTATTGTCTTCCAACTATGACACATTTCTTTCCTCTGTATTGTCTTCCAATTATGACACATTTCTTTCCTCTGTATTGTCTTCCAATTATGACTCATTTCTTTCCTCTGTATTGTCTTCCAATTATGACTCATTTCTTTCATCTGTATTGTATTCTAACTATGACTCATTTCTTTCCTCTGTATTGTCTTCCAACTATGACACATTTCTTTCCTCTGTATTGTCTTCCAATTATGACTCATTTCTTTCCTCTGTATTATCTTCCAATTATGACACATTTCTTTCCTCTGTATTGTCTTCCAACTATGACTCATTTCTTTCCTCTGTATTGTCTTCCAACTATGACTCATTTCTTTCAGCTCTTGTTCTACTGTTCTCTTACAGGTTGATTTTTTTTCTCTCCTTGTTTTTGTTGACCCTCTGGTGTCCATCTCAGTGCAGTTTTCATGACAGTTAGTCTTCATGCGTATCACATGTCCGATCCATCTCTAGCCTCTCTCTCTCCGTATGATGGTAACAAATAAAACAAACAATTTCATAAAATATCCACGAAACAAAAAATAAAATTATACAAATAACTTTGAATTCTGTTGATTTAATTCCAGATGGGAAACCACCCGTTGATAGAAGTATCAAAATAGAAGAGCTACGTCACGTCAGCTTCCCAGTGTATGTTGGCTTCGTTGTCATGGCATCGCTAGGTATCCTGATGGCGGTGTTTTTTTTAGCTGTGAATATTCGCTACAGACGACACAGGTAAATTCATTCATTGAAGTTCATCTTTGACATTTTTCTTACCTCTCACCTTTCCTCTCACCTTTACTCTCACCTTTACTCTGACATCACCTTTAAAATATGAAAGAATATTTATAGAAGCTCATTATCAATCTCAATGGTTGTTAAAGAGACAAGTCCTTACCCTATGTCAACAGGTATATCCAACCTATATCAACAGGTATATCTACCTTATATCAACATGTATATCAAACATATATCAACAGGTATATCTACCTTATATCAACAGGTATATCTACCTTATATCAACAGGTATATCTACCTTATATCAACAGGTATATCTACCTTATATCAACAGGTATATCTACCTTATATCAACAGGCATATCTACCTTATATCAACAGGTATATCTAACTTATATCAACAGGTATATCATCTACCTTATATCAACAGGTAT